>OW679199.1:9425764-9754758 GCA_940337035.1 Agriotes lineatus | reverse complement strand
GACGAGAAAAGACACAGTCTTACAAGAGTCGAGTAAGAAATCTTGGCTTGTTTTGCAAGACAAGACTTTTCCAAATTTTGCAAGATTTCGTGTCTCAACCATCACTAGAAGCCAGCGCTAATCGCTCAAACTGCTATCATTTCTTGTATCAGGTTACTCTAAACTATGTTGTAATGTTGTAATGTAGGGTGACTTTGATATCACAGGGTGAGTTTCCCCAGCTGTAAACTAAAATCATATTGGTGGTGCACTGGTACATTTCAATATTTTGCTGAGTTTTCAACCGATATTTAGATAGATTCAGATATAGTGTGCAATGTGTAAGATTTGTCCCTAACAGAAAACGTGCAAATTATTGTTCCAAACACCGCTGAGCACTTGAGGCATTCTTCTTAAATTGTTGTAACTTTGAATGCACAAATACTAGTGTTACTTTTAGGTAATTTTTGAGTACATATGTGTACATATATCAGGCGTGTATTGAGAAAACATAATCTTAAATTAATATCCCACTAGAGAATATTTGATGAGTGTCTCACTTAACGTATATCTGCCAACCATTGGATGTGTCATTCTACAAACTAATCATAATGGCTTGATATACACTATTTACAGATTACAACAGAAAGAGAATTTCAACAGGATATCCGAAAGAGGTTTTCCTTTCACTTCTACCACTCACTCTACATATTTAAAATGGTCAAAAGTGGCAACTCAATGCAAATCTAAGCCAGGCAATCAACAAGAATCGGCAGTAAAACGAAGCTTAATTAATGGCTTTTACAAAATCGGTATAGGTATATTTATTCAACCGTAACCCTAAGACCTCGACAGAATGCCATCAAGATTTTAGGCAAATCACTCAAAGCTTGTTACGCAAAACAATATGATAAATGTCGAGTCAGGAAAAAATATTACTACTGTTGATAGCAGCAGCATAGAAGAAATCTTAGATTCGTCTTAATAATAACGATTCCTCTGAAAACGAAGATCCTACTCCGGCCGTGGAAACAAAGGAAGTAGAATATTTACAAGGTCAGATTTTTAAGTACCAGAATCCAGAATTCAGAATTTAGTAGGTAACATAAATACATGTGTAAAACCCAAACACAATTTTCGGAAACGGAATATACATTGTCGGTTTGAAACAACTGATGGAAAAAAGTTGTTGTTAGAATATTTCTCTTGGTGCAATTTAACATCCAATAATTTGTTCACTTTTATACAGGGCGTTATGGAAATGAGTACAAATATTTTAACCCGTAATAGAACTCACCAAAATGAACAATTTTTCTATGTATCGTTTTTCATTTAATCGAATATTTTCCGAATCATTTATCTCCCCTAAATTTGACGAATCGCTTGGTAAACAAATCTAAGTTAAAGTTGAACGACACAAGTATATTAATAAAACTGCAAAGTTCTTGCACAAAAACATGCTGTCAATAACTTAGCTACCTCAATTGATAAAGTACGTTGGTGACTAGATGTGAACTAAAGGTTTTATCAGTACCTATGCAGTTTTTGTTGGTTTGCATATCAAAGAAATGTTTTTTGTGTTTTGTGCCATTAAATTAAAATATTATTCCATAGGCGGGTATGCATTTTTAGAGTAAAATTGTTTTGTATTTTAACTCAGTTTTGAGGGCGTTTTTGAAAGAATGATAAATGGAGAAGTTGCTCAGTTTTGCGAGTTCTATTACGGGTTAAAATATTTGCACTCATTTCCATAACACGCTGTATATTCGACGAGATTTTATTTTTATATGCAAAAATATGTATTTCTTATGCAAATGAACACTTTAAACGATAAGAACTGATAGTGATCAATGTCACTCCTCCAAACAATATTTGTTATATCTCAAAAACTACAACACCCATTTTAAAATAGGACCAATATGATCACTTTATACATATTCAGTGCATTTTAAGAGTATTTCCAAGGGAGCGATCAAAGTGGTCTCGCTTTGTATGTGAACTTGATTCGCGGGTTTAATTTTTTTTATATTTCTCCATTTTTCTTAAGAATAAACTTATATTCCACATACACAAACCAATCGTTTGGTATTTTATAAATTTACATTTGTAGACAGACAAAAGTTATATGGCGAAATAAAATTAAAATTGATCAAATTGACCCTACTTTACGGTACTCGGACTGGATCACATCATCCCCTGTGTGGCTCGTTGAATGGAAACTTTCCAAAAATATGGTGGGGATGTACATGGCTTCTGACTATGGCGCTGGCGTCACGAAACTATTGGAACGCCTCGAAACCCCATTCGCCATTGCTTACTTGCTTTGTACACTATTAAAATGTGGTAGCAAATTTCATTTACTGCGCGGCTTCGCGTACTTATTAAACTCGCGTGTAGGCAATTTTACACTGTGCGCCGCAGAAAAACGCACATCTTTGAGGCCAGGCACGCTGCCATTGACTTTCAGTTCCCCGCGACCACCGTTGATCTATGTCGAACGCTACACACACAAAATCAAACGGTCTATGCACCGACCAGGCCCGTACTCGCACTTTCCGTCATGCTAGACTACAATAATTAAACCTAATTAACAATAAAATAGCATGCCAACATAAACTGGCTATATATGTAAGTATTTTCTTCTTTTTCATTTGTATGCAGTTTTAATAATCCAATTCAGTGCTACAAACTATACGATTCCGCGATAAGAGAAATGTTTTGCTTAAATTCCAATCAGTTAGAAGCTGATACTGATTATTTAGTCATATATTTTCTTCTGTTAAAAAATAAATATCTGTTGTCGTTTTACAAGTAAATGATATGTACATTTTTAAATCAGGAAAGATTCTCGTCTCTTAGGTTTTCATTCGACTACTGTAGCTAAAGGAAATAATATGAGCAAAATATTACTGACACTACATAGATTAACAGGATGTGATAATCCAAGTCGTATAAGTTCTAAAAAATCCTGTAATTGTTTTTTTCTTTTCTTTTAGTACGGCCAGCATTACCATATCCTGGTAATGGTGATATTTTAACATGGGAGAAAATGAAAGAATTACAAAACTTATACCTACATTACAATCAACGTTTACAACAGATAGATTATTGTATAATAAAATTGCACATATTGTTTGAGGCGGTTACGCGACGTGAATATTAAGTCAACTTTCTGCTTAGATGGCGTCGTCTTTGTAAATGAACATCCAGCATTTTGTTATGTGTCTTACACCGTGTGAACCCAAACAAGGATTTGTACCGTCTTTATATTCGTTGGTGGCTCGTGAACTATTGCAAGACATCCATGATTTGGTCCGTGTTGTTAGAGTACCTTGTGAACAATGATATTTAGGAATACTTGGTCATTTTGCTGTTTGTACAGCCATATAGAATAACGAATAACTTTTAAGAGCTGATAGGTCGTCTAAGTCCAATACAGTTTGAGTCGAAGGTGCGCGACCGGCTAAAGAGCGGTGGTTATAATGCTTTTTAAGCTAGAATATTTAAAAAATATATACTTCTGTACTATCCTAAATAAAATATTGTATGTAACTCAAACAAAAATGTGCTTATTGAATTCATGCCAAGGGCAATATGCACGCACTGTTTGCACTTGATACATAGATAATTATTGCAGTATCTCGTTCTTGTTTATTTGCTCATAGAGAAGAGCTTAAGATACGCGGAAAGTCTGTTTCTATCTGTATTGGTGTGGAGTTTACTGTACTTAACATATTTTGAAAAATCCATAAGGCTAGATTCTTAAAGAGCAACGTAGGTTTTTTTGTAGTTGCAGTACTATAAAACTGATTTCCAAAGTTAAAACTCGTCACTCATATTTTGTATACGACGATCCTCTTAGCACCTCGTCTAATAATGATTACTAATGACATCAGTCATACCGTCCAGCCTCAACCTATTATAATAGTAATATATTTTCTTAAGGATGGAAAACAAATTATCGAAGATGAGTCCGAAGCACAAGACGAGCCCGAGGATGACGGAGATTTCGGTTTAGGAGTCGCCCAGATAGTAATCACTGCAGCAACTCCCATGGTTGAAGAACCAGACCGGCCTTTTCCTCCACCAGAAGAAGACACGCCATCGGTGAACCACGTGGACGACCAGACCAAGGACGAAGACTCCACCGAGGGCGACGAGGAGCAGTCGAAGCCATCGAAAGCAGCAGACAAAACGGACGAAAGCAAAGCCGCGCAAGATCCGAAAAGCAAGTCGAGCCCCGAAGACATCGAAGGCAAAGCCACGCTGGAAGACCAGACGACCGAATCGTCGACGCTTCCGGTCAGCAGCAGCACGGGAAGCGACGGCGAAACGACAGGGCCGAGCACCGCGGAGAACTCCATCAGCCAGGCAGGTCTCCCCGAAGACGACATCGGCGAACCGCCGAAACAGGTTGTTGGCGGTCGCGCCAGCATCCCCGATGAATTAGAACCCCACCAATTAGCACAATTACAAGATCTCAAAGAGTCGAATGCCTAGACAATTATTACGTAAGTCGACTATTAGCTACAATATTTTTGATGAAATAAGATTATTCGATGGAGCTGTAGTTATGAGAAATATATTACGCTTTATAGAATTTAAAGAGCATCCGCAAATACACCAGATGGACAGATGATAAGCGATAGCGCGCGTACCTGTTTGCAATTTTTACCTATATGTATAGTTACTATATTATAAGTGTTATGCCACGCCTTCCATGTTAAATATTTCAAACGTTTATTTGGTATACGAGTGCTTGAGGGTTTTAAAATTATATTTTAGATGTTTGCGATGTGATTATCACGTTTTGGTGGTGATCTTGTGAGCAGACAAAGTGGTGGTTATAGATCTTCATAATATTTCAAAACCGCTGATCCTAGGACTCTTCATTTCTATACTATTTATTGTAATGATTTGTTAAAGAGTCACTTTTCTGTCATTGGTTAAAGCAAATTTGCCTCAAATTGTTAAATTCGAGTTGACGCTTAGTCCAACCAAGGATCTAAAACTGACTCTTTCAATTTTCCAACAACTGTACAGACCCTGAACTGTCACTGTGGAACTATTTATGTGTGGGTATGAGTACTACATTTGTGAGCAATAACTTATTCTGCCGATAAGGATCGCATTCTGCCCAAAAACGTTCTCCAATCAACAGACGCTATCATGATATCCCTCAATTTGAACTTCCTGTCGTCGTGTTGCACAAAATGTTTCATTACAATTTCACGACGCTTGAAACAGCCGATGGTTTTGGGCAGATGGGTCTTTGAGTGTGTACAATCACGAACTTTAACTACAAATGCTGGTGTATTTCCCGGATGCGAGTGCGAAAGATACGCCGGTGCTATAGAATGGTAGCACATACCAAAAGTCAGACTGGCAGATTGCAATAATAAACTGCGGGTACCGACTATTATTTCAAGCCAAGAATGTTGGAGCTGGTCCTTTTTTATTTCGAAGAATTATCGCTGTATAACCGACTAAGTAATATTTATATGTTAGCAATAAGACGGATCTTTAGATATTGTTGTTTTATACATAATTTTGCATATTCAAGACTAGAATTCAGTATTGTTTAAAGTAAGTGAATCGTTTAGTTGTTGCGCGTTTTGTATGTACTCATATATTGCTACAGAACCACTATAATTTCATTCACATGTTCTACCATAACCATTTAAGATCGCCCTTAATGAAAATCTCCAGCTCACAGTCACAGCGTGCTCACTAAGGACCGTCTTAAATTTCACAAATTGTACAAACTAGAGAGTTCAGGCTGTTTTATGCGAATGTCTGTTGAATTCCCCGTCTTCTTTCAGCGGTGCCTTCTTATTGTAAACTTCAATCTCTCACCTGTAGATACGAAACTACAAAAAACCTAACTCCAAATCTAATAACCTCATGCATTTTCTGTGTAACATTAAATAAACGAAATAAAGAAATTACGTAGCTGATCGAGTGCTTTCATTCATGCTATATCGTCTACTTCTCGTTAAAGTCTACCCACATTTCAACCTACAGCTGTATCAGTTTTATTTTGCGTTTGGGTAATACTGACCTATTGTTTAGTTATTTATAACAGGCCGCCTTCCTAAATCCGTTACAAAGCTTACGTCACTAAGCAATAGTAGGATTGGAATATCTCTATTTGGCCATTATACACGGTAGTATTACTTGGAAACTCATATCTCATTTCGTCATGTTTTCAATTAATAAATAACTGCTTTATTGATAAATCGAATAATAACAATTTTACTGAGATATGAAGTAACCTTTTGGTTTGCGTCGGATCTAAACGTACTTCGCCAATACTGGTTGAAAAACAAGGCCTCGTCAGCACAAGTAAGAGACTTCAATAGTTGGCCAATTCGACCTACCTTTTTATGACGTCACGCCGAAGCGCTAAGGCCTTGTTTTTGACCGGTATTGACTTGACTTCATTCTAGCGATTTTACCCTGAAATTAATATTTCTCAACACGTATTGGCATGTGCAATTAAAACAGTGCATAAACGTTTGTTTAAATGACGTGAAATAATATTGTGAGAGAAAATTGATTAAAAGTGGAGTTTCTAGAAATTTGCATTGCAATGTAGGTCAGCGTTTTTCCTCTTGTAGATGTAATTAAATAGCTTGCTTTAAGAATGTCAAGCTATACTACACATGGAAATATTCTAAAAACGTGACAACTCGACCTTGAACAACCGACATTATCAACTGTCAATATTGGAAATAACTCCCTAGTCCCTACTTCATGGTTTTCATGGTTTAGATCTCGCTTACATCTATGAATTTCAGTAGCATAACTATCGGAGTGCAATGACAGACAGGCGTTGCTCGCTTAGGGGCGGCAAAAAAGTATGACATTTATAAATTTAATTAACATGAATGTAATTGACTTCATAGGACTCTGCTTCTTCTACCCGCTGTAATATTATTTTATCCCTTAACGCTGATACCCCGCCTATTTTTCTTAAATTACCGTTCTTATGTTAATGCCATGTCAAATTTGATAAGTACGACGTATTTCGGGTGTCGAGGTGAAAGTCGTATTTACATAGAAAAAACTGCTGTGCCAATTATTTATCTCGCAATGATACATTTTGCTTACCCCTTCGGTGGGAAGAAGACGTAACAATGATTTTAAGCATTTGGGTGCAAGTGAAATCGATTATTTCCTGCTTTACAATTCAAAAATCGTCGTTATTTACTACGATTATTTTGTTGTGTCAAATTTTTTTGTCATACACCAATGGTGACGTATTTGTGACGTCATCAGTCATGCTTGCAAACATCTCAAAAAATAGGACGGGCTGTAATTCTATGCAACCATCTGACGGGAATATGCTCAGTGTGTTTAAGAATAATATAAACAAACTTAATGAAATCCTGGTCGAAAGACCAGCTGTTCCTCATTTTATTTACTTATTGTTATACTTTTCTTCAAAAAATTATATTTTTCTGTTTTTTCCGTTGCCATCGCAATTATCTTAGCAAACAAACAATACAAACTACATATGTGATTTAAAAAATATCAAAATAACAGTTGCATACAGCAAGTTTGATGGTGTGATCACCCAGTTTGATAGAGTATATCAAACATTGATCTATGACGTCATGGAACTTGTTTGACAAACAAATTTGATGCAACAAAATGACCGTGTGACCTGTGCTTTAAAAATAGCAACTTTTTCGGAAACTGTCATTATCCATTTTATGTTTGCAGTTTTGAAAATTTCGTACTGTTGTAATTTTATAGGACCTCTACCACGCTCTAGCTATCGACATTCGCCAGTAGTAATAGTAAACATGTCACCGCACCATCAGCGATAATACACAGATGCACCTATAATTTTTATGGTTCCAGTTGATCTTATATGATGTGATTAGATAATTAATTAATTAGTGTTGAAAAATATATGCCACAGCCATAGAACTAAAGGTAGAATTGTTTAGAAAACACGGAGACAGTTAGAATTCAGGTTGCTCAAATTATTATAAACAGAAAGATGTGACGTTTTGGAAGCCCATAATATGTTGAAAATATTATCAACCTAAATTACTGAATTGCGTACCGGTTAAGACATTCGAGGTGGAGCGATAAAACTGCCCACTTCAGAAGTAAAAGAACAAAATTGATAATAACACAATTTTATGAATCAAATAAAAATTTTAGATTCCCCGACTCCAATGAAAATTTTATCCAGTTTCATCAAAAGAACAAATTTTTTTATCTCTAATAGCACCATCAAATTAGCCAATTTCCTGATATAATTTATATGTATTATTTTTTATTAGCTGAATGTCGTTTTTGAAGCTGAACAGAATTGCATTCTAGTTGGAAAATAGAATGTAGCAACTCGTTTGCAGAGTTTGACTCCAATAAGCATTGAAAATTATGTTTTGTTTTTTAAATTTCCGATTGTTGTTTTCGTTTTATAGTAAATAAGCAACAATCATTAGTACTAAAAAAGTAGCCCTTTTTGCATTTTGAAAAACGATATCTACATTTAACGGCGCCAAAATTTTGTTCGCAGGCTCCAAGTGGTCTAGTTGCGTCACTGATAAATTTCATCTTAGAGCTTCATTAATTATCGTAATAAATTTAATTGCCGCAGTTATTTGTTATCTTTTAGTTTGTTCTGCCCTTCAAAAAGTGCGTGTAAGTATGTTTTCCCCAGGCCATGTTATTTGATCTTATCATTATTTAATACAAGTGTTAGAATCATGCACTTACGTAAAGCCAAACTTAGTTAATTTGATTTTTATCTTTATTTGTGCCACTAATACTGGCCAACAAAGTGAATGAACGATAGAGTAAAAACTGTAGAGATTCTATAATATAAATCAAAGGTGGTGGGTGGCAATTTTGTTTAAAGGATAAGCAAAATCTTTAACTTTTTAATTGGATCCGCCATCAATCCTGATTTTCTTTAAGGATTTTGTCATATAGCTATGTCGTAAATAGTGTAGTATTAGTGTATGACTGTCGTCAACGGCCACAAAAATCTAGTGTCGACTCCACTACGATTCTTTAATTTGAGGAGTCTTAATGCCTAATAAATTCTTAAAAAAGAAGAGCTCATGCTCTAGCAGTAGGGATGTTAACAACAAGACTGAGGACGGTGTAGTTTTAATTGCTTTTTATTAAAATCAGTCAAATGTATTTCACAATAATTGTGTAAGCATTACAACCTGCAATCTGAATCTAAGCGAAGCATTCGTGTAGGCATAATAACAATCGCTTGATATTTATTCAAGTCTAGATAAGTACATCCAGTATGTATCAGTAATACCGCAAGCAAACAGTTTTGCACTGTTTAATCTCTGAGAAATAGAAATCTATATAGGTATTCAACATATTTACTATTTGGAGGAAGTGGATACGAATAGAGAAGTTCGACAAGAACCTCGGGACTGCCGGACGAGAATCATGTTATATGCATGAACTTTTGAGTTCGGGAAAGAGTCAAATAACAGCAAGAAAAGTTCCGCATACAGTTATCCCAGAGCAAATCGGTTGGTTTTTATGGAAATATTTTTGTCGCCATTTTCATGTGTTCTAAAATATTTATGATATGTATTAGAACTGGATGAGCAAATACGAATAATTGCTTTTAACACAGATTTTATACACAATAAAGTGAAGTTAAACAATAAATACTGTGTTTCTGTTTTAAAAACACATTTATTTATAATTACACTAAAATTACAATTATTGATTAAAATAACCTACGAGTAGTAGCTAGTCTAAGCCAATACGAAACTATAAGAAGAGGTTAAATACTGTGTCTTATCATATTTACAAATACGAAGTTTTAATTTCCCAAACTGGTAATTAACAGGCAAAGTTGTAGCAGTACATATCTTAGCTTCTACAATGATACCGTTCGGTATTAGTTAAACTTAATAGATAGGCAACTTAAAGTGCATTAACAGTATAAGGGGTTGGCTACCCTTTTTATAAATCTAAAGCAGACGTAATAGAAGGCTCATGGTTAAATTATTAAAAATAATAAATAACAAAATTTGCTACTTCCTTTTTGGTTGAAAAAGCAAAAGGACGCTTCTCTGTGTAGAAGCGAAGCAAATTAAAAGTCCTAGCTTAAAAAGGATACACGCAGACAATAGTAAGGCTTTATTTACTCAATCCAGCATATTATTAAAACATAATAATTTTTCAGGCAGATAGGATAAATCACACAAACATTTTCTTTCTGAAAAGGGCAGTTATTACTTAACTGGTAGGTAACTAACAAGCTAATACATACAAATCATAATAGAGGGTTTTCCTTTATTCAGCTCTTAGAGACTCCTCGATAGCTACCAGCTCTTAGGCTTTTTCACTAGTTCGCATATCCTGGTTGATTATATCTTCACCATGGAAGAGGGTATTGATGTGCTCCAAGTTGATAAGGAGAGAAATGAGAACTTAGTTAGAAACTGCTAACAAGTTAGGAAATCACTCACCAGTCAAAGACCGTTTCTTTGGTTAGATGAGGGGTTCTTCTCTGTTGACATTGGAAGATGAAGAGGTCTGAATTCAATGGTTCTCTGCATTAACCGTATGTTAATCCTGAAAGAATTAGATATTGTTAATTAGAATTAGACCAACGTCATAGCTTGAATATAGTTAAATAAGGGCATAAGCCTTAATGATAATTGATAACAGATTAGTTTCAAAGTAAAAGAATTGTTACTTACCTAGTGTTGATCCTGAATGGGACTTGAATTGGTTTGCAGCTGTCAAGTTAGTATTTCAATCACTTGTCAAATAACAAGCTTTTGATCATACGGGATTTTTCTTATACTCCCTGGAATGATATCAGCTAAACTAAACACCGATCATTAATTGTGATTAAGGAATTCGAATGAGAAATACGAGGGTATAGAGAGCTCTTTATATTTTCATCTTACTACTCAGAGGTTATTAGTTAAATATATATAAGAAATCTCCTGGATACTTATAGATTAATTAATTCAGACGTTTAATTAGAACAAATTCTAACTTGTCAGGGTAAATTAGGATTAGTAAGGAATTGCATAACATTTGTCAAAATTAAAAAGGCATAAACCTTAACAAATAACATATAATCAGTGAATTGTAAGAAAGAATACCCAATTATTGTAAACATCTTAAAATTAAAACTTTATAATAAAGTTATGGCGCCCATTTCTGTTGATTAATGAACTATTATCTTTATGTGAAAGTGAAGCGAACTAAAAAGCCCACATTGGTTAAACCCTAATAAAAACCGTACATTGAGCTAGTCGGAAACGTGTGAGCCATCCAAGGTAAGTTATAAAAAAGGGGCACAAAGTTCGTGTTTGGTAGTTGCGGAGTTCATGCTGATATTGTTGATAAAGCATTACCAATAACAATGTAGTATTTGTTATTTGGCGGATTACTACAGTTGCTATATTATAGTATATAAATTCAACATGGTAACTAGCGCTATATTATTTAGAACATTTTTCCATATAAAAAAGGGAAGACATTCATTATTAGATATTTTATCTTTGACTAGTACGGATATATAAAATCATGTTTGTTGAATAAGGTATTTAGATCTATAATTATGCTGGCTCTTCTGTCCCATATTTAGTCGCTTTAAGAAATTTGTGGAATTCAAACACGAATCCGGTGAATATATTAGTGCATCTGTGTCATTGTTACGATACGATCTAAAGGTGTCAATGGAAATACCATGTAGCGCAGAAATCACGTGGAGCGTCTATAAATCGCCTCTCGAAAGGCATACGAAAGCAGCGTTGGATCCCACTAACAGTAAACAACTTCGGACAAACAGCTGTGCAACCTAACCAGCAGGTGTCTAAATTATGATGTTACGTGTCTAACGTCATATAGTGAGTTATTAGCGTCGCTGGTGACAAATTACATCCGCGACTTTAGTATGAGGCACACAATTCAAAGCTCGATCCTTGAGGACGACGGGATATCCGGATCAAAAACAGCAGGTAGCTGTTCAACCTCTTTGGACTGCAAAAGGCGGCTGTGTAAGAATCAAGGTATTGCAAGATGACCGCCCGCAGACCGTAAGCAGGCAATAATAGGTGATATAACACATTTCCGAGGAGACATACTGTGCAGGGAAAGGGCAATAAAACCAAATTACGATGCCCCGGCTTAGAAGACGGGGCATGATGGCTGATTGTACTTTCGAGAAGACGAGGGATGCGTTCGGCAGCCGGAAGGCCATAAAAAACCTGCAGTGACGCAACTGGAAGCTATAGAAACCACACGAGAAAGCGTCAGCATTTATTAGGAATTCAGTTTACGAATGTCGGCAGTCTCGTGTCTGCAAGCCGTCTGGCTTAGTCAGTCGCAATCCGTTAATTGATTTATCATTTCGAAATATCAGGCCGCGTAACTGTTACCGTTTATAGTTGTTGTGATCACTCCAGTCTGTATGTATATTGGTAGTACTTGCTACATATACGTAAATGTGTCTATTTGTTAATTAGTTTTGTATGAATAAAAATTGTGATTGTTTTTTATAATGTGTAGCATTTATTAACACTCAGGTTGTTAAAATCGACACTCGTGATCGCTCAGCAGCTTCAACCTGTAAGATGAGTATGACAGATTAACTAACATGGGGAAAATCCAACCACAAAAACCCATTAAGAGGTAATATTAAATCAGAAGAAAAACTAAATAATTTCTTTACCAATATTATTTTGGTTAACGCAAGTAATATGTACTAAAATATGCATTTAGTCGGCACTACAAATGTGAAATTTGTAGTTTACCCACGCAATATGACATTCCTCACAGAGTATAAAATTCGAAACTCTTGAATAGGACTCACGATAGTTTGTAGCAAAATGTCACTCTGCTCTAGGTAAGTGTGTCATGGAACTGAATTTACATCTTTAGGACGAGTTTCATATGTTGTGTTACTTTAACGCACCACATTTTTGCATTTAACTTTAATTTTTGAAGAATTTTAAGAATTTATCAATAAAATCATATTTTGAAATTTGCTAAAAAATTTAAACATATGAAATTTTACCAAAAATGTTGATTTTTTTTAAATTTTACTCGCAAGGAATTGTTGCAGACACTAAGAACAAGAGTTGCAAATATACGCGATACAGAAATACCATTATCATTAGTTTCAGTTTTTATTATAATATTTATAAAATTAGTTACATTAGTTTATTTTCGCACCGCATCTCATGTGTTTACATGTCTGCCTGTCTTCAGTCGAGATTGGCGAATGCCCAACACCATCCTTCGTCAACTATTTTTACGGATTGTATGTGTATCTTTACAACTCGCACCATACTAAGCCATACTATATTATAAGTGTTGTTCCAGTTCTGTTTTAAGTTCTGAAATGCTGACGATTTGGTTATTTCCTCCTATTTGCCTTTTTATTGTCCTGCCCAGAATCCAAGTTTCCTTTGCCGTTTTCTCTGCTCTTCTCTGATCTTCTCTTTATACTTGTAATACTCGTAGATTGCGTTGCACAATATGATGACAACAAACTGACTGCTCTGTTGTACTACTGAAGAACCATTAATTGAGTATTTCCGTATTTAACACCTTTTTCCCAGATTGCCCTCTTTTCAAGTATTTTTATTTGTACTTCTGAGAATAAGTCATATTTGTAGAGCCTGTTAGGGGGTTAGGTCTATTCGTGGACACACTTCGAGTTTTCCGTTTTAAGCTACAGAAATTATGAAAAATAATGATCCCAGTATATTTTGTAATTCATGTTTGAAGCTACAATCCTATATGAACGTAGGATAATATTGCTGGCTGCATCTATGTCGGGTTCGTTTGATAATTGAGGTGTATTCGAACTGGACAATAGTCCGTAATTGTACGTCATTCCAGAGGCACTTGAGGGCACCCAAATCTTGTAACCCCACTTGTGGGGATTCTTGGAGTTACCTGGTTTCAAATTTATGCGACCTTTAAGAGTAGGATTTGTTCATCGCACGATATTCGCACTTCAAATGGAATACATAGGTATGCATTTTTGAGTTCTTCGAAAATAGGCATAATTTTCTGTACTTTGTCAGTACCTACCTATCTTATAAGTTGTCAGATAAATGTAAATACCTTTCTTTCAAATCGATCGATGCTTATAACATTTGTAACGGAAGCAAATTAATATCAGATAATCAGTACGTACGAGTAGAAGGCTGGAGAACAATAGATATCCAGAAGAAAATCCCAACAAATCGTTGCAACTACGAAAGAGACACTCTTGCGAACTATTTCATTAAAAAACTTTGTAGCATTCCACAGTCGAGCTACTAAAATATAATAAATCTGAATTATCACTAAACCTGAAAGTTCGACAAGTCTAGTTTTTCTTTATTTCAAATAGAAGGCTAATTTGAGAATTTTTCAATTAAAAATAAAAGAAGAAACCACTCTCCGTTTTGAATAAAAAACAGATTGGGGCTTGATAGCGTCCAGCAGCAAATAAATTAGGAGCTGATTCCCAACTTAAAAGGATACAAAATTGGAAACTTTTCAGCTATAAGGTTGTAATTAATCTAATTCTACATTATATTAAGAAGTAATGGTTTTTCAGGTAAATAGAATTAATTTATTGGGCAGGTTCTTAATAGAAAAAGCAGTTACGAATTAACTGGTAGACACATACATTGGCGATCAGTATAGATTCTAATAGAAGTGTCTTTGGTTTAGCTTTTTTTTGCTTCCCCTGTTATTCTTTGCTATCTTTGAGCACGGGACGTTATGATTCAGTTGGATAGAGTCACACGGAGTCTCGATGAAACCTTCTTTGAGGGCCTAACGGAAACCGAAGACAATGTTAGACCATCATTAAATCTCGTTAAGAGTTCCTCACCAAAAAAACCGCTTCATTAGTCTGGCGATGAGGTTGTTTTCTGTTAAGTAGAGTTCAACTCGATGGGCAAGACAGCAGTTCCTTGCAGCATAAGATCGCCTCATTTTTAGTTAGATTAGTCCTAAACCGCAGGAAAATTATATAAACTATTCAGTTCAGTCAAAACCCAAACAAGTTTAAAATGTACATATGAAATTCAATCTACCGCCAATAATGTAATAAGAAGATTTAATTACCTAAAAACCAAATAGATAGCCACCAGGTTATATTTGTAAATGTCAGTTAGGGTTTAATGTTATACCGCAGGTATATGTCAAATAATGGGCTTTCTTATACTTTAGAAATGTGAATTGAGTTAGCCGATCAATCATTTAACAGCCTTCATTGTGAATAGAAATAGATTAAGAGGCTATAAAAAGCTCTTTAAATTTATCTTACCTGAAGGTGCCGAATTTCAGAAAAAGAAAGAAAACTTTTCTATAAAACTCATGATTGATTAATCAATTTAAATCAAACTTATATGAACTTTAATTCGATATTTCAATATAAAGTATCATATATGAACCGCCATAGTAGATAAACCTTTATTATATTAAACTTATAATTAACCATTAACATAACCCATAAATTATATGATTAGTTGGAGTTATGTGAGCCTTCTAAGGTAGGTTGCAATAGTTGGTACAGCTTTTTCGATAAAAAATATGTAACCACTTGAATGGCGTATCTAGCGTAACTATTTCAGCATGTAAAAGTACATAGCCAAGAAATGTTGTGGATATACTATCAAAATTGAACCAAGTCTCTGACCACTTCATAAATTTCTACATTTTAAAAATTATTTCATTTGCATAAAGTACCGGTACTGGTATATGTCATAATCTTTATCTACATTAGAATTTCCATCATCCTGTAATGCTTCTTTATAATGTGTTTGTACGTCATTGTCGGGTAATTCATTGCCAGAATCAGTTGTGAGTTCTCATCAGGTATACGGTAAATATGTGATGAGTGATGAGGTGGTGACTATTGGCGGCTGGAAATGCTGGAATTTGTTCTAAACTATACAAAAGTACTACATTATTCAAATAGAAACCATCAAAACATGTTTGACCACATGTACAAAATACTATAATACCGTAATCACAATTTTATTCTTTTAAAACTCACTTACACTTCTTACAAATTTAATATGAAAATTGCGTGTTATATCTTCTTTGACAGCACTTTGTATTTGCAGAAACGAAATCCTGTATTGCCGACATTGTATCCATCTACCGAGCAGCACTACCTCGTTTAATTCCTTGTTGACTAACTGTAGTTTGAAGTACGTACCAATAAAAATGTTATATCTGTATTTTGGAACTATTTTGCCAGGCAGTACTCTAAGTAATAATTAATCATGAGGATTTTACACTTGCTTTAAATTTGTTGCACTGGGTAAATGAAATATCTAAACCTAAATTCAATATATGCAAGCCGTAAGATTTGTCCAAATTAGAAAAGTTGTCCAATAAAACATCATAACTTTAGCAAAGACTTAACAAGTACTGCCAGGTTCTGAAAATAAGTTGAAAATTAAAAAAAAGCATTGTGCAGAGTAAATATTACTTTTAACAGAAAGTAATTTTTCTATTCTACAAATATCACATAGCTTCATCCAGCAAATAGGAAAGAGGAAGAACCCTCACATAAAATGAAATAATAATAATTTTAAGTATGAAAATATCAAAGAATTAAAGCATACGAAGAAAGTGACGCCGAACCAGCACGTAATGTTCAAGAAACCCAAAACTAATGGAGAACTATTTGATTTATCTTCTGTTTAACATGTTGAAAGCAAACCATTCGCCGTAGTGGACGTCAGAAACAATTCTATGAAGAGTGTAAAGAACATGAAAACGAGGAAAGAAATAGTAAATCATAAGAAATTGAAATGCGAACCACAAAGAAAGATGGCCAAAAGAAAGGCCATGAAAAACAATCTTTAAGAATATGTACGTCATTAATACAGCATGGGACAAACGTACCCTTAAATTTTTTTCCTGAAGGTACTGTCGAGGAGGAATTTACTATTATGCGAAACAGCAACTACTATTTTCTTTGGCCGTTCTATGGTTAAAAGATGGTAGTTTTTAAATCTTGAGGTACTCGTTTATCTAGGCAAAAATGCCCCAGTGGAAGAAATTTAAAAAAAATGAACTTGATGAGATGGTTGTAAAGAGAATAACTGAAAATAAATGGGGAAAGTATCGGTAGATCTTTTTTGATAACTATTTTGTATCTTTACCCTGATATAAAGTAAGAGAAAGGAATGTAAGAGAAAGAAAAGCCCTAATACAAAAACTAAATGCAGTAATATTAATTGTAAAGCAATGAAATTTCCATACTGTGTGTATGTAGCATGGCGAAGTTGATTACCGATTTTTTTATGGACGTGGGCATTTGGAAATGTAAAGATAAGGGAATAGTTCATTTTGTCGGTAATTTTCATGATTCAGAAGAAGTGACAGTGAAACGTATCCAAAAACGTTGAAAAAATGGATATCTATCTGTAGTCCATACAATATGGCTGGTAGTGTCACCAACAATACACTTCAGTACTGCCAAACGCATCACATCAACTGTAGCTGCTTATTGTGCGAGTTCTGCTCAGCTTGGTTATGTTTTTCGTTTAGTGTCACTTTTATGTAAAAATTTAATATTTTATTATGAAATGCGTTAGAAAGGTAGTTTTACTGAACTCGTATGGCCGGTTAAGGAGATGCGGAAAGTTTGTTCCCCATATTTCGTTCCCCACATTTCGTACCCCACATTTCGGTCCCTTGTACCCGGAAACTTCGTTCCCGAGCGAGCTCAATTTATCTCCTAGATTACAGGGTGTTGAAAAACGAGTGTAGCGATCGGAATACAGTTAGATAATGAAAGATATTTTAATTCATTTATTTATTATAATAATCTTATAAGAACAACATAAATTGTATTTATTAAAAATGACGGTTTAATCTAAGTATCTTCCTTATATCTTGTATACGGCCATAATTTCTCATTCTGAACAACTTTTCTTAGTAATATTTTGCCGTATTATGAACAATAAGGGTAGTTTACCTGAAAATAAAATAGTTTTTGCTTAACTGTCAAGGCCGACTTGTTTTTGAAAAACGTAAAGTTTTCCTAAAATTCTCTACAAACCCAGCAGGAATTTTAATTCCTATAACATTTTTTATGTAAAACTAAAAATAAAATTTAATTCCCTCTTGTAAACTCAATTCGGGGACATACTGTTTGTATAAGTTTATTATAATAAATAAATTAATAATTAAAATATCTTTCATTTTTCTAACTGCATTCCGATCGCTGCACTTGTTTTTCAACACCCGGTAATCTAGGAGACAAATTCAGCTTGCTCGGGAACGAAGTTTCCAGGTACGAGATGTGGGGAGACGAAATATCCCGGGAACGAGATGTGGGGTACGAAATGTGGGGAACAAAATGTGAGGAACGAACTTTCCGCAAACCCCGGTTAAGTACTTGCTAACGTTTGTAATCAAACTAGCCATACTTGTTCAGTAAAACATCATTTTTGTGAACTTGTTGCGTAATATAGTTTTCCCGCTGCTGATTATGTAAGTCAGTGATACAGCCTTATTAGTAACAAAACGTGTAAGTCGGTGATTATATTTGTTTGCTGCTTTCCCTTGACAACGGAACTTAATATTATTAAGTTCCTATGAGAATATAATTCATGTATCACGTGACGCTATTTCAACCAATGAGGGGCATGCAAATGCCTAGTTACACATTATCACAGCGGTAGTAATTTATTTTCGTAATTGTTTTTACGGGTGATCATAAATGGTTGTGATTTTTTCTTAGGTTGGCACTGTTAATGTTGGTTACCCTGCTGTCAATTTTAAGTTTGTGTCAAATTCGATGTTAGCAGGTTAGGTTTTGTGTCAGTTTGTGTCAAAACTGACGGAAAATCTAACCTGCTAACCTCGAATTTGACATAGACTTAAAATTGACAGCAGGGTAACCATCATTAACAGTGCCAACGTAAGAACAAAAAGTAAATATTTGATATTTTGCATTTCATTCAATATATTCTCTTTCCAAATATAATTCGTGTAATGATTAATGATCGATAATTTTTTACTCGTTAAAACCGAAACAGCAAATTTAACTCGTGCTACGCACTCGTTAAATTTAGGTTCCGGTTTTAACTCGGAAAAAAATCATCGATCATAATCATTCCACTTGTTATATTACAACTGATAATAAAATTACCAACGCAAGATGCAGACTTAAACTTTTTGTTTATAATTGCAAGTGTTTATGTGACATGTGACACTCACAGGTAACACGGCTCACGAAAATTAATCCTGGTGACAGGTGTCAACTGTCAAAACAAACGATTTTTTCAAAAATCTAGGAAATTTCGATAAGCATAATAGGATAACTCGGAATGTATCGCCTATCAACATTTTCGGCAGGCAACAAACCGCGGCTTCGCCTTGCCTTGTACTTGCCCACCTCAAATGTTAATAGGTCCTTACATTCCTTGTTACGTGAATAGCTAATTTTCGAATAATCCAAAACCTACACTACACATTGCAGTGCTTTACTAATTCCTGCAATTGCCGCTACTGATTTATTGACAGTTATAATGTAACCAAACTTTATATGCAGGGTGCTGAAAAAAGGCGTATTAACTCGATGGTACGTTGATAAGGGATACTCCCTGAGTATGAGAAAAATAAAGAAAAATGTCTTTGTGTTATATTTTTGAATTTTTTAATCTTGAATTTAGAATTTCTTGAGTTTCTGTTCGTTAATTGACAAAATTATTTACATTCATACTATTATCTTTAAGTGAGTAATGTTTTTCTATCCTAATACTGAATATTAAAGAAATTAATAATCAAACTTTGGGCTCCCATATTTTCAGAAATATAACAAAAAGAATTGTTTCCTTATTTTTCTCATACGCAGGGAGTATTCCTTAACAACGTACACTCGAGTTACTACGCCATTTTTCCGAACCCTGTATATATGACATTTATTTCATTTCATGTATTACGAAATTAGTGGAATCAATTTAGAGTCCCTGTATATAGGTTACTATATACAGGATCTCTATAGTAATTTACGATACAAGTGCGTAAAGCTACTCTTTAGGCACGAGTGTGGTAGAGTTAAAACGCGAGTGAGCGAGCGTTTTAAGCCCCGCGAGTGACTAAAGATGTTTTACGCATGTGTATCGTACAATATTTTATCTACGATAGAATCTAGAAAACACGGTAAATAAAAAAATAAATAAATGTAAATTAGGATTACTAGCAACCGGTCGTAATTTTGCGTGTTATAAAAATTTTAAAACACGTTGCTACTGACAACGTGCCTAATGAAATCTTTTAAACACGTTACTACTAACGACGTAAACTAATGAAAACATGTTATTAAACAGTCGTTTTACAAACTTAAAACTGCCAACTAAAAGGCAATTTTACGCACTATCGTAGATAAAATCAATTATGATCACAGCGCCTTCCATGGCCTACCTCGACCGCAAAGCTAGAATGGTTCCGTTGTACTGAGTTTAGTTTAGAGGAATAAAAAATCTTGAAATTAGGCAAATTAGATCATCATACAATCTCCTTTAAAAAACCTAAATGGAATTTTGCTGTAGGGTCGTTAGTGAAGCCCGTATAACACTTTGAAATTAGCATGGAATTTGCTATGTTGCATTCGCCTATGCAGCACCCAGTATAGTAAGCCGTAATTTAATATTAATATTTTCTCCATGGATTTTAATGTTAATACAATTTTACAGAACATTATATTAATACAAAAGTCGCAAGTGTACAAAGAATCAGCCTCTACACCGGTAGGCAAAAGAGGTTACAGATAATACATACATACGAGCACATACAAACATACTATACAATTTGGAAAAAAAAGAAAGAAAACGGGAATATGACGTATAAAATGAAATGTTCTTACCATTTACTAAAAAAGAATAATTTACTGGATAACTGAAGCAGGAATTACCTTGTACTATTATTTTCAAACATATAATAAACAATTTTGCGCAAACTGCAGATCCATACAGCAAATTGTTCAGGATTTTTAAAAATTCAGGGAAGGTTCCCACAATAGATCTTGAAATCTGCAACCCAAGTTACAAATACAGTAAGTTGATTACTAATACCATTTTGTAAAAATTTATATCATATGATGTACGTATATATAATGTAATAGTATATCATGAGGGACTAAAGTGCACCATTTAATCCCGCGAGTGGAGTTTGTTGCCTCGAGGACAAAGCCTGAGGGCAATAACCACTCAAGGGATTTAGGCACTTTAGTCCCGAGGTATATACGCAATTTTTTGCATTTTGGGAACATTATCATCAAACATTCCCAAAATTTGGAATCTGTCAATTTGGAAACTGACAATTACAATTTATTAAAAACTGAATTGCAGCAGGTCCTGGATACCCTGAATCAGTTGGCAGTACTGAAGTGTATTGCCAGTATATGTCAAATTCGAGATTTGCAGGTTAAGTTTTGCGTCAGTGTGTGTCAAATGACAAACAAAACCTAACCTACTAACCTCGTGTGCACATAGTTACGGTATCATTTTTACTTTAGTCCCTAGGGATTAAATGAACTACTTTAGTCCCGGAAGTGCAAAAAAGTTTTTTTTTAAATCAAATTTGTCAACTGTTTTTGCAAAGCTTAAAATTGTAGAATTGTGCGATGTCAAATTGAAAACATGACACATTGATTTAGATATTCATAAAGGCAGCAAAAGGGCCATGTCTCTCTGATCCAACTTTGGTGTCAAGTCATATTAGTGACCTAGTTTCAGCTGATATGTGTAACTTGGGTTGCATGTTTTACACACAATTCGGTAATGAATAGTATACTATAATTTCTATAGTATATTACATAACAAGCGTGGAAAGTGCCATATTTCACACGATTGGGAGAGTTGCGCACAAGGCGTAGCCGAGTGCAGCAATCACGCGAGTGTAGGAAAGACACTTTCCAGCGAGTTTTGTACACTATTTTTCCTACGACCAAAACAAAATTAGGTACACGTCTAGTTTGGAACAATTTATAATTTCATAATAAATAGACTGAAAGTAAGAATAATGAACATTTTATGTTTATAATAATTATTAATTACGAATAATGAACATTTTATTAGTTTTTGGTGTTACTGTAAATGTTTATATTGATTGTGTTATTGTTGCAATTCGTAAAGTACAATGGAGTAGCCAACATTTCGGTAGTTAGTGTTTGTGAAAGGTTTTTCTGTTGTATGTTACTAATGCTGGTTTTGTTTTGTGTGTAATGGTCAGAATGCGTTAGCAGTGAATCAGTGTGTGACTGTGATGTTTTTGGATCATTGTATGAACGAGATGGTTGTGGATCATAGCCAGAGTATGGGATTTGCAAATTATGACGCTAATGAGATGGTTGTACAGGTTGACGGGATTCTATTATTGCACTTGTAAACGGACCATCGTTTATAGCATTTGAAATTGTATTGGTAATATTTATTTTATTGGTTAATGATTCGTCGATGTAGGTTTCAGCAAAGGAGGTCGACTTCCACCCACCATGCCGTTTAAGTATTGTAATGTCGCCTCCTGCAACGACGAGAATTGTCGCCGAAGATCGCCGATGGCCGGTGTATAGATCAGGATCTTTAAGATGCAAGTAGGTACCGATGTGTTTTGGAATACTGCCAAATTTGTTTATACCGATCGGTTGCTTTGTGCATTTTTGTTGTTGATAATTTAAAAAGAAACGACGTATTGCTACATTTGATGGTCTCAGTGCGGCGTATTTTTTATATGTATTATACAAATTTCCGGTAATTGTAAAAGAGCGTGGTTGCTTAGTCTTCGTATCATTTATTCTGATAAAAACAGCACATCTCAAATCTTCGATATTGTCAACATTCAGCGCCGCTAATTCATGTTTGCGACAGTCACCGCTTATTCCGATAATTAATGCCACCTGTAACATGATTAAAAACAATATGCTATAAAATTAAACACCAAAAATTCAAGACTTACCTTTGTGAACAGATATTTATCATCTGGGGCTTCTTGAAGGAAACGTTGGATGTCTTGGTTTTTTAAGGTTTTGCATTTTTTTGGCTTATAGCCGTCCTATTGACGCTTTAATAGCGTTTTTAATTTTTGATATTTTGAAATATCCACGTCACTATAAACGCCGAGGGTACTTCGCAGCATCGAATATTGCGTCCACAACGAATTTGGCTTTATTGTGTTATTTAATTTGCCGAAGTAGGCAAGCAATACGTTCTCCGAAAACGAAGTTGCGATATTTTGGGCTTTTCGCCAATCCATAAACTGTCTGTATGCAAATTCATACCTTTTTGCGATTTTCTAGGTAACAAATTCAAAGCAGTTTTCCTGGCAGCCTCGACCACACTCGGTGGAGTGCATTGTGGAGACAAATTTTCGCTGCTACTGCCGTTTTTCTCTACATCGATTTTCAGTTACGCTTGTACGTTGCTACTTGACGCAAAAACTAACAATGACAGTTCAAATAAAACGACCGTCATTTTTTGTTTTGAACCGGCCGCGGCTTCCTATTATTGCGTAAACTGTGCGTTATATTCCTATACGTGTTGCTAACGCACGGGTTCTTCGCCTGTTTTGTGAAAGTAAATCGCACAGATGATATTGTCAATTTTCACTCCTACTTTTTTGTGCGTTAGGAGCGTAGTCGTAGAAAAAATCAATTTACCTTAACAGAAGTAGTATTGGGGCACCTTGATTTTGATATCAAAATTAATTGGGTCAATTAAATCCGCGAATTAAATCCGCGATTACCCGCGGAATGACCTAATTAATTTCGCGGATTGATCTAATTATTCTTCATATGTGCTACTGATTAATCACATATGAAGTTTGATATGTAATTTACATATGTGCTACTGATTAAATTACGCGAGGCCATTTTTAATTTGCTTCCGATTAAATTACGCGTCGGACTTCGGCGGCCATCTTGGATTTCTGGCGGGAATATTTGAAATTTGAATTTTTTCCGAATTTTTCTAAGTTCCCATATTTGAATTTGAATTTCGCGGTGTGTCGGCCATCTTGGTGCGCGCGCACTTCTCACGGCGGTTGTTTTTAATTTTGAATTTTCGCGGAAATATTTGAAGTTCAAACTGATAGATCTTCCGTCTCCCTCATCGAAGCTGTTGTCTCTCTCTCTCTCTCATGCACGGATGCCATTTAAATTTCGCGCGAATATTTGGATTTTAAATTTTTTCAGATTTTTCTAAGTCCCTGTTTTGAATTTAACTTCTCTGGTGTCGTCCATCTTGGTTTTCTCACATTTTATTTTAATTTAAAAAAAGCTTCCTGCGATGTCCCATGGCTGGAATCGAACCAGCGATCGCAGCATTACGAGTACGAAGCCTTAACCAACCGGGCTATCGGAGCGATCGAGGTTAAAGGAATTAAACATGGTCACTACTTCCACACTTGCGTGCAGTTTCGGTGCCCTGTTTAACTAATGAATTTCAAATTTACATCGCTGTTTATGAACATAGATATTTTTTAAATTATTCTCACTTTTACTAGAACAATTACATTTCGTCCCTCGAAGAAATTTCAGAGAGGCCAATTTAATACCGTTTAATAGATGTTTTACATAGTTTAATTTCGTTCTGGCATATTGCCTGATTTAATTATGTATTGTTATCAGTCGATAGGCCTTTAAAATAAATATTTGTTGATATCTGTATCGATTTTCATTCAATTACAACAGATTAGTATTTTTTTAAATTTTACATTCGCAATGGTTTCTGCAGCACAGACAATGGAATTTGCAATGATATCACCGACTCTGTAGAACTTTCTATTTCGTCATCCTCAAATGGCTTAACCGGTCGCATATTTGAGTTCGCTAGATGGCACAACGCGGACCTGGAATGCCGGGCTCTGATTGGTCGCCAACTTCGTGTCCTTCTTGAATGACGTTTGAATTTGAACCGATGATTCTTATTAGTTTTAATTTTATTGTAATCTTTTTTTACTTACGTAAGTGCACTTGTTGCATATTAGCACCAATAAATATCTATCTATCTATAGATAAACAGACAAGATTTACCCTGTTTTGGTGTTAAGAAATCATCCGATTCAGAAACTACTTAAGCTGAATTGTATGAAACAATAAATAAGTAGTTATACTTATTTATTATTTTGAATTTCGTTGTCTTTTAATACGTGTTGGAGTCGCTGCTTATATTATTTTCTTGCAAAGCTACTGCAGTTTGTGTTGATGTACTTTAAAAGATCTATGAAAATTTATTTTTGTTGTAACCTAAATTTTGTTTTCAATTGTATTATGTTCATATTATTTTTGGAATGTTTTAGCGCTAATATATGAGTGACTTAACAAATATTTGTTCGTTATTTTAATTTTAAAAAAAGCTTCCTGCGATGTCCCATGGCTGGAGTCGAACCAGCGATCACAGCAAACAATTTCCATTAAACGATGCTAGTTACAGTTTAAAAAGGACAGACCAGATCTAAAAGAACACGAGTTGATGTCGAGACTAGAGAGAGAGATCCGGCAACAATGTACCTATTCAGAAAATATAACCTTAAACTGAAAACAACCTAACCTAGCAGAAAAAGTGTCAGTTTGCATTAGGGGAGTTTAGTTGCCGCAGAGGTACTGCCAACAAAATTACTAGATGGTCATACAGCATCTCACATAAATTTTCACAAAAATCGACATCATGTCATATAAATTATACAAAAACTGTCATCATGTCACTTGAAATTATATAAAAAACGACATTTTTACTAAACACACGACGAAAATTGAACAAAAATCACACAATTACAAGCCATCTCACATAAATTTTCACAAAAATCGACATCATGTCATATAAATTATACAAAAACTGTCATCATGTCACTTGAAATTATACAAAAAACGACATTTTTACTAAACACACCACGAAAATTGAACAAAAATCACGCAATTACACGCCATCTCACATAAATTTTTACAAAAATTGACATCATGTTACATAAACTATGCATAATTTTGCAAATGTTTTACACTTTTTATAAAATGCATCGCTCAAAATTAAAAGAAATAGCAATTTCATTGAAAAAATCTACTACCACAATCATTTCGATAAAAAAAATTCAAAAAATCTTATACTTTTGACGGGAATATATGTATGTTGACCACAAATTAACATAATTTTTAAATAAAAACGCGCAATTCGTTGAAAAAAATATTCTGACACCACCAAAACACGCAATTTCATTGAAAAATATATATATGTTGTCCACAAATTAACATAAATTGAATAAAAACACGTAATTTTGTTGAAAAAATGTTCTGGCTGTAAATAATTTTGCAAATGTTTTACACTTTTTATAAAATGCACCGCTCAAAATTAAAAGAAATAGCAATTTCATTGAAAAAATCTACTAACACAATCATTTCGATAAACAAAATTCAAAAAATCTTATACTTTTGACGGAAATATATGTATGTTGACCACAAATTAACATAATTTTTAAATAAAAACGCGCAATTCGTTGAAAAAAATATTCTGACACCACCAAAACACGCAATTTCATTGAAAAATATATATATGTTGTCCACAAATTAACATAAATTTGAATAAAAACACGTAATTTTGTTGAAAAAATGTTCTGGCCCCGTCATTTCACTTAAAATTTTACAAAACTGCCATCATAACACTTGAAATTATACAAAATATATGTATGTTTATCACAAATTAACATAAACCTGAATAAAACACACAATTTCGTTGAAAAATTTGCAAATGTTTTACACTTTTTATAAAATGTGTCGCTCAAAATTAAAAGAAATCACAATTTTTAAATTATATCACGCCATTATGAAATCGTAGATTGATTTTTTTTGAAATTTTACACTTTTGTAACTGTAAAATAACTTCAAATACTAATATTTTAGCTTTAGATTTTGTAATTATTGCAGATTCGTGAAAAACAAAAGCAGAGTAGAAATAAAAAACACAAACACTTTGTAATAAACAAATATATTGTTCTTATTTCGTATAATACTTAATAATATAAATATAAATGTACAGCAGAATGTCTTATTTCTAAAAATTCGCTAGCAATTTACAAAACTGTAGTTTGAGGTGCACGACATTTCAAATTAAAAAGACTGCAAGTAATAAAATCAGAAATTCATTGTGTAATTTTAAAGTTTAAGATGCACCCAATCTAGAATTCCCTTCGTTTTTGGTGTTGATGACATCTGCCTTAGAGGCGTTTTTCTAACGGCCCTTTTTTGGAGGCGTTTCCTTATCGGCGTTCTTCTGACTGAACCTTTTTGATGTGGACTTGGATGAGTAGCTGGTGTTTTTAATTTATATTCTAAATCAGACTCGCAGTTATCAGTTTCCATTCCGGTTTTTCCTATAGTACCAGTCGGGGTTGGCTTCTTTTGCTGTTTAGGTTTAGCTAGCAGCACATTAGGAACGTTAAGGTCTTTGATGTAATCAGCAAACTGTAGGCGTCCGGGTGGATTAATAGTTTTTCGAGGCCGCAGAATGTCGTGAATTAAATCGACTATGTTAGACGCCGGTAAAATTTCACCCTTTATAGTAACGGTGCCCTTGTGATCCCAGTTCACATCGCTTGAGGTACTCAAAATGCGTAGGAAAACTTCAGCTTTTTTCTTAAAAGTTTTGGGAAGTGTAGATAAAATAACGGCATTTGATAGGCTGTCACTGGTTGTTTCAATAGGTATTTTGATTGGCTGCCGCGCCTGGTTTGTGAAATGAAGGAATCGTTGTAAAACCTGATTGTACTGGATCCATTTATCGTGATCAGTTAATTTGGACTTTAAAACTTTTTGCATTTCGTCATCAAGCTGTGATAATATATTTTTCTCCGCATCATCGCCGGACTTAAGACGTTGGACAAATTCCGGCGATACAATCAACATCTTCCGCTCTTTGTCCATTTTAGTCGAAAAGGAGCTCAGTAGTTTGTTCTGGTAGAGCCGTCGTGAATAAACTAGCTTAAAATCAAGACTTTCATAATAAATATATAAAAAAATATGACAGGTACGGGAATCGGACCCGTATTCTCTCTCGAGATCAGAACTTGAATCTGACGCCTTAACCATTCGGCCAACCTGCCTCCCTATATAAACGAGCACTCTCTGCATAATTAAGAAAAACATATAGTTTAAAAAGCCTTCTGCATGCAATTTCAAACAATATTTCATATAAATTAAGCCATGTACAAATTTCTTAATCAGGTTTTGATATATATTTTATCGAAAGACTTGACCCTCAGCTACCGTTTTATTACTATTTGTCGTGATGCGTCATCGATGAATTTTACAAGAGCCAGCCTGTCTGCGATGTGACGTAGGTAATGTGTCCACCCCTTTTTATTTTAAAATTCTATAAAAACAGAGGCCCGACTGATGCCGCACTAACACGTTTTAAACCATTGTACTCTGTTACCTGATGCGGCAGCAGTTTGGACCTCTGATTTTATAGAATTTTAAAATAAAAAGGTATGGAAACATTGCATGCGTCACACAGCAGACAGGCTGGCACTTGTAAAATTCAGCGATGACGAATCACGACAAATAGTAATAAAACGGTAGCTGAGGGTCAAGTCTTTCGATAAAATATATATCAAAACCTGATTAAGAAATTTGTACATGGCTTAATTTATATGAAATATTGTTTGAAATTGCATGCAGAAGGCTTTTTAAACTATATGTTTTTCTTAATTATGCAGAGAGTGCTCGTTTATATAGGGAGGCAGGTTGGCCGAATGGTTAAGGCGTCAGATTCAAGTTCTGATCTCGAGAGAGAATACGGGTCCGATTCCCGTACCTGTCATATTTTTTTATATATTTATTATGAAAGTCTTGATTTTAAGCTAGTTTATTCACGACGGCTCTACCAGAACAAACTACTGAGCTCCTTTTCGACTAAAATGGACAAAGAGCGGAAGATGTTGATTGTATCGCCGGAATTTGTCCAACGTCTTAAGTCCGGCGATGATGCGGAGAAAAATATATTATCACAGCTTGATGACGAAATGCAAAAAGTTTTAAAGTCCAAATTAACTGATCACGATAAATGGATCCAGTACAATCAGGTTTTACAACGATTCCTTCATTTCACAAACCAGGCGCGGCAGCCAATCAAAATACCTATTGAAACAACCAGTGACAGCCTATCAAATGCCGTTATTTTATCTACACTTCCCAATACTTTTAAGAAAAAAGCTGAAGTTTTCCTACGCATTTTGAGTACCTCAAGCGATGTGAACTGGGATCACAAGGGCACCGTTACTATAAAGGGTGAAATTTTACCGGCGTCTAACATAGTCGATTTAATTCACGACATTCTGCGGCCTCGAAAAACTATTAATCCACCCGGACGCCTACAGTTTGCTGATTACATCAAAGACCTTAACGTTCCTAATGTGCTGCTAGCTAAACCTAAACAGCAAAAGAAGCCAACCCCGACTGGTACTATAGGAAAAACCGGAATGGAAACTGATAACTGCGAGTCTGATTTAGAATATAAATTAAAAACACCAGCTACTCATCCAAGTCCACATCAAAAAGGTTCAGTCAGAAGAACGCCGATAAGGAAACGCCTCCAAAAAAGGGCCGTTAGAAAAACGCCTCTAAGGCAGATGTCATCAACACCAAAAACGAAGGGAATTCTAGATTGGGTGCATCTTAAACTTTAAAATTACACAATGAATTTCTGATTTTATTACTTGCAGTCTTTTTAATTTGAAATGTCGTGCACCTCAAACTACAGTTTTGTAAATTGCTAGCGAATTTTTAGAAATAAGACATTCTGCTGTACATTTATATTTATATTATTAAGTATTATACGAAATAAGAACAATATATTTGTTTATTACAAAGTGTTTGTGTTTTTTATTTCTACTCTGCTTTTGTTTTTCACGAATCTGCAATAATTACAAAATCTAAAGCTAAAATATTAGTATTTGAAGTTATTTTACAGTTACAAAAGTGTAAAATTTCAAAAAAAATCAATCTACGATTTCATAATGGCGTGATATAATTTAAAAATTGTGATTTCTTTTAATTTTGAGCGACACATTTTATAAAAAGTGTAAAACATTTGCAAATTTTTCAACGAAATTGTGTGTTTTATTCAGGTTTATGTTAATTTGTGATAAACATACATATATTTTGTATAATTTCAAGTGTTATGATGGCAGTTTTGTAAAATTTTAAGTGAAATGACGGGGCCAGAACATTTTTTCAACAAAATTACGTGTTTTTATTCAAATTTATGTTAATTTGTGGACAACATATATATATTTTTCAATGAAATTGCGTGTTTTGGTGGTGTCAGAATATTTTTTTCAACGAATTGCGCGTTTTTATTTAAAAATTATGTTAATTTGTGGTCAACATACATATATTTCCGTCAAAAGTATAAGATTTTTTGAATTTTGTTTATCGAAATGATTGTGTTAGTAGATTTTTTCAATGAAATTGCTATTTCTTTTAATTTTGAGCGGTGCATTTTATAAAAAGTGTAAAACATTTGCAAAATTATTTACAGCCAGAACATTTTTTCAACAAAATTACGTGTTTTTATTCAATTTATGTTAATTTGTGGACAACATATATATATTTTTCAATGAAATTGCGTGTTTTGGTGGTGTCAGAATATTTTTTTCAACGAATTGCGCGTTTTTATTTAAAAATTATGTTAATTTGTGGTCAACATACATATATTCCCGTCAAAAGTATAAGATTTTTTGAATTTTTTTTATCGAAATGATTGTGGTAGTAGATTTTTTCAATGAAATTGCTATTTCTTTTAATTTTGAGCGATGCATTTTATAAAAAGTGTAAAACATTTGCAAAATTATGCATAGTTTATGTAACATGATGTCAATTTTTGTAAAAATTTATGTGAGATGGCGTGTAATTGCGTGATTTTTGTTCAATTTTCGTGGTGTGTTTAGTAAAAATGTCGTTTTTTGTATAATTTCAAGTGACATGATGACAGTTTTTGTATAATTTATATGACATGATGTCGATTTTTGTGAAAATTTATGTGAGATGGCTTGTAATTGTGTGATTTTTGTTCAATTTTCGTCGTGTGTTTAGTAAAAATGTCGTTTTTTATATAATTTCAAGTGACATGATGACAGTTTTTGTATAATTTATATGACATGATGTCGATTTTTGTGAAAATTTATGTGAGATGCTGTATGACCATCTAGTAATTTTGTTGGCAGTACCTCTGCGGCAACTAAACTCCCCTAATGCAAACTGACACTTTTTCTGCTAGGTTAGGTTGTTTTCAGTTTAAGGTTATATTTTCTGAATAGGTACATTGTTGCCGGATCTCTCTCTCTAGTCTCGACATCAACTCGTGTTCTTTTAGATCTGGTCTGTCCTTTTTAAACTGTAACTAGCATCGTTTAATGGAAATTGTTTGCTGTGATCGCTGGTTCGACTCCAGCCATGGGACATCGCAGGAAGCTTTTTTTAAAATTAAAATAACGAACAAATATTTGTTAAGTCACTCATATATTAGCGCTAAAACATTCCAAAAATAATATGAACATAATACAATTGAAAACAAAATTTAGGTTACAACAAAAATAAATTTTCATAGATCTTTTAAAGTACATCAACACAAACTGCAGTAGCTTTGCAAGAAAATAATATAAGCAGCGACTCCAACACGTATTAAAAGACAACGAAATTCAAAATAATAAATAAGTATAACTACTTATTTATTGTTTCATACAATTCAGCTTAAGTAGTTTCTGAATCGGATGATTTCTTAACACCAAAACAGGGTAAATCTTGTCTGTTTATCTATAGATAGATAGATATTTATTGGTGCTAATATGCAACAAGTGCACTTACGTAAGTAAAAAAAGATTACAATAAAATTAAAACTAATAAGAATCATCGGTTCAAATTCAAACGTCATTCAAGAAGGACACGAAGTTGGCGACCAATCAGAGCCCGGCATTCCAGGTCCGCGTTGTGCCATCTAGCGAACTCAAATATGCGACCGGTTAAGCCATTTGAGGATGACGAAATAGAAAGTTCTACAGAGTCGGTGATATCATTGCAAATTCCATTGTCTGTGCTGCAGAAACCATTGCGAATGTAAAATTTAAAAAAATACTAATCTGTTGTAATTGAATGAAAATCGATACAGATATCAACAAATATTTATTTTAAAGGCCTATCGACTGATAACAATACATAATTAAATCAGGCAATATGCCAGAACGAAATTAAACTATGTAAAACATCTATTAAACGGTATTAAATTGGCCTCTCTGAAATTTCTTCGAGGGACGAAATGTAATTGTTCTAGTAAAAGTGAGAATAATTTAAAAAATATCTATGTTCATAAACAGCGATGTAAATTTGAAATTCATTAGTTAAACAGGGCACCGAAACTGCACGCAAGTGTGGAAGTAGTGACCATGTTTAATTCCTTTAACCTCGATCGCTCCGATAGCCCGGTTGGTTAAGGCTTCGTACTCGTAATGCTGCGATCGCTGGTTCGATTCCAGCCATGGGACATCGCAGGAAGCTTTTTTAAATTAAAATAAAATGTGAGAAAACCAAGATGGACGACACCAGAGAAGTTAAATTCAAAACAGGGACTTAGAAAAATCTGAAAAAATTTAAAATCCAAATATTCGCGCGAAATTTAAATGGCATCCGTGCATGAGAGAGAGAGAGAGACAACAGCTTCGATGAGGGAGACGGAAGATCTATCAGTTTGAACTTCAAATATTTCCGCGAAAATTCAAAATTAAAAACAACCGCCGTGAGAAGTGCGCGCGCACCAAGATGGCCGACACACCGCGAAATTCAAATTCAAATATGGGAACTTAGAAAAATTCGGAAAAAATTCAAATTTCAAATATTCCCGCCAGAAATCCAAGATGGCCGCCGAAGTCCGACGCGTAATTTAATCGGAAGCAAATTAAAAATGGCCTCGCGTAATTTAATCAGTAGCACATATGTAAATTACATATCAAACTTCATATGTGATTAATCAGTAGCACATATGAAGAATAATTAGATCAATCCGCGAAATTAATTAGGTCATTCCGCGGGTAATCGCGGATTTAATTCGCGGATTTAATTGACCCAATTAATTTTGATATCAAAATCAAGGTGCCCCAATACTACTAACAGACGACTAAGAAAACAACACTCACTGTACACTACCAGAAATGTGGTTTCCCGCCAATGCAGACATTATTGAAGACGTGACACACAAAAAGGTTAACAATTAAAAGGTAAAGAGTGCTATCTATGAGCAGAGATGGGCAGTATTTGTATTTGTAAATACTTTTTTATTTAAATACTTTTTATTATTTAAATACTCTTCAATGGGCTGTATTTGTATTTGTAGGTGCAAATAGTTTGAAAAGTAATTAGTATTTAAATACATTATTGAAAGCATTTAAATGATGACCTATTGAACCTTTAAAATTACGCAAATAATATTTATTAGTTAGAAATATATTTTTTTGAGGAAATACAGATAATTAAATAAGGTGAAAGTTTTAAAATATTCTGAGTATTTAACTACTTTCATTTCTTCAAAAATATAGTTGTAACTAGTAAATACATTTTTTGCACTCCTCTATTAAAAATCAAGTGACTACGCACGGAACCAACGATCGGAAACGTCAAATTTACAATCATTCTCGCTTTTTACCGCACTAATGCTTGCAAAGAGCACAGAGATTTTTCTCGTTTAAAAAATGGTTCAAAAGTAGATTATTGTATCAAAGCCGAAGTTTATAATAAAAAAATGCATTTTACAACTTTTATTAAGATAATACAGCAGAAATACACTCAAAATAATTAAAAATCATTGCAAGCCAAGTCAGCGCCATCTGTGAGAAATTCTATAATACAGTCCTGTCACTCGGATTTCCACCTAACCAAAAAAAAAGTGCAAACGAGGTACCCAGGTAAATATAAAATCATATAATATTAATTATTGTTTTCTTTATCATGGTTATAAATGTTTATATATAATGTGCAATTTTCGCAGGTAGAAATAGAAATGCCCGGACATCTTATGGTGTTTTCATTTGTAAGGGCCTTACTTATATATGCATTAGCGACATGGCTAGTATTTGACCCTGAGGGACCTGACTCGGACAAAGTTTCTGCCACTTGAATTTTATTTATTAAAGATTCTTGAATGTAGCCTTCCGCAACTGCGGAGGATTTCCATCCACCATGCCGTTATATTGAAAGAAAGTCACTTCCTTTGTTTGCCAACAATGTTGCGCTGCTCCTGTGAAAGCAGTGCCCCGTATACTCGTGAGGATTTTGCAACTTTAAGTAAGTTGCAATGAAAGATGGTACTGTCCCAATAGTATTTATACCAACAGGTAAATTGACACATTTACCAGAACGGTATGTAAGGAAAAATCTGTCATTATTTTTGACTAACAACCTTATTTTTTAAAACTGAGTAATAATTTCAACCCATTCATTTTTCGTTATAGCAAATTCTCTTTTAACATATGTTTTTGTTTCAGGAACAGAAACTAGAATGATATCATCTTTAAAAACAATATCCTTAATCAACATTTTGCAAAGTTCTCCTCTGCGGCGTGCTCCAGAAATGCCAATAACCAACACTGTCTGTAAATGAATGTTAGATGTGAGGACCATGTTCAAATAAATCAAAAATAATTACCTCCATGAGTAAATATTCTTTGTTTGGTGCATTTATTAAGAATTTTGTGATATGTTCATCATCAAGAACTTCAGATTTCTTAGGACAACGATGTTCGGTTTTCCTTTTTAAAAGGGCTATTAATTTCGGATATTTTGAAATGTCAACATTATTTTTAATGTTTAAACAAGACTTTAACATGCTGTATATTGACCATAACGACTTCTTATGTTCGCTTATTTCTTGGAAATAGGCCAGTAAAACATTTTCAGTATGATTTTTTATTTTTTTCACTTCACACCATTTAACATATGAATTATATGTATTTTCATACCCGTGTCGTGATTTTATTGGCAATAAATTATTCACAGCTACATTTGCTGTGTTTCTAATTTCGGGTGGTGTACATTCCAAGTCTTCTTCGTCCGAAAAAATGCTTGAATTGTTCTTTTACTCAAAAGTTTGTCGACCAAAACTTGACAGTTATCTAAATGATCAGATAGTTACCTACATTATCGACATCAACGCACCGACTTGATTTTTTTCGACAAATTAAAGGCGAATAATTTCTATATTTACATTTTTCGGCATTGTGGAGGATCCGTGCAAAAAATAATATACAAGACACGTGCGGGAACAGTTTTGCATATGAGTGCGACAGTTTTTACACGAGTGCGCGGTAGCGCACGAGTTAAAGAATGTCGCTGTTCCCGCACTTATCATGTAAATAACTATTGCGTAATTTTAAACGTCCTATAGATCATCATTTGAGCTATTCTAGCATTAGGTATTGCACGTTGAAAGTCGCACTATGAGTCCGTAATTCAAATTTTAGCAAAAAAGAAAAAATACGTATTTTATATGAAAAACTTTCAATTAAACAATATTGTTTGAATGAAAATGAAGTGGAATATTTGACAGAATACGTTAAACTTTCTAAGCCTGTGGTTTTAACGTTTAACGATATTCTGCAACGAGAAGCTAATATATTGTAATGATATGAACACAGGGTTATAAAAATCAATTTTAAAATTGGATTAAGGGATTAAAATAGTTGAATATTATAGGGATCAATATGAATATGAATTGGGAATATGAATAATGGGTATGTAATTAGAAAAGAAAATAGAATTTATAATTGAATAAAATATGGTTAATTGAGAAACAGATGGATATATAATGGTGAGGCACTAACACCCCATGAAGGAGCTTGGCCTGCAAGGCGGAAGGTTAGAGCTTCCGTATCATCGCTCTCACACCCGACTGTCAGATGGATATAGTAGGTAAAAATCAAAAAATAAAGATATAGTGTGTTGGAAGGAGAAAATATGATATCGTTAAGGACTTTGTTTCCATTATTAAGATAATAAATTTTTAAAAATGTAAAGCTGTAATTAATTTGGTGTAATTTAAAAGTATGAAATAAACCCTATTTTAAAAGGAAAATGTTTGGAAATTAAGAAGAGCTGATATTAAGACTAAATTTGAGTGGTGAAACAGAAATAGAATTTAATTTAAGAAAATGAGATATAAAATGGAGGAAGATACCAAGTATATGGTAAAAACTAAACTAATAGCAGGACTAATCTACAAAGGAGAACAAATAGAGAAAAATACTAAGTTAAGTTTATTGAAGAATTACATTTGACAGTGTATATCAATTGATTTGGATTGCATCGAGCTGTAAGTACAAAAGGAGAGTTCTGAGGGAGAGACCGTTGGTTTTTGGTGCTGGTCAGTGGAGTAATTTGGAGGAGTATTTTTGAATGCGGTGTTGAAGTTGAGTGACTACAACTGGCGTCTGTTTTGGGTCCATTCTGTGAGGGAGCTTCTCTTCCTGATTCTAGACAGTTTTGACATATTGGGTGTAATTGGAGGCTTTCGCTGTGTTTGTTGACTGGAGCAGTTGTGGTCGTTGGCGGAGTAGAGCAAGTTGGTTAACATCAGGGACATTGATAAGCTCGAGTGAAAAGTGCGTGATTTTAGGTATTAGGTAAGCACTGAAAGAAAATAAAGACTAAAAAGGTGAATTCATTATTAAGGAATTACTTACTGTTTGATATTGTTATGTGGCGATTGTAACGATCTGGTATTTGTCATTGAATTTTCAAATTTCTTTGACATGTCATTTCACAGAAGTTATTTTTGACTTGTAATAAAATTAAAATCAGAACATCAAATTTCAGAATAAGCAATCTAGATAAAAGAAATCCACCCCTGATTTTCAGGAGCTAACAAAGAATAACTATTAATATTCCAATAGTATAAACAGGGCAATTTAAATTGATAGAAATATAATTTATAAACATATACTAATACGTAACACAAAGTAAGAGCCCGAATCAGTTCAATATATTATGGATTTGTGATGCCAACAATCGCCAGTATGAAAATTAATCTGGAAAAACTAAAAACAGAAAATCTCAAATAGTTTTCTTCCTCAATATAAAAAATGTAACCACAACTGCTAAATTTGAAGGACAACAACTTTCTATTTAAATTAAACAAAATTAATTGATATTCAAATTTGTTATTAGTTGAAGTCCTAATAATTTAGCGTAAGGATAATCCGTTAGTTTTTCACAACCCTGTATGTTTATTCTTTGGCCACATCTCCAGAAGAGAGAACATGGAAAAAACATACTACAAGGAAAGCCAGATGGAAAAAGAAGACGAGGACGATCTCCCCAACGCTGGATTGACATAACGAGAAAGGGTCTCCAGGAACCCTGGGAACATGTTTTACGCATGACCCAAGATAGAGGCGCCTGGAGAAATTTTCTGGACGAGACATTTCCAAACCTATCATATTAGAATCACAACACATCTGGAAAGATGTCACGATGTAAAAGAAGTATGTTTATTGTTTTATTTGTTTTTTCCTTGGTTTAGATAATTTTTTTTAAAGAAACTGTTATATGAATACAAAAAAAACGTTTATATTGTTTTAAATTTAGATTTATTTAACTATGGCTTTACTTTTTTGTTAATGTTCAATAGATATAAGTAATTTTATCAAACAATATTTTTTGGATTTTAAGATTGTTTGCCGAAATATCCATAAAATAGCATCTAACCTATGCATTCACTACAAACCAATATTTAAAGTGTATCTAATCCGTGGTACAAAAAGTGCACTACGATATTCTATGGCTAAAAATAAAACGAAAACCTAAGAATCATTTTGCATTTGACTGTGTATTTTTTCAAAATATAAGCAATTTAAGATTCGTAAAACTGGCAATGTTACAAAAAATCGTACGACACTAATTAGTAATTAAGAACTCATAAAAAAAATAATTTTAGTATGGTTTCCAAGCCAACAAAAAAATTCTTGATAATCTTTTTTAAGTTGACTAACCTAACTGAAATTAATAGGCGATAATTTTGCACATTCACTGTTGTTAATATGTTGGTGGCACTGTAAGTCTATGTCAAATTCGAGGTTAGCAGGTTAGGTTTTGCGTCAGTTTTGACACAGACTGACCGGAAAGAATTAATGCTCTTATGAGATTATACTATGCATCCGACGAAAGAAGATCCCTGGTCATCAATGCTGTCTGTGTGGTATAAGATTAAAAAATTCCTAGTCAAATCAGCATCCATAATTTGACAATTAATTGAGGTTGACAGAGTTGTCATACAATATACTTTTTGAGGTTAGGTATGCGGTTCTAGCTTTCATTTGGCTTTTAATTAAAATTAAAGACACAAGATTCTTTAACAATACTTATTTCATTTTTATTATTTACCAAATGAAATGGTTTAGACACAATAAGAATGGGTGAAGAGCAAGAAAATTATGGGCGAGAAAGTAGAAGAAAACCTAATTGAAAAAGGAATGACTTGGAGTAAAGGGAAAAAACCGCCAAAAATAAAAAAAGAATGGGCAAGGCGTTTATACGATGTATAAGAGAATGAAGTTATTTTAATTATTGGTAGAAAATTGTAAATTCTGTTATTTTAGTTAAGTTGTAGTTATTTGGTTATGTATTTATACGTTACACCTAACGGTAGAGAAGGTTTTTGATATTTTGATACTATACATATTATATAAATTAACTAATAAAATACTATTTAGGTACTATTATATAATAAAATAATAAAATACAATGGTAAATACAGTTTGGAAGTTTTTACACTTAAAATACCATGGTCCAATCAGAAATATTATCAAGCACCTAATTAGAATTAACATTGATATCATGTCAGAACAAGGATAGAAACTTTTTAGGACAAGAAAAGTTACAAATCAGTACATGCATATGGGATACTGAAACGTATCGGAATTGAACGCAAAAAAATGAAGTATTCGATGAGTTCTGAAATCTGCTTGTTAATTGCGAAGGGTGGGTTCTACGGTCTCTGCCAGTTTGGTTATAATAGTAAGAATAATTTTATTTATCATATTAACAATTTTCCTTGCCAATTTAGGCACTCACCAAGATCACCCTTCTTTAGGAGTTTGATAATCAGACCGTCCTTCCACTCTGTAGGTATTGTATTGAATCTGAATAGCTCAGGTGGTATACTATCTGTTCCGGCTGTTTTCAAAGTTGTAGCTGGTTAATTTATTTCTTAATTTCTTCGACAGTGGGTTTATTTGAAGAATTCCTTAGATGTTGGTGTACAGCTCTTTGCTCACCATGGGTTTTCGTGCGTTGTTGAATTTCTCTGCTACTTGTGCTAGATGGGGAGGTAATCTATCCATTGCTTTTAGCTCTCTTAGCTGTGGTGCTGGCCTCTATGTATTCTTGTCTTAATCTTGCTAGCTACTAGTTGTGCTCTGTAGCCTTTCTTCCTTTAACCTTTTTCCATGTTTTAGTCTTAGACAATGTGTCTTCAGATTGTGCTTGAGTCTGGTGCTGGGTCTGTCATCGGTAGCCTCCGGGCATGCCTCGGGTTACACCGGATGAATGCGGCATTTGCTCCACATCTTATGTTAAGGTTATTTCGCCTTTATTTGGTCATCAAATCCTTGTTAAGTAAAAAACAGGATAGTAGGTAAGGTTGACATTTGCGTAAGAGGGACGAGGTGTTGCGCTTTAGTATCCCATTTTTAACCCCTTGCGATGCAATACTCTTATCAAAAGAGAAACTCTAAACACAGAAAATGTCTTCTGAAAATATAAAGATGATGAAGTTGGTAAACTTATGAGCAGCTCTCAAACAGAAATTACTAAGAAAACAAGAAACAATCTTAGGAAAATCACAAGAAAATTAATGATGTCTATTGACCCAATAGTGTGAAAGCGGCATTGTCAAGGAACCACAATTTCAGAATAACATCGAAAGAAAATCAATTATCATGGTATGGGTATACGGTAAGAATAAGGACGAACAGTCTACTTCAAACAGCAACACAACTACAGTAACAACACACAACACAACTAGAAACTAAAAAAACATAAATGTAGCAAAACAAACTATAAAATTCCAAAACGAAAAAAGTAAAAAAGAAGAAAAACATGCATGGTGGTCTCAGCCTAAGCAGAGCTTATGCGCCGAATTATCTGGATACCAAATAAAAAGAGAAAGTGATAACGTCCAAGAAAACTATGGTAATCCATGGATGGAAATACAGGTGAAGAGTCATCTTGAACGTATCATAGTTCAGCGGAAAATATTACAAGCCTTTAACTCCAGAAGCAGTTCTTTCAATATTAGCAACCTGGTCATACGTATGCTAACTTAAACATTTCAGCCACATCATATGGAGTTATCTTATCTTCAAATCCTGAGTTGGTGATCTTGGATTTTAAAAAAGAATTACAATGGCGACTACACGCATTTTTAATGCAGCCAAAAATCTTACGTCATGGGGCTCTAATTTATGGGAGAAACTTCTATTTTTCTGTACTTCTTGGAAATTTTGAAAATAGTAGTCGACTTCCGTTTTATTGAAAGCTGTTATCCTGTTTATACTTGTAGCCAAACCCTGTATGCATTAATAGTAATAACTAATTTCATTAGTCAATGTCGCTATCTGAACTGGAATCACTGCTATCATTCGAAACATCTATAAGCAACTTATTAACAGTTAGATCTAAAACTTTCTCACGTTCATACCATTCTTTAATCTTTCTCTCAGTGCTTGCAACACATGCGCTCCAAATTTCAGGTGAACACCGCTGTAATGCTTCAGTCCACATTGCAAGAACTTACCATACCCATCTCTACCAATGTGGTCATCGTAATATTTTTTGCATATCCCCATATTAATTCAATAGCGTTGAACTCGCAGTGGTATGGTGGTAATCGCAAAACTTCATGCTCGTGACTTCTTATTAAATCGTCTACTTCATATACTTTGTCTTTTCTATGCAATTTGGCTAACTTCAATAAATGTAATCTAAATGAAGTTGGATCATGAGGGATGTTGTTATTTAACCAATCTATAATGAGTCGTTTTGTCCATGATGAAGAAGGCTGCATGATTATGAGAAACGGTTCTTCTAAATTATTGAGTAAATTGTCAACAAGCCATTTCTTAAACATTTCTGAATTCATCTCTCCATGTGTTAAGCCATTTTGCCGTCGGCAGTAATTTGAATTACATTTCACGCCTTTAGGGCCGTTTAGTTATATCGAAAACCTATTTTTAACCTTTTAGTCACAAACGCAAGCTCATTCCGTGCTCATTCGTTTCCGAGTACCCTGTATGTAGACGCGCTTGGATCTTTTGGAACACCCTTTTGAACGCGTGTGACTGCGAGGCCTCGCGCTCTCTTTGTCACCGGAACGTATTTGTTTTATTGGGTGCATCGCCATTGGCTGTCGAGAGTCACGCGGTAACGCCGTTTTGGTGCACGCCACTTCCGGCGTCGTAACGCTTCTTGCTTGGCAGTTCAGGTCAGGCCGTTGATCAAGGAGGTCGCAGAGTATGTGTTGGCCCGGCGTTCCCGCCATGGCGGGGACGCCAGCCTTTTTCCCGTCTCGTGCTGCTTCAGCAAGTGTTTGATAAACTGTTTCGCCTTAAGCGAGAGTCGGCAGGAAGCTCTTGTGTGTGACGCACGTGTCGTTTTGGGAGCGCATGTTCCTTGGCGTTGTTGTTGGGGGCTACGTCCGGCCATGTCGTGAAAAGAAGTGGTTCTTTCATTCCTACAAGTTGTTGGGGACTAGCTGCAGGACGTGAATAATGCCCATACGTTTCTGTCACACCGAGTCCATGTGAGTGACTACATTGAAATATTACGCCATTATTCGGCGGAATCTTTGCCCAAGGAGATGTGTTTGCAAATGCCGGCGCTGCTGACTGCCACCCGTACTGCTCAGGAGAAGTCCAGAATAAATACCAGGTACCATTTAAAGAGATTATGTAACTTAGTGACCCCTTTTACGCGAACGTGCCGTGTCGCATTCATTCAGTAGTACATTCTTGGTTTGCAACTGTGCTAACATTGACTTTCGCTGCGTTGCTAATTTTAGGCGTTTCGAACGCTTTCTTGTAATATTCTATTTGGATATTGTTTTTGTGTGTAACATTTGTACGCTTTAGTTAGACTGCGATTACCTCCAGCTGGGGTTTACGTTAAGCCCTAGGTTTAGTATGGTGACCCATTCGTTGCCTGATCCTGTATAACGTCATTCAATAGACGATTGTGCAAGCGCGGGGCTTATTACTGTGTACAACCCCTGCATGCTTTACTTTTTCAGAATAAACAGCTAGTGTCACGATTAGATGTACGACGACCTCTGAGTAGTGGAGTGTGCAGGTAAGTGGAGCAGCCGCCCCCGCAGTGGCAGCACAAACCCGAACTAACGATTCAAACCTCAAATTATCGATTTTGTCATCCGAGTTCGATACTTCTCGAGTGCCCTTATCAAGTAGCAACTAGCGTACTTGTTGCCTCGTCTAACCGTCCAGCCCGGTTACCCGAGCCCATTTAAAGTCAGGTTTGGTGGCGCCCTTATAATTTTGACGTACCCTATATATGCCTCATCACGCTTGCCCAGAACGTATCGTGTGACTCACACCCGACTCCCTGACCGTTCCAGCCGTGGCTTTTAGTCTGTTTTCAGCGCAATCTCAGGGCAAGTGTGCCAGTTTTCCAGGACTGATTCCGTGGTGCGATGCTCACCTTGGGTGGGTGTCGTAAAGTTGTTTTAATACCGTAACACATGATAATCTTCTTTCAAAGATTTTGTTGCAAATAACAGAGATGCATTTTTAATTAATCTTACTGTACACCCAGCATGAACAACAATAAAGCACTTTCCTTCATAACCTTCAGGCCTTCCAACACTTTGCATATTTGAGTCTTGCCATGATTTACCAGGATTTCCTTTAAAATAGTCCAAGTTTTAGTACAGTAAAATTGTCGTTTTACCTTAAAAAAATTGGCCGCGGCGATTCCTCTTGTCCAGCGGTTTAGGGTCGTTAGACAAGTGTAAAACCAAAAAGGCGTCACCCCACCCCTTGCCAAACAGCCGCCATCTTGATAACAATTGAATTTGTTTTTTCTCGCGATCCATTGGTCGCACAGAAAAAGTTATTGAACAAAAAATATTGGAAATAAAATTCTACACATTTTTGATCTGCGCAGTGATACCGAGAAGTTGGTATTTAAAACGGTAGAGGGTGACAAAGTTACCAAAAATCTGTTTCCGCCATTCTAGCGCTGTGGGGGTGATTTTTTTCCGATAACTGCGAATGTGAAAGTTGTAGTGCTTGAAAAAATATACACGAATCTCTTTTAATAATGTGATTGATTTAAATAGTCTCCGAGTGACAGTCCTTCAAAGTCCGCGCAGCGCGGAGAAGTGGAGAGATGTAAATTATTTATATCCCACACTTATTATAACTAACGAGATGCCATGTCTGCCATTTGGTTAACATAAAGAAAACCATTATCGCTTGTACTATTATCCATTTTTAATCAGAATACAATCACGAAACAGCACTCGCAATCGTATTGACGGATTTTTTCCAAGAATTTTTCACATTGCGTTTATAAAAAGTGGTGAGCTCTTTTTTACTTCCTTTTACAATAAAGGAAGTATTGGATTCACCCCAAAAATTCGAAATTGAGTTTTCAACAGATCTTCACGTTTTAGAGTCCCCTGAACCCAAAAAACATATTTTTTTTCATTGGTCTGTGTGTCTGTCTGTCTGTCTGTCTGTCTGTCTGTGTGTCTGTCTGTCTGTGTGTCTGTGAACAGAATATCTCAAAAACGAAAAGAGGTATGGCGTTGAAACTTCATATATAAGTTTTGTGTACTATGTAGATGAGACAGCAAGCTTTTGAAGAAAATCGCATAACCGGAAGTAGGTGTTTACTCTTGTGATTTTTCAGTTTTTTTCGATTTTTTCAAAAACGGCTCTAACGATTTTTTTCAAACTTTACATTTTTATTACATTTTTAATGTGCATTGACGTGAGATAGGTGATTTTCCAGTTGAAAACTTCTAAAGTGGGTTTCTTTTGTTTTTTTTTCTATTTTTTTTATTAACTCCTATTTTAAATAGAACACCCGGTATATTATTACATTTTTGAATTCTGCTTAAGATTTTAGAGAAAATTTGTCTCTTCAACTAACGCTCTATTTTGTACCGTTTTTGTAGAATTCGTAATTTTTGAAAATTTTTGACAAATGCTTAAAAATTAAAAATTAAATTTTTGACTAATTATAAGATCACTGTAAAAGGAAGTTGTGTGAGTGTATCACACCAGATTTTTCAATAAAAGTTTTAGCAACATTTCTATCATGGTTGATAATGACTCGGTTGTGTCCGAGGCTCCGAACCAAGACGAAGAAACAACTCCAAAAAAAGAAAACGTGTCTGAGTAGACTACGATATACTTTCAATATACGATCCCAGAATCAAATCATTTGGCACAGTTAAGATTTTTCCGGTATCTTTATTTTGTACCCACAAAAGAAAATCTTCTTGGTCAATATTCTTACATCGTAATTGTAGACGTATTTAGCAGTATTATAACAGCTTTAACAATAACAAATTACAAAAAGTAGTCGGGAAACACTAACTTTAATAAATATTATACACCAAATGAATTGAACATATGTTTATTCACGAAAAGATGTTGAGCTCACGAGCACGTAGTGCGAGTGAGATCATATCTTTGAGTTAATAAATGTTTAATTCACGTGGCGTATATATGTTTTTATTCAATTTTGACGAAATTTTGAATACAAAATTTAAAAAATATTCAAACTAAGAAATAAATTTGCCCATTCATCGTCGATTTGATCTAAATTTTAGTAATTATATATTACACACTACAAAGAGAAAGAATAATTGAATGTAAATATTTGTAAATAATAAAAATATGTTGTTCTTTATTGAAACGTTTTTAATTCTCTAGTGAATTAAACTTTTTTAATTCTCTAGTGAATTAAAACACTTTTATTTCACTTGTGAATCATAGACTGTTTATGAAGGTTAAATTGTCAAAATTGAATAAAATAAATTACCGATTCATTTCATTTGGCCCAAACGATCAAAATATAATTTCGTTCACCGTAGCATGTTTCAGTTGAAGTGAAACAAGCTGTTTGTTGTTTAATAACATATAGACAGTCGGGTGTCTGTATTATTTTTGCAGAAATGGCACGTGGTAAAGAAATTGCCAATTTGTTGAATTTTGGTCATTCCTGTGGCAAAATTTACAAGCAATTGCAATTATCATATTATATAATAAATATTACACTAGCAAATTTAAGAGCTTTACGGATCTGAGCCAAATGATATCATTCTGGGCTCATATACTCCTTTCCCTTCATTTTCATTTCTTTTACCTATACGAATTTCTCGGTACCGCGGCAATGACCAAAAATGTGTAGAATATCTGTAGGTTGTAAAAACCTATTCACATTGAAACTACTTGAGTGACGTGACGATTTTATCTCGCAAAAGAGAAATGGTTACTTCGCTGCGCCGGAATATATCGTACATTTCCTACGCTGCGCGGACTTTGAAGGGCTGTCACTCGGAGATTATTTAAATCAATCCCATTATTAAAAGAGATTCGTGCATATTTTTTCAAGCACTGCAACTTTCACATTCGCAATTTTCGGAAAAACCACCTCCACAGAGCTAGAATCGCGGAAACAGATTTTTGGTAACTTTGTTGCCCTTTACCGTTTGAAATACCAACTTCTCGGTATCGCGGCAATGATCGAAAATGTGTAGAATTTTATTTCCAACATTTTTTGTTGAATAACTTTTTCTGTGCGACCAATGGATCGCGAGAAAAAACAAATTCAATTGTTATCAAGATGGCGACTGTTTGGCAAGGGGTGGTGTGACGCCTTTTTGGTTTTACACTTGTCTAATGACCCTAAACCACTGGGCATAAGGAATCGCCGCGGCCAATTTTTTTAAGGTGACGGGTTATTTTCCGACAATTTTACTGTACTATTTCATCCATGAAAACTATTTGCAATGGTGACGATAAATTGATGTTTGCCATATAACTTTTTAAAAACTGAAGACGCAAACTGGTGATATTTGATTTTTCAACTAATGCTCTATGATTGTTGTCTTTGAGAAATTTAAACCCAAGGTCATGCAGAACAACGTTTAAACTGCTTCTGCCTATTAGTATGTGATACTCTTGAACTTCATCATTTAAAGATTTGAGAGTAATGTGTTTTTCTGGAATAAATATAAAAATTCCCATTTATAAAATCAAATAAACTTTATAAGTACGCTTTACTTTCACTGTACATCTTATATACAGTTTCCCTGATGACCAGTTTGGAAGACTCTGGCAGGTCTGCAGTTTTCGATTTCTTGCGAGATCTTTTTTTACCAGGACTAAATAAAACTGGTTGGTTTCTACTACGAACCTTGATCCTTTTCGCAGTAGCAATGCCTATCCCTAAAGCCTCAGCTGCTCGCTGCAATAAACAAGCAATTGTACAATAAAATCGTAAGCACTTAATTAACGTGTCATACCTCTTGCACACAAGATAAAGGAAGTAAATGATCACCATTTTCTTTTTCCTTCTCAAAATAACTTAACAGATTCAGCATCAATTGTTGAGACTGCGAACGCAAAGTCTTGCCTTGCACTGACATATTAACGCGTACGTATTATTAGTTCTGACAAGAGCTGCTGCTTATTGTTGACCAAAACTGTCAAAAAACGTTTGTACGGGAAAACTAACCTCGAAAAATGTGAGGAACAAGTCAGATGTTCGTCATATGTTTGTGGACGCATACAACGTTGCCTACACTTACGGATTTTTTTACAAAAATCTGTAAAAAATCTTAAATTGTTGGTAAAATTAATCTCATTTATCTGTAATTTCTGAATTAACCACACTCAATTTTTTCAAAAAGATTTTGCCGATATATCTAGTTTATTTACTGTTTACTGATAATATCTTTATTTAATCTGCGGATTTCTTATTAACGTCGGCAACACTATATTTTACAGACGCATACAGCGCTAGTCAAATCCACTCCCAAAGACCCAGAGATGTGCTAATGTTATTCTATCCTTGTCGCACTCGCAAATAATGAGAGTGACGCATACAAAAACGATTTCTGTGCTAACTTCGTGTAACGATGACGCAGGGATCATCTTTGGCTGGATCCATAGTAAGTGATAATAGGTATGTATGATGTTCATATGCACTAACATGCTAAATAGTATATTACACAACGAGAGCTGTAGGAAGCATATTACACGCGAGTTGGAAAAGTTACGCACAAGCCGCGTAGCGGCGCGTGTGTAATTCCACGAGCGTGTAATTGCTCTATAGCTCGAGTTGCGTACTATACTTTTTCTACGATCACACTCATTTCGTTAAACGAAAAAGAAATATTTTATTAACTGTCAAACTATCTGTCACACCATCTTAAAAATTAGGCGGCTGCAGACACCGCTTCGTACAAACAACAGAAGCTAACTGTAACGTAATAAAAAAAATTACGTGTTAGTCATTATCATTACGTAACACTGTTTGTAACAACGAATTTACTAATCAAGTAAACAGTGCTTAATGAGCAATTTACTAATAAAGGAGTAGAAAACTAAAATAATATTGTCCTTTAGAGCATGCGGCGTTGTTTTTCTGTTGAAAATCGAAAAAAGAAAGACAGCAAAAAAGATCAATTGGTTAAATTATATATAAAATGATCTGCATTTGAATTTGATTAACACTGCTCGGGCAAGTGTTTTTTTTTGTAATTCTTTGCTATGCTGTTGTTCTTAGTTTTAGTTTTAGGCGTAGAATATCGCAGTGCACTTTTTGTACGACCGATTAGACATATCCTGTATATATATTTTTTTGATTTTTTAATAATTCATATAAAATAGCTGAAGTTATGCCATCTTTATTAGTTGGCTTACTACAATTATTACTAAGTATTCAAATGAAGGAAAATTATGAACTTTAAATTTAGTTTTGAAAAATTATGTAACTGCTAAAAAGTTTATAAATACAGTATCACTATTTAAATACTTCACGTTTTTTACATTTTAGTGATATCTAAAAACTAGAAGAAGAATTTAAATACTTTTAAAATATTTACATACTTAATAAATATTTTAATACTTTTATAGTTATTAATGATACGAGTGCGAAAACACAAGCTTAAAGTTCGAGGGTGTTATTATACAACGAGACGCAGTCGAGTTGCATAGACACCCGAGATACTTTAAGCGTTTTAGCAAGAGTGTCATTCAAAAATTTTTCTGTTGATCAACCACGTTGGTCACGAGTCGCTATGGATATGTTGTTTATTTTATAAACGAAAATGTCAAAGTCAAATCAAATTCCTGAAAATATTTTTAAGAAAGAGAATCTATTGCGAGAAAATTTGTTACCCGTGAAGTCTAAAGCTGCTTACGAGGTTTATTAAAATTTCTGCCATTGGTGAGAAAATAACAAAGTCTTCTCGGTAACAGAAGAGATAATTCTTGCCTAGTTAGACGAGAAGGTAAGTCTGCGATTATTTTCATTTCCATTTATATTTGATTTGCAGCAAGAAACGTCACATGCTTCACTTTGGCAGCATTATTCGATGCTGAAGTCATCCTTAAAAGTGAAAGAAAACATGCGCATTGAGCAGTTTGGGAATGTAATTGCTTACCTTAAACAAATAAATGTAATACTTCAAGATACAAAAACGCATTTAATAAACCCTTATTGTTGCTATATTTGTTTCGTGTTTTAAAATTTTTAAAACACGTTGTTCCGGGAAACGTGTTTTAAGCTGCTGTTTTTATTCTAGGATTTAATATTAAAAATCTGGTGTGATACACTCACACAACTTCCTTTTACAGTGATCTTATAATTAGTCAAAAATTTCTTTTTTAATTTTTAACCATTTGTTAAAAATTTTCAAAAATTACAAATTCTACAAAAACGGTACAAAATCGAGTGTTAGTTGAAGAGACAAATTTTCTCTAGAATTTTAAGGTGAATTCAAAAATGTAATAATATACCGGGTGTTTTATTTAAAATAGGAGTTAATAAAAAAAAAGAAAAAAAAACAAAAGAAACCCACTTTAGAAGTATTCAACTGGAAAATCACCTATCTCACATCAATACACATTAAAAATGTAAGAAAAATGTAAAATTAAAAAAAAATCGTTAGAGCCGTTTTTGAAAAAATCGAAAAAACCTGAAAAATCACAAGAGTAAACACCTACTTCCGGTTATGCGATTTTCTTCAAAAGCTTGCTGTCTCATCTACATAGTACACAAAACTTATATATGAAGTTTCAATGCCATACCTCTTTTCGTTTTTGAGATATTCTGTTCACAGACACACAGACACACAGACAGACAGACAGACAGACCAATGAAAAAAAATATGTTTTTTGGGATCAGGGGACTCTAAAACGTGAAGATCTGTTGAAAACTCAATTTCGAATTTTTGGGGTGAATCCAATACTTCCTTTATAGTAGTAAAAGGAAGTTAAAAGACGACTTAAAATATGACCAACAGAAAAAAATATTTAAGTACTTTTATAAAAGTATTTAACTATTAAATAGTATGGTATTTATTATTTAACTACTTTTTACTTCCTTTTACAATAAAGGAAGTATTGGATTCACCCCAAAAATTGGAAATTGAGTTTTCAACAGATCTTCACGTTTTCGAGTCCCCTGATCCCAAAAAACATATTTTTTTTCATTGGTCTGTGTGTCTGTCTGTGTGTCTGTGTGTCTGTCTGTCTGTGTGTCTGTCTGTGAACAGAATATCTCAAAAACGAAAAGAGTTATGGCGTTAAAACTTCATATATAAGTTTTGTGTACTATGTAGATGAGACAGCAAGCTTTTGAAGAAAATCGCATAACCGGAAGTAGGTGTTTACTCTTGTGATTTTTGAGTTTTTTTCGATTTTTTCAAAAACGGCTCTAACGATTTTTTTTAAACTTTACATTTTTACTACATTTTTAATGTGTATTGATGTGGAATAGGTGATTTTTCAGTTGAATACTTCTAAAGTGGGTTTCTTTTGTTTTTTTTTCTATTTTTTTTATTAACTCCTATTTTAAATGGAACACCCGGTATATTATTACATTTTTGAATTCACCTTAAAATTCTAGAGAAATTTTGTCTCTTCAACTAACGCTCTATTTTGTACCGTTTTTGTAGAATTTGTAATTTTTGAAGATTTTTGACAAATGGTTAAAAATTAAAAATGAAATTTTTGACTAATTATAAGAACACAGTAAAAGGAAGTTGTGTGAGTGTATCACACCAGATTTTTGGTCATAAAATAGTAGTTTATTTATCTAGAACGAAAAGTGACATTTTAAAGGACGAGAAAGTTGTTTACGTCCGAGGCGTCAGCCGAGGACGGAGTTACTTGCGAGGACCTTTAATAGTAGATTATGCAATAAGGGAGAGAAATGCGTTATTTTGCTGAGGTACAATTTCTGACTCGAGGGCGAAGCAAAATAGCATTCTCTTCCAGTTGCATATACTATTTTTTTCACGTTGCAGGAAGATTTAAAACGAAAACCCGTTTTTTTAAACGTCATTTATTGACATTTTAGTTACAATTATTTTAAAATTAGTAGCCTTTGGTAAATTTTAAAGTTGGTGGCACTGTAAGTCATTATGACAAGAGCTCACAATTATGTCAAATTCGAGGTTAGTAGCTTAGGTTTTGCGTCAGTTTATGTCAAAACTGATGCGAAACCTAACCTGATAACCCCGAATTTACGATAGATTACCATAGATACAGTAACATTTTTTACTTTAGTCCCTAGGGGCTAAAGTAATTACTTCTGTCCCTAGAGAGTAAATGAGCTACTTTAGTCCCTGAAATAAGTGACTAAAGTGCCAACTTTAGTCCCGCAAGTGCAAAAAAACACTTTTCGTTCGTGGTGAATACAACGGTTTATTTCATACTGCAAGTTTAATGAATTTTAAATATAAAGTTGGAAATCAATTCAAATTTCATATCAACAACTGACATATCATTTTAAAGTACTTGAACTTTAATATTTTACTTTAAAGTACTAAGACTTTAATGTTCCATTTTTTGTACCATAAATAGTCTGAAAAATGTAATTTTTTGTATTCGCTCCCCAAACTGGTTACTTTGGAAACTGTCTAGGATCCTCAAAATGGCCATTTAGAGGCCTTGTACTTAAAGTCGTCATGGCAACATTTTAGCGGACTCAAACATTAGTTGCCATGACGACTTTAAGTACAAGGCCTCTAAATGGCCATTTTGAGGATCCTAGACAGTTTCCAAAGTAACCAGTTTCGCGCGGCCTCCTAATATAATGCCGCGTTAATGGTAATTGAAACTTCATATTGTAATGTTTGGAGAGCTAATACAAAAAAACGTTGTATGCAACACGTCCTCAAATGGCTTTAGAGGACTCATCTTCATATTACGGACTCGGCTGCGCTTCGCTCCGCCTCGTCCGGAAACATTACGACTCGTCCTCTAAAGCCTTGCTTTGAGGACTAGTTACATAAAGTACTATTTTGATATCAGTATGAAATAAATGTAGTATTTAAATATAGGTATTCGATTTTCATAAAGTATTTAGTATTTAATAGCTAAATACTTTTCAAAAATATTTTGCGCAGCTTTGTCTATAAGAAACCAAACGGACTAATTCATACAGAACTTACTTTTCTTTACTGATAGCAAACTGTTCAATAAATCCCGACTGTCCAATAACGACAAAACTAAGCTTTTTTAACTGTATCGCAACCATTTTAGATGAGTACTTGAAATATGAGATTATAAAAACTAATGAAAATCTAAAATCAGCGTACTTTCTCCCATTTCATAGAATCTGTATGTATTCCAGTTACGAGATCCCAATGTTGTACATTTTTATCTTTGACATGCATAGTGTTCATACACACATTTTTGTGTTCAATGACGGTATGTAAAAGTAAAGTTTTGATAATTTGCATACGTTGAATTGTTTTCGATTCAGATACTTTGGTTTATATATTTCTTTCTTGCCGAATTTTGCGAATTATGTGTTTTGCAGAATAAATAAAAAAGGCTTACATACAAATAAGTTTATTTATATTAGTAACGATAGTATTTGTAGCAGTATATTAGTATTAGTTTTGAACGTCAGTTATTGCAACTGTATTTTAGATAGTTACAATCCTTCTATATTTAGTGGCAACACCAAATAAAATAATTGCGTAAAGGTTGCGTAACGCCAACTGTTGAATGGGAGCAAGAAGTGGCTCGAACCTTTCCGGTCTATTTTCGGCCCCATTTTACACACAAAGGGCGCGCATTTAAGAAATTAAGGGCACTATCGATTAAACAAGAATTAGCCAGCGATTCGTGAGATGTGCGTTTGCTAATCGTTGGCATGGCTACACACATGAAGCGTGACACCATCACCAATAATACTTGCTGCCCCCAGTGCGCGATTAGGAGCGACACAAATGCCACGTTAGTGCCAAAGGTCTAGAACGATGTCTCAAAGCAGCAGCACAAAAGGCTCCAGCTCTCATTCAGAATCATCGGGAGGTTCGCCCAACCACACCATACTAATGATGCAGAAGGACAAGGACGAGCTGATTTTATACGGATCGCCAGCGCCGATTCGTCTTAGTCGTTCAGGCACGGTCCGAAGGGCCACCACCAAGGCCCAGCCTGAACCGGTGAGTGTGACTGTTGAGGATGAACCTTTAACAGCTGTAGGCAAAGCGGACCAGCCAACTGTTGATCCGCGGTATCGGAAATCGTTGGACAGCACTTACAGGCACAGCCTGGAGTCTATTTCCGAGTACAAAACGAAGCACTCGTTCTCGACGGCTTCCCTGTTTCCGAGCAGGGACACCAGCTCATTGGAGTCGTCGTCTTCAGACTGCACCGACTATGCCATGAGAAGCACGACCGAGACGGCAAAGGACAAGACGTTCCTCAGCGCCAGTTCTAGTTATCTTAGTTGGATCGAAAGTGTTAACAGTGAATATTTTGGAAGCGCAAACTCAACGGCGGACCTTGTAGACGTTGATGCGAAAGTTGGAGAGTGGAACAACTTTTGGTTGAACTACAATAGTACAAACAATCGGTACCTCTCCAGTCCTTATTTATCCGTTTCGAACGAAGAGAAAACGACTGTGGAAGACCTTTCGGACTGCAAAAGCACGTGCAGCACTCAGCGGGAGTTCACCGAGAAGCAAATCTCAATGGACTTGATTTTTTTGTCCCACGAGGAGCTGCAGGAAACTTTGCGCTGTTCCCAGAGGATTACGGAGATCCTGCAGAACGCTTTGAAGCGGAACGAAAACGATATCGACGAGTCTAGGAACGATTCGTATTACTCTCAGGCGTTCCCTTTCTTGTTTTCTGTAGGTATACCGATAGCTTTACTTACGGCTTTTTGTAACGGCATTTTTTAGAGTTTCCGCAGAAAAGACGACGAGCCGAGGGAACGAGTGCGATCATATTCCTTGCAGCCCCAAGAGCTGCAAAAGCAAAAGCAAATGTTGAAACCCCCCGGTCAGTCCACCAACAGCTGCATCAACGTCCTGTTAAACTCGGGGGTGGCGGATATTTGGAAGAGGGTTATGAGCAAGCGGCGAGACGTTATGGCTTCCGATGATCCATCCGCTTCTCCCAGGAGCAGTTTTTCGGACTGGTCTAGTGCTAAATAGTATAATCTGCAAGAGCTTCGCGGCCACATAATTAATAAGAAATTGCAAGTGCAGTGCACTCTCAAAAGGAGTTTCGATACTAGACGGTGGTAGTTTATTTTAAAAAAACTGGTCGCTGTTCAGTTTTATGTTATCTTTAGTCAATGTAAAAATATATTTTGTTAATTTCAGATTATGCATAGGTAGATCAAATCTAATTTAAACTAATAATCTCAGTTTTTTGCGAAAATTACCACCAAAGTATATACCATAAATTTGAAGCAATTCGCAAAGTAAGAGACTGTGAGACTACTAGCTCAAACGTTAAATACCGCAACTCCTGTTTCGTGTGCCTCCAATATTTTTATATGTGCCCAAATCACAAAAAGCCTTACATTATATAGGCAACAGATACTGCTTTGCCAAAAATAACCTTTAGCTGTGATGTTACAACTCGATTTAACCTTAAATAATTCCATCGTTAAGGAAGGTGATATCCACGTACTTGAGATAGGTATCTATTATAGTTTTTCTAACCATAATAAAACGTATGTATAGATTTATAACGTATTGTACATATCTCGATCTTGCTTTTGTGTTGACAATAAAACAATGAAACTTTCGTATACCTAATTAATTATTATGTTGAACGTTTTAAATAGCGAGACATCGAACACCAGGTATTAATATAGGCAACTTATTAAACCCTATATTGCAGGAAGCTCCATACCTGAAGCAACACAAAATTAAGTAATCCAACTGTGAATCCATGAAAAGGAAACATTTTTTGTTAAGTAGCACAGCGTGCGAACTCAAAATTAGACCACAAACTAAAAATGCCAAATCGGTAAAGTATTTCAACCAGAAATTGGAAAGCTTTAAGATCATGTCAGCTTTGAGAACAGCAAGTCACGTCGTAATTTAATTTATAAAATGACTCTTTAATTGTCATTCAGTGACACTTCAATACCAACTTTAAAAGTTCACATATGGAATAGGAATTTTAGAAGACATAAGTTTGTCAACATTTTCTATGCTAATATACGATTTTAAAAACTGTGGTTAAACAATTAGTATCTATTTAAATCATGCCAAATGTTACTATGCCTTAACAAAACACTTACATATACAATTTACAGATGAACGGTCATTACTTGAAAGCTGCTTGACATTAGCAAATTATTTATTGAAACCAACTTAGACATGACTTAATTTTCTATAATGTACTTGATTTTAAATAGCTTTCCAATTTCTGGTTGGAATACTATACTTGCATATCATTTATTAGAACAATAAATTCGCTTAAATCCCAAAATGTTACTCGCCACGTTACTCGTTTATGATGTCTGTTGCGAACAAACCTCGAAATCGTACAAAGTTGGCATTCCACACTTAATATGAACAAATTTCCTAATTTGTTTGCTTTGACGCACTTTGTACGACGTTGCTTGTACAATATCAAAATTGTACAGTCCAGTGTGTTCAATATTTAATTTTTGCCATAATAGTATTTTTTAAAACTTCATTTAAAAAATAGGCTTTTTTAAATTAATTTCAGTGCGTGAAGTGCCACTTTTTTTCACTCAATGCAAAAAGTGACGCTTGTAATTTAGGGAATGAAGGATTTTAAATAGACATTTCCTTAGTTACCAGAACCACCCAAACACTTGACTAAAATGAAGGCAAATAAAATTCTATGCAAAATAGACTTGGATTTGAATATTTAATTAAATTTTAAAAAATCTTATAGACAACTCGTGTTAGCGTGCTTATTTTTCACGCGTGTGAATTATTAAACTCGGCTGCGCCTCGTTTAATATCACTCCACACTTGTGAAAAATAGTTGTACTTCTAACACTTGTGGTCTAAATCATCATCATCATCCTCAGCACTACAGCCCGTTGTGGGCCTTGGCCTGCTCGACAATGGTTTTCCATTCTTTCCTCTCTTTCGCTTTTTCTTCCCAGTTTCGTATCCCTAGTGTTCTTAGGTCTTCTGTGATTTCATCAATGTACCTATTTCGTGGTCGTCCAACTGTTCTTTTACCTTGCGGGTTGCTGCTGAATGTTTTCCGGAGTGGTACTTTCTCATTTAGTCGCATTATATGTCCTACCCATTGTAACATAGCTGCTTTAATGTTATTGACTATGTTCGGCTCCTTAAAGGTGGTGTATATTTCATGGTTGTAGCGTCGTCTCCATTCTCCATTTTCACAGATTGGCCCTAGTATTCTTCTAAGTACTCTTCTTTCAAATATTCCCAGGTTGTGGTCTAAATAACTATTTTAAAATTTCATATAAAACAGTAGGTTTTTTTAAAATTAATTTCGGTGTGTGAAGTGCCACTTTTTTTCACTCAGTGAAAAAAAGTGACACTTTGCTTTTAATTTAGGAATGAATGATTTTAAATAGATGTTTCCTTAGATACCAGAACTAACCAACGCACTTGACTACAATGAAAGCAAATACAATTCTATACAAAATAGGCTTGGATTTGAATATTTACTGAAATTTTAAAAAAAATTTTAGACAACTCGTGTTAGCATGCTTATTTTTCACGCGTGTGGAATATTAAACTCGGCTGCGCCTCGTTTAATAACCCTCGACACTAGAAAAATAAAGTTGCACTTCTAACATTTGAGGTCTAAATAACTATTTTAAAGTTTTATTTAAAAAAGTAGGCTTTTTTAAATTAATTTCATTGCGTGAAATGGCACTTTTTTCACTCAGTGAAAAAAAGTGACACTTTGCTTTTAATTTAGGAATGAACGATTTTAAATGGACGTTTCCTTAGTTACCATAACTGACCAACGCACTTGACTAAAATGGAGGCAAATAATAGTAGTTTATTTATCTAGAACGAAAAGTGACATTTTAAAAGACGAGAAAGTTGTTTACGGCCGAGGCGTCAGCTGAGGACGGAATTACTTGCGACGGAATCACTTACTCGCAAGTAATTCCGTCCTCGGCTAACGCCTCGGCCGTAAACAACTTTCTTGTCCTTTAAAAACACTTTTTGTTCGTGGTGAATACAACGGCTAATTTCATACTGCAAGTTTAATTAATTTTAAATAAAAATTTGTAAATCATTTCAAATTTCATGTCAACAACTGACGTATAAGTATAAAGTACTTGAATTTTAATATTTTACTTTAATGTTCAATTTTTTGTACCATAAATAAGTTTTTTACACCGGCGGGAGGAGAAGTTAGTTTCTCCGGTAACAAAAGAGGGGCAGAAGTGAAGTATCATTCCCTAGGGAGATAATGTGACATATTCTCTCCCTAGGGAGTTTTTATTATTATTTGGCAATAAGAAAAGTAGTAGTATCGATGCAAACTTAAGAACTTATTTATTTACATTTACAGTAAATGAAACAGTAGCACAATTACTAAAATTAATATTAGCTGGAAAATCATACAATACTTTTTCGTCGGATGTCACATTTATAGTTTTTTGATTGACACACGTGCTGGAACTTGCACCTTGGAGGACTCGGTTTGCAATATCTGTTTTATTTTGAACGGAATCTTGAATGTATCCCTCGGCTACAGCCGTAGATTTCCAGCCGCCGTGTCGTTTTATGGTGGTGATGTCAGCTCCCGAGTCTGCGAGTAAAGTCGCAGAAGATCTGCGTAGAGAATGACCCCTGTACATCAGCGGATTTGATAAACCCAAGTAGGTTGCAATCATGCTCGGTATCTTTCCAAAAGTGTTTTTGCCTACTGGTTGAGTCGTGCATTTTTCTTATTTATAAAATATAAACAACCGACGATGGTTGACATTAGAAGGGCTAAGCTCTGCATACTTGCGATATAATCCAATAAAATTTATGTTTCCTTCACTACCAGTAATTACAAAATTTCGCGGTATTTTAGTCTTTGTATTCGGCACATTGGCGTAAGTAGCGGGTTGGCCAGGGGGGCCAGGCCCTCCCCAGAGTGCCGTCTGGCCCACCCCAGAAATGTAGAAGTAAAAGAATTTAAAAATCTTTTTTTATTAACCCTTTTAAACTAAGGGGTTGGTTATCGACCCACACACATTCTTACATTTTCTGGTTTTATTCCATTTTTTGGCTTAAAAACATTATAGTATAATAGTATATTATTATATGAGCGATTATGACAGCCATTATTCACGAAGATGACATTTGCGCCACAAGCCGAAGGCGCAAGTCATCTGAGTGAATAATGGCCATAATCGCGAATATAATACGATATTTTATCTACTCCTATGCAATAGGAGCCTTGTGTTCATATTTCAGAATTATGACATTTGTGACAGCTGTTAACTTCAAAAGTCATTTAATCATAAGAATGAATTTTGTGATTGGCTACAACCTATTGCATAATGAAAATAGAATTTTCAGATTGGTTGCAATTAGCAAACTATTGAATAATGAAAATAGAATTTTATGATTGGCTGCAAACCGTGAATTATGAATCATAATTCATGGCTATTGTGCAGTCTTCATCTTTCTTCTTTAACAGCCCTTTACCGGGAGAAACCATGTCCTATCTTTACCATGTCCCGTCACATATACCCACTCAAATTCCTATCCTTTTCCAAACGATCTTCCAACCCGTCTTGCCAACGTGGAAGATTATGGCTAACCCCACCCCCCCATTGTGCAGTAGGAGTAGATAAAACCATATGTTCGACGGATGACTCTACTGAATAATAATATACAAGAGAACACGTTATTAGTTAGCTAATAATTATGTACTTTGAAAACACTGCTTTCGTATGAATATTTTTTTTAGTGAAATTTACACCATTTTTGTTAGTTTCTCTCAAGTTTTATACAAATAAAGGATCAATTTATGTACACAGAAAAATATAATTGCAATTATTTCATATGCGGGTAAGTAAATGAGTTGAAAACTTGAGTGCATCGGTAACTATTCGCTGGGCACATACAGCTAGCTGCCTATTATAGGATCGTCCAGTTCAGACTTAAAGTGACTTGCTATTTAGATGTTTGCCTTGCCGAAAGAGTTGAGTTTATCGCTTTAAAGAGTACGATTCAGAATTTTATGTTGAATAGTGTTTTATGTACCGCAAAGAACATTTTGTGGTGCTTGAATTTCCACAGTTGCTAGCCCAAGATAGAATAAAAAGATATCACAATAACAATTAAAAGGATACTAATGTTTTCCAAAGTATTTGCTTCGAGGATACGGAGAAAAAAATAAAAATTGTGGCTCAAAAACGTGCAAATGGAAACCAAGTGATGTTTCTCCTGGAATAATATTTTTTATCGTCAACCTCATTGAGTTGGAAGAGGTAATCTATACATTTTTATGATGTTTATGAACCGAAAAATTATTTATTGATATGCTCCTTAAACACGTAGTATTACGAGAGTAGGTAGCACCCATAATTTCTGCAAACCAATAGATCAAGTGTACCATGGAAATGTAACTTGCCATAAACAAATGTTTGTTGTTTTATAGTTTAACAGTTCAAATTTAGTTACTATACAGTTAGTTTTGAAATAAGTGTTGTGCATCAAAAATGAACATAAGGGGAGACAATTTTAGAGCCATGATTTACTATGGCTTTGAAAGTTCCCTATCTCTGAAAGAAAGATGACTTCGTGCTGATTTTGGTGGCCAGGCGCATATTTCTGGTTTAATGAATTTAAATTTGAACGAATTTCAGACAGCGACGATTTTTACAGAATTATTAAAAGCATCTTGGAAATTGGCATGACTGCAATACACAAGATTTTACATACTCATTGGGGTGTAAGAAAAGTCTGTCTTGGGTGGATACCACACAGTTTAACAGACACACAGAAACACAACAACAGCATGTGGAACAGTATGAGAAATATGATGAAGGTAGATCTAAAGCAGTTTACATAGTAACTGGTGACGAAAGCTGGATATATGCATTTGAACCCGATTCTAAGCGGCAGTCAGCACAATGGATATTTCCAAGAAATCCTAATCCAGTTAAAGTGAAGCGATCTTGAAGAGTTGGTAAGAAAATAATTGCTTGTTTCTTTTCAAAATCAGGATCTATCACAACTGTCGTGCTTAAAAATAAACGTAGGGTTACTGCAGGATGGTACACAACTATATGCCTGCCAGACGTTATTCAAAAATCTCGGCTTATGGCGCCCAAGGGGTGAGATCGTTCTGCACCATGAAAATGCTTCTAGCCATACAGCACATCAAATAAAATAATTTTTAGAGACTTTCGAGTTAAAATTGCTAACTTATCCCCCATTCAGTTCCAACCTAGCACCTTCCGATTACTTTATAGTTCCTCCATTAAACGATAAAATGCGTGGTGGGCAATTTGTAACTCCCGAAGATGCTGTGGAAAGCTTCAAAAACCTTGTTTCTCAAGTGACTCAAAAATTGTGGAATTTATGTTTTGAAAATTGGTTTTACCGAATGCGTAAATGTTGAGTTTAAGGGGGAATATTTTGAGAAAAGAATAAAAACAAATTTTGGTTACTGAACTTTGTTTTATTAGACTGCAGAAATTTACGGGACTGCCTTCGTATAACGGTATCAAAGAAGAAGCAAATAAATTTATGCGAAAAAGTTATGTATGTACGTAAATTCATGTCTTCATAGGTATACATAGGTATTGACGATGGTTGGTTGGGGGGCCTGGCCCTCCCCAGCCAAAAATCCTAGTTACGCCAATGATTCAGCACCTTGACAATTAGAGATGAATTTACGTCTTCAATATCATCAAGTGTAACTTTTACCAATTCATCTAAACGTAATGCACCCGCAATTCCAAAGATAACAGCAACCTAGAAAATATAAAAATGTATAGTTAAAATTGCAAGTCAGTAGCTATTGTTATCTTACTTTAATCATTAAATACTCGTTATCTTCAGCTGTTGACAAGAAAGTTTCAATTTGGTCTCTTGTTAAGACTTTGGATTTTTTTGCCTTGTACCCTACCGAATTCCTTTTCAAAAACTGCAATAATTTTGGGTACTTGCTTATATCAGTGTTATCATACAATAGTAAATAGGATCGTATCATGGAATACTGTGCCCATACAGTAGATGACTTATATTTCTTAGAAACTTAATTAAAGTAAACCAACATTACGTTTTCTGTGTAGCTCTGCGCTTTCTTTTCGGAACACCATTCTCTGAAGCGATTATAACCTGCATCATACAAATGTCTAGATTTCTCTGGTAGCAAGTTAAGAATCACTGCAGAAGCAGTATCAGCAATGTCTTGAGGTTCTGCCTCTATTTCTTGTTCCATCACCGGATAATAATTTTCAAAGCTGTATTCACAAATGTCAGTTTGTTTATAAGTAATTTTTTCAGTCACCATGGTTCTCAAGATACGAATTCCACAAACTACCTACTAATTATTACAGATCGCTTTGACCAAATTTTTATTCTTTCTTAATTTTTGTGTTTTCGCCGGCGTAAAAAATACACCTCAGGACAGAATGCTATTTTTCCCTTGGTGCTTTATAGCTCTCGAACTACAAATCGCACCTTAGGAAAAATCTTGCATTTCTGTCCCTTGGCCTATAATGTACTATTAAAGTACTTGAACTTTAATATTTTACTTTAAAGTACTAAGACTTTAATGTTCCATTTTTCGTACCTTAAATAGTCCGAAAAATGTAATTTTTGGCATCAGTATGAAATAAAATTCTATACAAAATAGGCTTGGATTTGAATGTTTAATGAAATTTTAAAAAATCTTATAGACAACTCGTGTTAGCGTGCTTATTTTTCACGCTTGTGGATTATTAAACTCGGTTGCGCCTCGTTTAATAATTCTCTACAGTTGTGAAAAAAGTTGCACTTCTAACACTTGTGGTCTAAATAACTATTTGAAACAAGTTGCAAAATGGAGGTGTTTTTTTCATGAATAATAAATGTTGTTCGACGAGCGAAGCGAGATGGACAATTGCGACGAGTGAAAAAAACATTCACTTTAGTAACGTATTACATACTATATTTTTTGCAATTCTGTAATAATCACAATATTTTTAGAAATTCTAGATTGTTGACACAAATTTGCGGCAAAAGCCAACAATGGCAACGTTAAAAAATAGTATATTATTCGATGAGTGAGAAAGTTGGACATTATTCACGAGGATAAAATTTGGACGATGGTTCGAAGAGTGATTAATGGCCTTTCTCACGATTTAACATACTATATTTTTCCGCTTGTATTAGATCATTTATTTTGATTAATACTAACAGTAAGGTTTCACGTTTGGATTTATCAGAGCGTCCTGATTTATGTTTCACCTTCACGATGCACTGAAGAATAAATAAAAAATCGACATATGATTGGCTGATAACAGTTGAACAATGAACTTATTCCGTTGCTCGAATAATTGATACCTTTCTTAATTAAATGTACACATTATATAATATGATTAGAAAAAAAGTAAGTCTTCATTTTAATAATGGCAAGCTGACATTTTAGTACAGGATTGAACTAGCTATTTATATATCAAGTTGCAAAATAAAAATGTTTTTCACGCTAGACGTGAAGTTTGCCCTACGAGCGCTACCGAGTTGGGCATCACGTTGTGTTTGAAAAACACTAATTTTGCAACGTGTTGCATACAAGATTTTCTGTCATTTTGAGTCATATTCATTTTTATGGTAAATAAATTTACTTAAATCTACAAAGTCGTTTTAAATTTTCATATTATCACTAGTGTCAATATGAAATCTCATATTTCAACTAGTGCGAATATATGCATCATTTTGACGTTGAAACAAAATGTCATTATATTAGGTCAAAATTACAGAAAAATTATATTAGCTGTTTACATGATTCAGAGCAGAAAGGTAAGTGAAAGTGAAAGTACTTATTTATTTGTCAATCCACTGTTTTGTAAAATTTTCACTTACATTTTGACAGTTCTCATCAGCACATTTCATGGCACAACTACGCTGACGAATTTAGATTAATTTTTACTAGCAAGGTGCATCTTTTAAAAATTTCTCTATGGGCAGATGATTCGATTTGCATTCTGCAATTTGATTTCTACTATATAACTGGAACTAGAGCTGGGCAGTAATTAATTACTGTGTAATTCCTTTTTGTTGATTTGTCGTGGAATTAAATTCCTTTGCAAAATATGGTAATTGTTATTGGTAATTGCCATTTTTTAGTTCCCTCGTCTGAAAGAAGAAGGAAGTATTGTAATCACGAAAAAATCACCTTCCGGATTTCTTCAGATCTTCACGTTTCAGGGTCTCTAGATGACGAAAAACAGGTTTTCTCAATTCCGTCCGTCTGTCTGTTTGTTGGCAGTATAACTCAAAAACCATTTGTCAGAGGAAGATGATATTTTGCATATATATATATATATATATATATATATATATATATATATATATACCTGGAATGAAACCGTGAAAATTTCAGACAAATATATACAGGGTGAGAATCTTAAAAAAATAAAATTTTGTTTATTTTTGCCTTAATTTTGAAATAGAAGGAAGTAATAATTTTCACATAGGTCAGGTTTTATATTTACGGAAAATAGGACTCAGCAGATACAGGATAATGTCACCAAAGAGTCGAAACGTTTCAACAATAAGACCGTTCCCTTAATAAGAGGCGCGCGCGCGCGCGCGCGTCGCACTCATTTTAATGAGTCTCGATGGCGCAGTTCGACTTCGATCGCTACACAGATGCGGTTACGATCGCTCTGAAGATGCGGCAGGTTCAAACCTCAGCGGGATACATTTTTTTTTAATTTGCAAATTGATCTAATTCGCGAGAGGAAAGTTCGGTGTAAACACATTTACAGATTTTCTTAAATAGTACTTGACAATTACTTTTTGAAATTACTTAATTACTGCATTTACTTACTCAATTACTTTTGAGTGAAAAGGTACTCTAATGTATTTAAATTACTTTAGAAGTATTTGAATTACTTTTGGTAATTAAAATTACTCGCTTTTGAGTGAAAAAGTACTCTAATGTATTTAAATTACTTTAGAAGTATTTGAATTACTTTTGGTAATTGAAATTACTCGCTGTAACTGAAGTACTTTCTGGTAATTCAATTACTAAATTATTGACCTCCATTGGGTATTAAATCACCAGAACGCAAATAGTCTTATTAAGTTACATGTTTAGCAAATGGCGATAGGAGCAATATAAGTATAATTTATGGGCCATGTCATGTGACTACTCGGACAACAGTTAATTTTGTGCACGATCAAAAAGATATTTGGTGCAGGCGCGTATGTTTGTAGATGAGATGTGCATGTGTTGTGTCTTATGTAAGTTGTAGCATTGTAGCTTGCTAATAATTATTGTGTAAACAGCAAAAACTATGTTTGCGGTAAATACAGATTACAGAGTAAAGTAGAGTACAAATATTTAATGTTTTCCATAACAATTTCCAACAAATAGCTTCATTATACAGGGTCAGGCAGGGAGGTATGGAATTTTTTAAAAGAGTATCTCACACTTATTTTTAGATGAAATTAAAATTTTATTTTTTTAATACATAGCTCAGGTCTTGCCATTGGAGGACAGCAAGCGGGAAATAAGAACAAAAGTAATCAGGTACAAAAATTATGTCACTTAGGTGGTGTTCGTTTTTGTCAGGTCACTAGACCTGTCACCTTGTGACTACTTTCTATGGGGCTACATGAAATTACGAGTGTACATTAACAAACCACGTACTCTTGAAGCCCTTTCAGAAACAAACACGAGAAATTCGAAGGGTTCCAAGTGAAATGCTTCGAAAGAGTATGGATAACTTCTCGCACCGTCTACAAGAGTGCGTGGACAAAAACCGACACCACCTAACTGGCATAATTTTTCGTACTTGATTACTTTTGTTCTTATTTTCCGCTTTGTGTTCCTCCAATGGCAACATCTAAGCTATGTATTAAAAAAATAAAATTTGAATTTCATCGAAAAATAAGTGTGTGATACTCTTTTAAACAATTCCATACCTCCCTGCCTGACCCTGTACAATATTGGTTCATAATAATTATTTATTAATTTCAATTTGCTGGTCTAAAATAATGTACAAGTACATGACTATCTAAAGACTACTAAATACAAATATACAACAATTTCTAATGAAAGTAATTTATGTTGTAGAATTACAAGTAATTGCTAATTGAATTAATATTGCATTTGAGTAATTGAAAATCTGATAATTCCAATTCTTCGTTAGGCGGGAATTGGTAATTAATTAAATTTTTTTATGTAATTTGCTCAGCTGACTGGAACAAAACTTAAATTGTCTCAGTTTGGTAATAAGTATCTGTAATAACTTCTATAACTACACCAATACATTTTTCGAATCACTCTGACCCCTATCCAAAGACAGAACTGATGAAACAGTTGATCCCTTTTTTATAGGAAAATATTTTTATTAGTTTTACTTCCCATTTTCATTTATTGCGTTAGTTTATGCAGAGAAAAGGAAACTGGGCTGCTAAAATGAAACCTTTACAAGAAAACTATATGATCTAAGGCACTAAGATTTTTAGGTAGGGTAGCTGGTATTATTGCTTCAAAAAGAACAATACTACATTTCAAACAAGAATGCAGTAGTAGCGTTCCACACTCATACGCAGTTTTGCACTAGGAAAATATAAATTTGATCAACTGGTCGTGTTTTAGAATAATGTTCCTATATAATTCAAATAAACGTCGTAGACCAGTCTTTTTTTTGTCCACTATTCATTAGCTTTTCTTTTATATTTTTAAGACTGGCAATTTTGAAAAAAAAATGATATCGAAATGGTTGTAATGAATACCTTGTTTTGACCAATCACCATCATAGTGATTACTGATTAGTTCCAACTACTGCATGCTTATTTGAAATTCAGTATAGAACCAAAGAGTACTGTATTTTTCAAATGAGAAATTGATTTGTACAAAGTACAGATGATGTATACAGGGTGTCCGGGAAAATGTGGGAAATCTCCCGGATATGAAAAAAACACGTGAAACGTACACTACAAGTTCATATAAACTTTTTTCGTAAAGACCTCTTCGGAGATATGGGCTCCCAAAGAGCTCCAATGGAATCAAGTTTTTACACAAAATTATTGAACCACCAGGTATATTCCAATTTTTTTTAATATAATGTATACCAGGTAAAACCCTTCAAATTACTATCCAAGAAAGTGTTGGGAATTACTCACAGCTGCAGCGACGGACTAGCTGTGACACTCATGACCCCATTTTTTACGCCCTGTATGATAAGAAGTTTGGACGTTTTTTTACATACCTATTGACTAAAAATTAAGTACTCTTCATTCATGTCGCTAATCTTAACCGTTTTCGAAAAAACTTTATTTGGAGTTCCTCCAGAACGCTTTTCACGATTTAGTAGAGCACTTACCACTTGAAACCCGCCGAAACATGTGCTTCATGCACGATGGGACACCACCTCATTTCAGCGTTACTGTGCGGGAGCACCTGAATAACGTCTATCCAAACCGTTGGATAGGTAGAGGAGGACCTATTGCCTGGCTTCCTCGATCTCCCGACCTAACGCCGTTGGATTTTTACCTGTGGGGACACCTCAAAACCTTGACGTATTCCACTCCGGTAGATAGTAGGGAGGAACTTCTATGGAGAATCACTTTTCATTGTTATCAAATAAGGAACAATACTGGGTTATTGTGGCGGGTACAACAGTCCTCAATTCGTCGTTCCCGCAAGTGTATCAGACTTCACGGAGCCCATGTTGAACCATCTTATGAAGTTTTTAACTAAGCAGTTAAAGTTTAACTTTTTATTGAAACTACGTTGGTGACAGGGGAAAATTCCTCTTTTTCATATTCAACCCGACAGAAGTTAGGGGACTAACAGTGTAAATAAAATCACGTTTTTTTTCGAAAACGGTTAAGATTAACGACATGAATGAAGAGTACTTAATTTTTATTCAATGGTTAAAGGTATGCAAAAAACGTCCAAAGTTCTTATCATACAGAGCGTAAAAACATTGGGGTCATGAGTGTCACGGCTAGTTCGTCCCTGCAGCTGTGAGTAATTCACAACACTTGCTTGGATAGTAATTTGAAGGGTCTTACCTGGTATACATCATATTAAAAAAAATGGAATATACCTGGGGGTGTAAAAAGCTCGATTCCATTGGAGCTCTTTGGGAGTCCATATCTACGAAGAGGAGGCCTATATGAAAAAAATTTATATGAATTTGTAGTATTCTTTTCATGTGTTTTTTTTCATATCCGGGAGATTTCACACATTTTCCCGGACACCCTGTATAATCATGAACATTAGTAATAGTATATTTTAATTTTACAAAAGCAATCTGATTTATTTCCTGTCATGATTCACTGGCTGACAGGCTTAAAAATATCCGGAAGTAACAAAACACGTTTGAAGCAAATATTGGAATAAATTTACATTTTAAGAACAGAAAATGTAAAAACGTTGATGTAACTGTTTTTTATACAGAGTTTAATTTTCATTCGAGGTGGATAAGCGATGACTATATTTTTTAGATTTCGGGAGAAACTGTAGTCTTAGTATTTTATTGACTTTAAACATTGTAGGAAGTAGGGTTGTATTTCAGAGGTAGCACCTTCGATGTTAGGCGGTCGTACCTTGTAGACGAAGGGTACGTTGGCATGACTGGTCCTCCCAAGACACCCAACTCTCAACTTATGGTTTCACGTGCCATACCTTGGAAAACCGTATCAGCCTACAGGCCACCAGATATGGTGAACATATTTGGATACCGTTTGACCGGAAGCGGGTAGCTGTCAATGGGTAGATCAACCTCGTAAGCCACGAAGACGGCAATTGGTCTATAGATTGTTTGATGCTTAGAGTGCAGTACGGATGGTAGATAGAGCCAATGCTTTTTAGATAGCTCAAAACTGCACAGCGATGCCGCTACACACCTATTGTACTGATTTGGTGTAACTAACTCCAGAGGTTCTCAAACAGCATTAATATATTGAAAGCAAATAAATTCGTATGCAACAAAATTGGAATTGTTGTTCCCCTTTTATTCACATTACATAACATATTATTATTAGATAAATGGTAGTTAAATAAGCACACTAATTAATAAAATTACAAAGAATCTCACAAAAGTGTTATTTTTGTTTTGTTTATTTCCTTGGTATTTGTTGGGTATTATTAATATTGCATTAGGAATGCAAATCAAGTACTGTTCAGGGACCATCAGTGCAATCTTATTAATGGATCCTTAATAGCCTGGATGTTAGTAATTAAAATGTTACTGATGTCTTTAGTTTACTTTATGTGGATGGAATCACCAAACTGAAAACGGGTCAAATGTTAGGCTTACGCGAAAAACAGTTATTGGTTAATGTGCTGAATTATAATTTAAACAATGGGGTAGACGATAGAAGATAAATCTGTTAATTACATTACAAAAAAAGTGTCGGAAATAACAGGAGTATCACAAAGAACATTATTCACAGTGCGCAAGGCATCCACTTCGGCCACTAGGATTGAACCACCTAAAAAACGTGAAAAGGTGAACGTATTTCGTTCCAACAAATACGACGAAGTGACACAAGGTATAATTCGAATAAAGGTGCATAGTTTTTTTCTTCAAAATATACCTCCTACGCTAAACGCTATTTTAGCCAGTGTCAGCGCTGATCCCGATGTGCCAGATTTATCTAAGACGACGCTCTATAGCTTGCTAAAGGACATTGGATTTGTGTACCACAACAGGACAAGGAGGGCAATGTTGATTGAGAAACCCGAAATTATTGAGTAGAGACACAGATATCTTCGTGCGATACGGAATTTCAATATTGTTTATTTTGCTGAATCGTTGGTCAATATTGGTTATACCGTCAATAAAAAGTGGACAGATACCACAGTGGAATCGCACAGAAATGAATTTGTTCTAGGGTTGTCCACCGGATTAAAAGCTCCAACGTCGCAGTGTCCGCGGTTAGTCTTAGTTCACGCAGGAAGCAAGAATCGGTTTGTTGCTGGCGCGGAGTTGACTTTTTTAGCAAAGAAAAAATCACGAAGAGATGGAAGGCGAAACATTTAAAAATTGGTTCGAAAATGATTTAACCCCGAATATTCCACAAAAATCCACCATAGTAATGGATAACGCACCCTACCATAATAGGAAATTAGAACAGGTACCCAACACTTCATCTAACAAAGAAACAATAAAGGAATGGTTGTTGGGCAAAGATATATATTTTGAAGAAGATTACTTAAAACGCGAATTGTTAGAAGTAGTGAATAAATACAAAAACCAGTTTAACGGGTACATCATCGAAGACATTGCCAAAAAGCATGACGTAAAAATACTCAGGTTACCCCCATATCATTGCGAGTTAAATCTCATCGAAATGATATGGAACCAAGTTAAAGGGTACGTTGTTCGAAAAAATGCCACATTCAAAGAAGCTGATGTTCAAAATTTAATTAAGGATGCTTATGAAAATGTTACACCAGAAAATTGGATAAATTACATAAACCACACATAGAAGACAGAAGAGAAAATGTGGATAGTGGATAATATGATGGATGACGTACAACCACTTATTATAAACATAAACAGCGGTGATAGTAAAACTGATAGAAAGTGATAGTGATGTCGAATGAGTTGAACTTGTAATTTGTAAATAAATTTTATGTTTATTGATGTTATACCGTTTTTAAATCTATTGTAATTATAATTTTTCCTTTTTGTTTGCTCTTGTTTATAACTTTAGTACTATTTTAGAATCTAATATAAATTGTATTTTCCCACTGGTTTGCAATTTAATAAACATAACTTTGCAGTTTTTGTGAGACCGTTGGTTTGCAACCCCTTTTTAATTCCTGCACCCCTAAGACGTATCCTGCAATTGTCCAAATTAAAATCATACAGTCTACTATAACCTCCACCCTGAACATTTGGTCCTTCGATCCATTAAAACGTTCCAGCTCCTAGCATTTGGTCCCTCGATTCATTAAAACGTTCCAGCCCCTAGCATCTGATACTTCGATCCTTTAAACGTTCCTGTCCCTAGCATTTGGTCTAGTAATCCCTTAAACGTACCAGCCCTCTTCTAACAAGACCATTACGATGGCGCAGCGACGGGAGATTTTCAAAGCCCAAGAAGACTTAGCAGAATCTATTCGCAGGCAGATTATCAACGTGAAGAAGGATGGCCCATCAAGAAAAAATGCAGCATATATCACCGCTCGCAGATCCACCCTAAAACAACTTTGGGAAGGATTTGAAGCCAACCACTCAGACCTGGTGAAGGAAGTCGAGGAAGAACACCCTTATTTAAAAAAAAATCAGCAAACCAAAGACGTTTACATTGAAGGGGTAGCCCTGCTCGACAAGTGCGAAGAAAATCTCGCCACACTAGGAGAAAGTTCACAGCAGCCAATAGCGCCAAAAGAGGACGCGACCACAGTTGCTGACAAGGAGGGACAGTTCCGAATAAGAAGGCTACAAATCAAGGTGAATCCACTCCAGAGCGACATTCAGGAAGTCTGGAATAGGTTGAATGAGGAAATGCAGTAAAAAGTATTGTGAATAAAACATTAAGAATTTTAAGGATGATTGGGATGACATCAGAGCTCTAAATGAGGAGATACTATCCCACGGTAGCTACGACGACAAGGAGTTCCATGAGACCAGGAAGATGGTCAACGAAATAATTGTGGTCCTGTACCAACAAATCCAGGATCAAGAGGTTCAAAGTGTCTAGGAACACAGCCATGCGTATATAGTGTTGCCTACTCTCAAAATTCCAGTTTTTGAAGGGACCTACGAAGCATGGCCTAGCTTTCATGATATTTTCCGAAGAATTGTTCATGAAAATTCACGACTAAGTAAGGCGGAAAAAATGCATTACTTGAAGTCACAGTTACGAGGGGAAGCCAGCAAGTTAGTACAACACCTGGAGGCAACTGAAGCCAATTACGAGTCTGCATAGTTCATTATAAGGAACAGATACGACAACGCCAGGCTGCTACTTGCGAAGTATTTGGTTGACATAGTCAACCAGGCAACCCTGTCGAACGAATCTGCAGAGGGGATCAAGAAACTCCATGACACGACTGCAGAATGCCTAAGAGCAATTGAGAACTTAGGAATTGAAATGGCCACATGGGGGCCTATCATGTGTCATATAGTGACACGGAAGTTGGACAAGGAGGCCAACAGACTGTATGAGCAGTCACTAAAGGCACCAAGAGAGCAACTAATGAATTTTTTGGAAACAAGATTTCAGTCGCTGGAAGCTGTGCAAAGACGGAACAAACTCGAACCCAGAAGAAACGGAATTGGAAAACCATGGGAAAGTCACCAGAATCGGTGGGCAGTGAAGACGTACCACACGCTGACGTATCGTGCTTCCACTGCGGTGGATCACACAGCATCAAATCCTGTCCAAAATTCAACAACCTAAAAGTATCCGAACGTTGGGACTTTATAAAGAATAAAAAACTTTGTTCTAACTGCCAAAAGCCTACAGGAAAATATAACTCCAGACACTTTTGCCCAGGAAAATGCAAGGTATGTAATAAAAAACATCATTGGCTTCTACACGAAGATTTTAGTAAGCAGCAGCAGCAGCTTCCCAAGACCACGGCACCGGCGGCGATTTCCAGTGCGACAGCGACCAATGAGAAAGAAAACATTGTTGCAAGCCTAGTAGGAAGACAGCATCGCAACATTTTGCTGGCAACTACCCTAATTAGAGTCAAGACATCGTCGGGGAGTTTGGAGCACCTCAGAACCCTAGTAGACTCCGGATCCCAGGCATCATTTATTACAAGGTATGCAGCTGAAACGCTTGGTCTACCACAAGAAAAGGTGAGAGTGCAAATTTCTGGTTTAGGCAAGAAAGGAGCAGGTACAGCCCGAGGACAAATAACTGTAAATCTACGTCCACGAGATGCTGATCCTGCCACAGTTAACCAAGTCACTTCCAGAAGAACCAGTTGGAAACTATCAACTTCAGGACCGTAAGAATATGGTGTTGGCTGATCCACTATTCCATAAACCTGGACCAATAGACGTTATCCTAGGAGCAGACATCTACAAGGAAATAATTCTGGAAGGAGTACAAAAATTCAACGGAGGCCTGTTAGCTCAAAGCACGGAACTTGGATGGATCATTACGGGGAATGCAACAGCACCATCAGTAGAAAGGAAAATTCTTAGCATGGTCGCATGTGCTGCAGAAGATGAACAACTCACAAAATTTTGGGAAATTGAAGAAGTAGTACCAGAAAAGGTGATGTCCAATTAAGACAAAGGATGAGAAGAATTTTACAACTGCAACCACCAGAGAAATGCTGATGGTACATATAGTATGAAAATTCCGCTCTAGGAACCAATAAAAAAGCTTGAGGATTCGAGAAAAAAGGCAATTGCACGGTTCCTTCAACTAGAGTAGCGGTTAGAAGAAAATAAAGTTCTAGGTAAAGAATACAAAACATTCATGAAGGGATACTTAGAACTGGGACATATGAAACACGTTCAACCAGGAGCCAATATACGACAATCTTACTTCATCCCTCATCAAGCGGTAGTGAAGGAAGACAGCACAACCACGAAGTTAAGGGTAGTCTTTGATGCTAGTGCGAAGAAAACTACTGGACTCAGCTTAAACCAGCTAATGACTGCTGGACCAAGATTGCAACAAGACTTGAAGCAAATTCTCCTAAGGTGGAGGAAACACAAGTTTCTATTTACAGCAGATGTTAAAAAAATGTATCGTCAAATGAAGATAGCCGACGGAGATAAGGACCTCCAAAGGATAGTATGGCGGTTTTCTCCAGACTTGCCTATTCAAGAGTTTAAACTTACCACTATAACTTATGGAACAACAGCAGCACCATACCTGGCAATCCGTACTCTGTTGCAGCTAGCTGAAGATGAAAGACAAATATACCCAATGGCTGCAGAACTAGCAACCAAGGACTTCTACGTGGATGATTTAATGTCGGGAACTGACTCCATAGAAGAAGCAACGCATCTCCAAGTAAGTCTAATCAATATGTTAAAAAATTGAGGGTTTACCCTTAGAAAATGGGCAAGCAACAACGCAGCGCTTGTGGAAGAATTGCCAGATAACTTACAGGACAAGAACTTACTAGAGATCGACGAAGGGGAAACAAGGAAAACCTTGGGAGTACACTGGAGTCCAAAGGCAGATGAATTTAAGTTTCGGGTCAGTCTTCGAGCTGATACGAATCCTACAAAGAGGATAATCTTATCAGAAGTATGGTTAGCTCCAATTGTAATAAAGGCCAAATTGCTAATTTAACAACTTTGGTTACAACAGCAATCATGAGATCAGCCAGTGGCCACAGAAATAATGAACGAGTGGAAGCAATTTCAAGAAGAATTACCATTGGTTGAAGACATATCCATTCCAAGATGGTTAGGATACCACAGCGGCATCCAGGAAATGGAGCTGCATGCTTTCTGTGACGCGTCGGAAAAAGATGACGGGCCTGTAATCTACGGCAGGGTAATATCTGAAGATGGACGCATTCACATAACTCTATTGACAGCTAAGTCAAAGGTTGCACCTATAAAGATGAAGAAAACGTTGCCAAGACTGGAATTATGTGCGGCAACGTTAGCAGCAAAGATGTTGAAGGAAGCTATTAGTGCTCTGGACATCCTCAGCATCTCCATCTTTGCGTGGTCAGATTCCATGATAACCTTATCCTGGATAAGAGCAGGCCCGGAGAAATGGAAACCATTTGTTGCAAATAGGATAACAGAAATATTGGAAGTAACCCCAGTGGAAATTGGCATCATGTGCGTTCAGAGGACAATCCAGCAAATGCTGTATCCCGAGGGCTCGATCCTGTCAAATTACAGCATCATATATTGTGGTGAAGCGGCCTGCAATGGTTACAAACTAATCCTTTGCCACTTACGGAACCAACCGATCTCATAACAGCTACAAAAGAAGCAAAAATTCACCAAGTCCAAGCGTTTATCGCCGCAAAAGAAGATTTGGACATCTTATCCAAATACTCGTCATTGCAGAAGTTATTGCGAGTCACTGCATACTGTAACAGGTTTGTTCAAAAATGTAGAAGACAACCGTGTCCAACCGAATACCCTATGGCAGCAGAACTCAACAAGTGTCTCATTCAAATCATCTGTACAGTGCAAGCAAGCAGCTGGTCAACAGAGATTCAAGCCTTGAAGAAAAACATCTCCGTTGACACAAAAAGTTCCTTGGCACCATTACGACCATTCGTCGATGATGAAGGAATTCTTAGAGTGGGAGGACGACTTCAAAGTTCGAATTTGCCATATAATGAAAAACATCCTATTCTCATTCCCCATAACAGTCATCTAGCCCAACTCATAGTGAGAGACGTCCATCGAAAACTGCTACATGGCGGAAGTCAAGCTACAGCGGTATACATCCGTAGAAAATTTTGGATTGTCAATGCGAAGAAAATAATACGCAAGGAAACTCACAACTGCATGAAATGTTTTGCATTCAGAAGACAACCGTTGCAGCAACTCATGGGCAATTTTTCTGAGCCCAGAGTAACGCCGTTTCTACCGTTCTCTCACACTGGTCTGGATTATGCAGAGCCGACACAAAGCAGAACGAAATGGAAGTCAGACGAAGAGAATTTGCAAGTAGTGGGAGATCTAGTGTTACAGAAGGATGACAGCAGTCCTCCCAATCAATGGCCTTTAGCAAGCGCGGCAGAAGTGCATCCAGGCACCTATGGTGTTGTCAGAGTTGCAGCTGTTAAGAAAAAGGAAGATACAATTCTCAAGCGTCCTATTACCAAACTCGGTCCGGTACCCAGACAGAAAGAAGGAGAAGGAAAAAGAAAGCAAAGCAGAGGTAGTGGAGTATCAACAGTCACAAGCACAATAACACTCTTATTGGCGTTGTGCACCATAATGTCAGCAGCCACGGGGTCGTACATAGTAAAGTATCCATCACCTGGCCTATTTATTGAAGAACTTGGCAACGCAAAACTCTCGAGGGGAGACTTCAGGATCGAAGTCACAGTGAACATCTCTAGCATCCAAGTAGATGAAGAATATATAAACAAGACAATTCAACAAATTAATACCTTACGCAGCAAGGCACTTGTCTTATCGGCAGAATCCCATTGCAAGGAATTAAATCATTGCATGAGAGAGCAGCAACGGCAGATCATCTGGAATATGAAAAGCATGTATAGTCAAGATGTCAGGACCAAGCGAGTAGTACTAGGGCAGCTACTAACCTCAGTGTTTGGAGTTAACGATGAAGTTTACCATGACATCGAATCATTGGAGAAAAATCAACTAGAATTGATGCATACATCTAATCATCAGACAAGGATAATGTTGTCAACTGCAGCAACTCTAAATGAGACTGAAGCCAGAATATCCCAGAAGTTGGATAATTTTCGAAGAAAGCTCAACGAAGGGTTGCTAGCAATCAATGAAATGGAACCTTTGTACAAAAAGACAGACGACAACAAGTTAAACATACATGTGCTAACATCATATCAGATGGCTACCAATTACTTACAAGAGATGGGTGAGAAGTACAAACAACTTCTAAATGTAAAATTCAAAAAGGCAGACATCCTGCAATTTATTCCATCATCACAATTTTACAGAATAGTGTCGAATGCAATGGCCAATCTTCCATCCAACCTGGAGATACTTACCACACCAATGCACAAGATGGAAGTTAGCATCAATAATGAAACCATCGGGATTTTCAGTTATTTCATAACTGAGAAGCGGGAATACAACTTAATCAAACCAACTCCAATTCCAGTGAAGAAGGGAAATGGAACCTACGCATCGCTCAAGTTGCCAATGGAATTCTTAGCTATCAACTACAACGAACAAACCTATTTTGAAATCCAAGAAGACAAGTTGAAGAAGATCGAGCCAATAGGGAAACATCTTTACCTATGCAGGCCATCCGCCGTCATTGATGAGATCTACCAGCGATTGAACAAGGTCAAATGTTTGGTCCATCAGTTTACAGTTAAGACACTGGCATGGAAGAAACTGTGCGCAGCGAATACATAGTTGTTTATTCCCAATACAAGCAACCCACAACAGCAGCAATACAATGCAGCGGGAATCGAGAAGATGTGAAGATTCAAGATGTTGGCATAATCCAAATATCCCCAGATTGTACTATATACACCAAACGGACTACTTTGCATGCTCAGCTATTCACTACTATTCCTGTCGTAGCTGGGTTCAACAAACCAATGCAAGTAATTATTAACACTACTTTGCAGAATACAAGCATCCACCTTCAACTGCAAATGGAGGAACCTGTGTTGCTACCGTCCGATCATTTTCAACGCCTACAAGAAGAAGAAGACGAGTTGCAGCTACATCAGGAATATCCACTGTGGCACCATCAACATACCATCATGGTGAACACTGGTACTACAATCGGTATCTCGGTATCCGTTTGTATCATCTGGACATTATGGAAGTGCTGGAGAAAGAACAGGAAACCGCAGCCACGCCCAAATTCAGACCCGTCAGAGAGCTTCAGGTTACAACCACTGCCACCTGACGAAGAAGATGGAGAGACAGCCTCAGCCACACCATCCCGGCCCATTGTCGCTCGGCAGAATGTTTAGGAACCAAAACATAATTTTAACTTTTAAAATTAAATATGCATACATTTCGTAAGCGAACTGTTACTTGCGGAAATTACGAACAAGCTGTCAGCGTTTATTATCAGCACTGGTCGAATGACCCAGTCGACAAACTGCAATTATGCATACTTGCTATTTGTTTGTTATGAAATTGAACACGCAAGTGCATATGCGAGCTCAAACTGGGGCAAAATAACATGAACCTTGTAGTTTACGTCATAGTTAATGTATATAAATAGGAAATATTCTAGTCAATATACAATACAGTTTTAACATCTGTCTGTATTCATGAACCTCTGCAACCACGGAAGTTAAGTATATTATTACATCATCTCGTGTGAGACTGCACGAGACCGTTGGTTTGCAACCCCTTTTTACTTCCTTTTACGATAAAGGAAGTATTGGATTCACCCCAAAAATTCGAAATTGAGTTTTCAACAGATCTTCACGTTTTAGAGTCCCCTGATCCCAAAAAACATATTTTTTTTCATTGGTCTGTGTGTCTGTCTGTGTGTCTGTGTGTCTGTCTGTCTGCCTGTGAACAGAATATCTCAAAAACGAAAAGAGGTATGGCGTTGAAACTTCATATATAAGTTTTGTGTACTATGTAGATGAGACAGCAAGCTTTTGAAAAAAATCGCATAACCGGAAGTAGGTGTTTACTCTTGTGATTTTTCAGTTTTTTTCGATTTTTTCAAAAACGGCTCTAACGATTTTTTTCAAACTTTACATTTTTATTACATTTTTAATGTGCATTGACGTGAGATAAGTGATTTTTCAGTTGAAAACTTCTAAAGTGGGTTTCTTTTGTTTTTTTTTTCTATTTTTTTTATTAACTCCTATTTTAAATGGAACACCCGGTATATTATTACATTTTTGAATTCTGCTTAAGATTTTAGAGAAAATTTGTCTTTTCAACTAACGCTCTATTTTGTACCGTTTTTGTGGAATTCGTAATTTTTGAAAATTTTTGACAAATGCTTAAAAATTAAAAATTAAATTTTTGACTAATTATAAGATCACTGTAAAAGGAAGTTGTGTGAGTGTATCACACCAGATTTTTAATTCCTGCACCCATAAGACGTATCCTGCAATTGTTCAAATTAAAATCATACAGTCCACTATAACCTCCACCCTGAACAACCAATAATCTTTTTAAGAATTTTAGTAACCATTTTTTTGTTTAACTCTTTTGAGCTTTTGAAAGTAGATCCATTATACTTAACAAAGTATCTATCTAAAAGTTTTGTTTTTTGCAATCAATCTGGGCTTTGTCCAGTGAGACCTCAAAACCACAAACTTTGCTACCAAGAAGGTAAGGAGCTGGTGAGCTGTATTTGGGTGGGGAGGATGGTGATATTAAAATGTGTATATTGATATACGATATCAAAAAGTATAAAAATATCAAGATATCGATATTCGATATACTGATATTCGATATTCCAATATTTCCACTTATCGATATATCATCAGCCTTCGTTGAGTTTTAGTTTGGTATATGATGCGATAAACACAATTTAAGCCAATACAATTATAATAGGAATTAAAAATAATTCAAACATTCCTCATATTATTTTAAAACTAGCAACCAGTGAGACAAATGTCTCATTTAATAAAACAAAAAAGACCGTTTTTCAAATAGAACGCGTCCCGGACGGACGGAAATCACGTGATTTCTCGAAAACCGGAAGTGTCACGTGACTGAAATTCGGTTCCTGACCTGACATGACCATTCCAAACATATAACTTTAATAACTTTTTTCTCTATCTCTTCCGGTTTGGCTGCTGAAACAGCGTCCCGCACGGACCAGCGTCCCGGACGGACGGAAATCACGTGATTTCTCAAAAACCGGAAGTGTCACGTGACTGAAATTCGGTTCATGACCTGACATGATCATTCCAAACATATAACTTTAATAACTTTTTTCTCTATCTCTTCCGGTTTGGCTGCTGAAACAGCGTCCCGCACGGACCAGCGTCCCGGACGGACGGAAATCACGTGATTTCTCAAAAACCGGAAGTGTCACGTGACTGAAATTCGGTTCATGACCTGACATGATCATTCCAAACATATAACTTTAATAACTTTTTTCTCTATCTCTTACGGTTTGGCTGCTGAAACAGCGTCCCGGACGGACCAGCGTCCCGGACGGACCAGCGTCCCGGACGGACGGAAATCACGTGATTTCTCAAAAACCGGAAGTGTCACGTGACTGAAATTTGGTTCATGACCTGACATGACCATTCCAAACATATAACTTTCATAACTTTTTTCTCTATCTCTTCCGGTTTGGCTGCTGAAACAGCGTCCCGGACGGACCAGCGTCCCGGACGGACGGAAATCACGTGATTTCTCAAAAACAGGAAGTGTCACGTGACTGAAATTCGGTTCATGACCTGACATGATCATTCCAAACATATAACTTTAATAACTTTTTTCTCTATCTCTTACGGTTTGGCTGCTGAAACAGCGTCCCGAACGGACGGAAATCACGTGATTTCTCGAAAACCGGAAGTGTCACGTAACTGAAATTCGGTTCCTGACCTGACATGACCATTCCAAACATATAACTTCATAACTTTTTTCTCTATCTCTTACGGTTTGGCTGCTGTAACAGCGTCCCGGACGGACCAGCGTCCCGGACAGACAAGTCTATTAGATAAAGGACTAGCAGTCCAGTGAGACAAATGTCTCATTTAACGCGCCTTCATACCTCGATCGGTTAGGCAACCACCCAGACCTGGAAGGTGTCAAAGTGGTTGCCTAACCGATCGAGGATTTAAGGCGCAGAGGGTCGCAGCTACGTTTGGCGGCCGAACCAGTTTTTATTTAATACGCGTTCTATTTGAAAAACGGTCTTTTTGTGATTTCTCGAAAACCGGAAGTGTCACGTGACTGAAATTCGGTTCCTGACCTGACATGACCATTCCAAACATATAACTTTAATAACTTTTTTCTCTATCTCTTACGGTTTGGCTGCTGAAACAGCGTCCCGGACAAAACAGCGTCCCGGACAAAACAGCGTCCCAGACAGACACGTCTATTAGATAAAGGATATTCCATAAATGTGATAATTTGAACTTGCAATTGTAAAAAAATACCATGAGCCTTGCAATAATTTCAATTTAAAACTATATTACAAATAGCCTTGAATATGAAAATATAATCATACGAGGCTTTAACTTTATAATAACAAAGTAAGAACAATGTTAACAAAAACAATTAGGAGAGCCAGAAGCGAAGCTTGTGTGTTTTTTGGCTGATACAAAACGCCCAATGAAAAAATAATAAATACCAATTTATCCAATTACAAAGAGTATTTTCACATTAGTAGAGTGTCATGGTTAGGCTGCAGATGCTTTGCTTTAATTCATGACGCCTCTGCAGATGATAAAAGTGTTGATGAGTGCATCGAGTTAAGCTGGTGTTTTGGGTGCGGAGTTGTTCGAGGTCCAGAGCCTGGGAGCCTGAGGAAGGAGCATCCATCGTGCAGTGGAGCCGTAACTGTAGAAAAAGGACCTGAGCTTGGAGCTGAGATTAGAATCGAGCTACAAGCATCGCTTTGGCGAGCTGCAGGTAGCTTGCACGACAGGCCAACCGAGAATAAAGGGTTCCGTTCATCGCAGACTTTGCTGGCGTGCCGCTATATGTCTAATACCCATCGCAGAACAGAATATCAAGGACAGAAAACCGTTTATCCTAAAATTTAAAACAGTAAATTTTTTGTGGCGGCTTTTGAAGAGTACTATTTCAGGTAGCGTCCCTTCAATGTTTTGTTTTAAAGTGGCATTTATTTACTTACATAATATCACCTAGGCAACGCATTGTTACGTAATAGCCATATATCTAATACTTACTATATTGCTACCGGCTATGAGTGGGAAACTCACCAAGAAAGTGAGACAGACAACCAACTCTTCAATGTATAACGGTGGGCGGTGCGCAAGGGCGACGGCGTCGTCCGCCCAATGGGGAAGTGGTCAAGTTTAAAATTCGCTTCTAAAGGCGGAGTTCGAATTCCCACGCATGCGCACGAGACGCGTTATACTCTAAGTGAGACTATGTCGGCGCCGTAATGTTTTCTAGCGTTCCGAGGCCCTACTAGCAATATATGTGTATTATATATATGGTAATAGCAGAGGTAGGTTTAAAATTAAGCCAACTTTGATTTGTTTTTCTGCGTAAAATGTGCGGTTAGGTCGCCATTTGAGTTATTCCCATCAGTTCAAAAATTTTGTATAATGTGATCCCATTAGTTAAATAAGTAGTGTAGGAACGATTCCATTGAATAAAAATCAAAACAATTTATAAAAATACAGTATATTGTCAAACAGGTTTACATATAAGTAAAAATAATAAATTGGCAAAATGTAACGATCTAACCGTTTGAGATTAAAGTCAATTAATTAATTACCACAAAAATCTATTTATAATATTAGATTAGCCGATAGGGCATATCACAATAATATATTGTTATGATACATGAGGCAGTGTAATCAAATACAATAAAGAAATATTTAAAACGAATAAATTTGGAAGATTGCTATAATTAAATCTTGATGGGTGTTAAATTTTAAACATTATAAATAAATGTAATTGAAACAATGAGAGAGGAGATTTTGATATTAATTGAATACTAATTTAATGGTTACAGAAAATTTTGATAAAGTTCAAGCCAAGGTTACAATTGACAAATGTATTTGTTAGAATGATAATAATTATTAATTAATAGCATGTAATAATAGGATTTTTAAAATAAATAAGTGTGCAATAAGAATTGTATCTAACATAAATGAAAATTTTGTTTAAGTTAGTTATATAAACAACTTATAAAAACAGACATGTATTTTCTGAATTAAAGCATTTTGTAAATAAAACTAGAAAGTTATGCCTAAATTTGTATTATTTTGGTAAATACAAATTTAAAAAGAGTCTTAAACAAATCTGCGTGGTGAGATAAAATGAAAATGTTAATTGGGACTTATGGAGGTACATAATCGGTCAAGAGATTATACAAGTACAGTCAATTGGAAATAAACATACAGAAGGTTATATTAATTGAATACATTTGGATTGGAGAGTATACAAGATATCATTGGAGATTCTTACAAGTAACTAATTGAATTGGATAAGTTGTAAGTGTTGCTGTAGACATCGGAATAGCTATAAAAAGGAACAAGGTTAGATTTGGAACTTCATAAGATTGGAACTTACCAGAGGTTGAATGCTTTGATGATGTCGTTTTCAAGGAGGGAGGATGTCACCACTGGGTTTAAAACACTGGATTGTTAGTGAATAAAATCCGTGACGCACTGTACAAATACACTAAGGCGCAGAGTCAAAGTAATGGTCTTAGAGTTTACACAAAATAAATATGTTTATTACGACAGCAGATAAACACATTAATAAAAAGATACATGTACATACATATGAAGTAAAGCGTGCATGGCACAGACGGCATGAGTAGCCGAGCGGCGTGACTAACGCAGTGCCACACACAAGACAAAATATACAAGCACAATGGGGGTGTGACACAAGTGATGCAATCTGCAGCGCGGCGGGATCGCGGTCACAGTGCCACACACAAAATACGAGCAATAAACAAAATATTCGAGAGAAATATATACACACTAAAGCTAAAAGACTTAAAGCTAACTTACTTGCTAAACTACACTAAAGGTCCTACACTAATTCCACGCGCACTATCAAGTGGCGAGATGTCGCGCTCCGGCGACAGGAACGACGCTCTCCGGCGTCGAGGAACGGCGTTGGCGACTCCTGGATTTCTCGGTGGCCCGGACGTTGGCGGCGGCACGGGACGGCAGCTGCACAGCTCGGCGTCTCCCGTGGTCGGACGTCGGTCACGGCGGCGAATCCAAAAGCGCAACGATGATCGGAGGAATTGCTACTACTCAGGCCTTAATCTGTCTAATCCTGAGTAGTAGCTGCCTTCTGAGCCTAGACTCCAAGAAGTGCCGATTGTTTGAAATCGACGAGTATTTGTATGATTTCCACCAGGCGACCGGAGCTCCCATTGGTGGCCTGGTGAAGTCGTCGTAATCGTAGGCTCCACCCCAAATTTTCAATTTCGGAGGCTTCACCTGGTAACATTCCCCCCCCCCCCCCCCATCAAGACGGTCGCCTGGGACGGTAAGGGATGCTTCGCGTGGCTGAGGGTGCTCAGGAGATGCCGTCGTTGTTGCAACGGCGGCGTGGATAGCAGCGGCGGCATGGATAGCAGCGGCGGCGTGGATAGCAGCGGCGGCGTGGATAGCAGCGGCGGTGTGGATAGCAGCGGCGGTGTGGACAGCAGCGGCGGCGAGGTCAGCAGCAACGTAGAGAGTAGCAGCGTGGCTTGCAGCGGCAGCATGTTCAGCAGCGGCTTCTTCTGCTTCTGCGGCTTCCGCGTCGGCGGAGGGCTGCGAGTCTGCAGCTTCCGCGGGGGCGGACTGCCCTCGGGGAGCGGCTGCTGCGAAGGACTGCGCTTTTGCAACTGCTGCGGCAGTGGTTCCGGCGGGCGGCAAGTTGGCAGCGTCTGCGGCGGCAGGCTGCGGTTGGGCAGTCGCGGTGGAAAACCGTGCTGCTGTATCTCAGGCGGAGGCGGGCTGCACAGGGGCGGCTGTTGCGAAGGACTGCGCTTCTGCAACTGCTGCGGCAGTGGTTCCGGCGGGCGGCGATTGGGCAGTTGCGGCAAAGAACTGCGCTTCTGCAACTCCTGCGTCGGAAGACTGCGAGTTTGCAGCGGACGTGGTGGAAGGTTGTGTTTCTGCAGCTTCCGCGGAGGCGGACTGCCCTCGGGCAGTGGCTGCGGCAAAGGACTGCGCTCTGGTAGCGGAGGACTGTGGTCCTGCAGCGGTTGCGGCGGAGGGCTGCAGGCCTGCAGAGTTGTGGCGGCGGCGTGTTGTGGTGCGGCAGAGAGCTGCGTTTTGGCAACGGCGGCGAGCTGCGGCCTGTCAGCGGCGGATTGCTGTTCAGCGTCCCCTTGCTCCGCGGAAGCGGCTCGTTCGGCAGCGATGGCTCGTTCGACAGCGGCTGCTCGCCTGGCGGCGGTTTGCCGCTCAGCGGTGGCTGCTTGCTCAGCAGCAGCTCTTTCTGCGGTGAGCATATCGGCTACGGCACGTTTGGCAGCGGCTTGTTCAGCGGCTGCTAGCTTGGCGGCGACTTGCCGTTCAGCGGCGGTTTGCTCGGCGGCGGCTTGCTCAGCGGCGGCGGCAGCTCGTTCTGCGGCGGCTTGTCGTTCAGCGGCGGCTCGATTGGCAGCGGCTTGTTCAGCGGCTGCTAGCTTGGCGGCGACCTTCCGTTCAGCGGCGGCTTGCTCAGAGGCGGCTTGCTCAGCGGCGGCGGCCGTTGCTTGTCGTTCAGCGGCGGCTCGTTTGGCAGCAGCTTGTTCAGCGGCTGCTAGCTTGGCGGCGGCTTGCTCGGCGGCGGCTTGCTCAGCGGCGGCTTGCTCAGCGGCGGCGGCAGCTCGTTCTGCGGCGGCGGCAGCTCGTTCTGCGGCGGCCGTTGCTTGCCGTTTAGCGGCGGCTTGTTGTTCAGCGGCGGCTCGTTTAGCAGCGGCTTGCCGTTTAGCGGCGGCGGCGGCTCGGTCGGTGGCGGCTGTTGCTTGCCGTTCAGCGGCGGCTCGTTCAGCAGCTGCCCGTTTAGCAGCGGTTTGCCGTTCAGCGGTGGCGGCGGCTCGGTCTGCGGCGGCTGTTGCTTGCCGTTCAGCGGCGGCTCGTTCAGCAACTAGTTGTTTTGCAACGGACTCGAAGAAGGCGGCTTTTTCGTCGGCAGCTCGGCCGACGGCTTCAATGGCAGCTTCTTGGGCAGCGACGGCTCGTTTGAAAGCTGCTTGTTTGGCAGCGGACGTAAGAAAGCCGGCTTTGTCGGCGGCAACGTAGTCGGCGTCGGCTTGGGCAGCAGCTTGGGCAGTAGCTTGGACAGCAGCTTGGACAGCAATGCTTATTTCAAAAGCTGCTATTTTTGTAGCGAGATTCATCGCTGTAGAATTTTGGGCGCCACTGGATGTTGTTACGGCAGATCCAGATCTGCGGGGTTGTTGTAGCTGGTGCTCTCGGTCTCAGGGGATGTCGGAGGTTCGGCACAGAATCCTCTGTGCAGGAAATGCCCCACGCCTTGGGCTCGCCAATTGTCACCACTGGGTTTAAAACACTGGATTGTTAGTGAATAAAATCCGTGACGCACTGTACAAATACACTAAAGCGCAGAGTCAAAGTAATGGTCTTAGAGTTTACACAAAATAAATATGTTTATTACGACAGCAGATAAACACATTAATAAAAAGATACATGTACATACATATGAAGTAAAGCGTGCATGGCACAGACGGCATGAGTAGCCGAGCGGCGTGACTAACGCAGTGCCACACACAAGACAAAATATACAAGCACAATGGGGGTGTGACACAAGTGATGCAATCTGCAGCGCGGCGGGATCGCGGTCACAGTGCCACACACAAAATACGAGCAATAAACAAAATATACGAGAGAAATATATACACACTAAAGCTAAAAGACTTAAAGCTAACTTACTTGCTAAACTACACTAAAGGTCCTACACTAATTCCACGCGCACTATCAAGTGGCGAGATGTCGCGCTCCGGCGACAGGAACGACGCTCTCCGGCGTCGAGGAACGGCGTTGGCGACTCCTGGATTTCTCGGTGGCCCGGACGTTGGCGGCGGCACGGGACGGCAGCTGCACAGCTCGGCGTCTCCCGTGGTCGGACGTCGGTCACGGCGGCGAATCCAAAAGCGCAACGATGATCGGAGGAATTGCTACTACTCAGGCCTCAATCTGTCTAATCCTGAGTAGTAGCTGCCTTCTGAGCCTAGACTCCAAGAAGTGCCGATTGTTTGAAATCGACGAGTATTTGTATGATTTCCACCAGGCGACCGGAGCTCCCATTGGTGGCCTGGTGAAGTCGTCGTAATCGTAGGCTCCACCCCAAATTTTCAATTTCGGAGGCTTCACCTGGTAACAAGGATTGGATTCTGTAAGCAGTGCGGGTGATATTATGGATGGATGTAGTCAAAGGGGTTCACGTGCCATCCTGGGTGCCACTGTTTGAGGAGTGAGCAGTAAGTTTTGCAGTCTGACGATATTGGGATCCGTTGTTGGTTGGAGTTTGGCAGAAAAAGCAAGAGAAAGTATTAAGGTTTGTGTAAAGAGTTAATGAAAGTTTTTTAAATAACAATTAGTACAAGAAGGTGTTCAAATAGACTTGATTTATTACTTACGTAAGAGAATTGATTAATATGTGTCTTAAGATAATATACAATTGTCAACACATGGCTTGATGAGTTTTGAAAATCGGTTTGACAGCAAATGTCATTAACTGTAATATTAAAATTCAATTAATAGAGATCTTGATTTGCCGAACCACCTGAGATAAGAGAACTTGATTTTAAAAAGAAATTATTAGTTAATTAAAAAGGGCATTGCATTAATAAAGGGCTAGTTTAAAGTGGTGCATTACATTTCATAAAATATATGGATAGTCCAACGTGTAGCTTATATAGCCATTACATAATAATATTTTCCCATATCCGGATATTGCTGTTTAAACTTACGGGCAACCCATGCTGCCAAATATATCAAACAGTTTTCTTCGGACTAATATATAATTTCATTTTTGAGTATTTGAGAGCTGGTAGACACTGAAGATAAGCTTCGCTATGCTGATATTCTGAATCTGGTTAATTATTTATGAATGTCATCTTCGTCAAAGAATTGCCAGTAATTGGAAATTAAGCACCATTTCGTACCCTAGCCATCAAGTACTCATCAGGTAGTAGTCTTAATTTATCGATATTGAAATTCCTTTTTGTGGAACACCTCATGTTTAAAACCATGTCCTGGGCTTCATCAAATACTGCATTCCGCGTACTAATATCTACACCATACAGCTTTTTGTTGGTACAGAAGCATTTGCGTTGTAGGAATTTGAAATATCAAACCAATTGCTTATTTTTTAACAAATTATCTCATATCTACAGCTATTTTTTTATTCCAAAATAGTTGTAATGTTTTAGATCACTGTAGTGTGAGATAGTAATTCAGCAGCCGAACTTACATTTTGTTTCTGAGTTTTCTCACTGTTAATGTCTTCAAATTTCACTTTGTGGCAAGAAGTTATTTCACTACCACTGGTCTTTGTCATTTTCATTCTGTTGTAGGTGATGCGTGTGTTAACGAAAGAGTTTGTTGAAATATATTGTTATTTACATACATATTTAGATGATCATACAACATTAATGAATTGCGATGCCGTGACCTCTACCTGCGAGCGGCGCATGGCTTCCTTCTGATGTAGGTGAGCCCGGCGCACGGCGAACCTCCGCGGGTCGGCTGGATGTATCCGGGACGGGTCAACAGTGTTGTAGCGCCTCCCCTGAAAACCGGCGATGCAGATGAGGAAGTTGATATGGCGAACCCAGGTGTCTTTGATCTCGGCGGCGAAGGTGGAGACACCGGTGGCGGAATACGTGGACGCCTGAAGAAGTCCCTCAGCGCGTTCTTGCGGTGTCTGCACATTTGGGCACCAGTGTGCTTCTGGAGGGATGTCTCTTGGAATTGGCCTGGTGGACGTGTTTCGCATCGCATGGAGCAGCTCCCGGTATGCCACGGCTATAGCAACACAAGGCCGCCGGATCGCTTAGTTTAACCAAGCTATTAGCAACACTGGCTGTGGTTACATGATCTAGTCAGGCTATTAGCAACATTGACCAAGATTGTTTAGTCTAGCCGGGCCATTAATGACACCGGCTGTGACTGCAGAGTTTCGACCAGACCATAAGAAACAATGGCTGAGAATGAATATTTAGTCTCGCTCGCTCGCTTTGTCGGGCTGGACCTTCTCAGGGTCCCTGTGCTGAAACAGCTTTAGCCGTTGGGATTTTACTGCTTACAGGGTGTTTGGCCTTTAAGGCCCGGTCGTTATGTGTCGGTCAAGATACGTCTTGGACGTTTCTTTTTCTGTTGCTGTGTTCCAGCAACTGGGGTGATCGCACGGATCGCTGGCAGGTTGGATTGATCAATGCTACTGAAGAATTTCTCGGAAATTACCTGGACGTAGCTCAGTATTGAATCCATGCCGAGGTCGTTCGTTCCTGATGAACCATGGAGCCCCGGTTAGTTTCCTGAGGGTAGCCGATTGCATACTTTCCAGGCGTCTCCTGTTGGTGGCTGAGAGGTACGTCAACCAAGCTGGGGCTGCGTAGGTCATGATTGGCCTGATGTACTGCCGATATGTATTCAGCCGGGTCTGCAGAGGGAGGCCTTTGTGACATGCAAGGATCGGATAGAGCATCGATCTTGCCTTGCGAGCCTTGGTGATGGTGATGTCTGCATGCTTCGCAAACGTGAGTTGGCGGTCTACGGTCACCCCTAGGTACTTGACGGTGTTGCTCCAAGGTATGCCCCGTTGTTGTACCTGGACCGTTGGAATACTGGTTGATTGCTTTCTTGAGAAGGCGATGACTTCGGTCTTGGCGGCGTTTAGTCTCAGGCGCCATCTCCTGTATCAGTCTGGGAGCTGGTCGAGTTGACGCTGCATCATCCTGGTCGCTGCTCCTGGCACCCTTGACTTGATGTACAACATGACGTCGTCTGCGTATATTGTGCATTTGACGTCACGTGCACAGGAAATGTCGTTAATATATGAGTTGAAGAGTGCGGGCAAAAGGCATGGGGGACTCCTGCTTCCATCGGTATTACTCGTGAAAGCTTGTTCTCTATTCCGACCACGAAGCACCTGTTAGTTAGATAACTGTTCAGGAGCTGGGTGTAAGCCGTTGGAAGTACTTGGTTGTCTGCAAGCTTTACAATGAGCCCTTGGATCCACACCTTGTCGAACGCTTTTTCGGTGTCCAGGAAAACAGCGACGGTGGTTTCGCCTCGATTAAAGTTTTCCGCGATGTCATCGATAACTTTCACGAGTTGCAGCGTCGTGAAGTGTTCTTCCTTGAACCCGAACTGTTCAGGACGGAAGTGGAGGTGGGAGCTGATGCGCTTAAGCAGAATCCTCTCAAATATTTTACCTAGAGCTGGCAGCAGTGATATGGGCCTGTAATTGTTAGGCTCCGTCCTGCGCTTTCCTGGCTTGGGCAGCATGATAATAATAGCACGCTTCCATGAGCCAGGAAAGTGCCGATGAGTGATGATCCCATTGAATAACTTGGTGATAAACGCCAGTGTCGCCTTCGGGATATTTTGTAATGCGGCATGTGATATCCCGTCTATGCCTGGGGCTTTGTGACGACTTTGGCGCAGTATGCTGTCTTTCACCTCGCTCGACGGAACAAATGAGATTTGTTCGTCTGGAACGGTGGCTGACAGCGTTTCCAGCCGGTTGCTGATTCTGCGTGCGTGTTGTTCATCGGTGGCGTCGTTGGGCGTAAAGTTGTTCTGGAGGGTGGTAGCGAAGATGTCAGCTTTGTCCTGTGGATCATAGGTAGGTCCGTTTGGACCTTGGATAGGACATGGGAGACCGTCCTTTCTCTTTAGCGCCCTGTTTAGCAGGTAAGTATTGCCTGCTCGTTGCAGGGTGTCGCTCACGTGTTGGTTCCAGCCCTCGTCGTAGAACTCCCTGATAGCCACCTTCAGGGATTCCTGCTTGTTGCTGAGCTGGCGTTTGATGGCGGGGTCCCTCGTGAGTTGCCATCTTCGCACCAACTTCCTTTTTTCCCTGATAGCTGCTTTGAGGTATTGCGGCAGTTGTGGCGTCCCGCGATTGTAGTCCAGGGTCCGCGTTGCGTCCTTAAAAGCCTCGGTTATGTACGGGTGGCCATAAATATCTGAGATCCCTGTAGTCATGGAATTAGCTACTTATAAATGTTGGTTAGCATTATATTTCAATTACAATAGTATTGGTACCTATGTAATGTAATAAAATGTAATAAGAGGAGGGGAATGTGCCCCGGATTCTGCAGTTTAGCCTACGACTCGACAATAAAATTCTCCTGTTTTAATTCCATTACTTATTGCAATCTGTAATAATTTTTGACAGATAGGAATTTTAGTTGTGATGACATTAATGACATTTAGTTTAGTTGGATTCATCACTTTAATAAAGCGGTGTTGATTCCAAAGGTAATGTGATATCAGATATTTATGGCCACCCGGTACTTGGTTAGGCTTTCTACGCATTGGTCGATGTCGTTGGGAGTGGCGATGTTGGGATTGCCGTTTTTTACTTTGCGTTGTAGATGCTCGTTGTACCGACGCCAGTTGGTGACGCGTCGAGTTGTACGCCGGGGCCGCGTTTTCCTCGGATCTGCTTCCACTGTGATTAGGAGTGGTAGGTGGTCCGAGCTTAGGTCTTCCACGGTTTCCAATGCATGGTGGAACAGCATATATTTTACCAGGATGATATCGAGCACATCAGGTTGGTTTCGGTGGTTATCAGGGATGTGTGTTGGTGATCCTGGGCCAACGATCTCGTAGGTTTTTCTGGCTGCGTGAATAAATAACTTCCGTCCTTCCGTGCTGGTGATTCGGGAGCCCCATGCTTGATGCTTAGTATTCAGGTCCCCTGCTAGCGGTGTCGGAAGATTGTGTGACATAAAATCGTCAAGATTTTGCGTCGCTAGGGGCCTACTCGGTCGCCGATAGGCTGATATCAGCTTGAGATCTCTGCCGGATACTCTTATTTGCACGCCCGTAGCCTCCAGGTCGTTTTGTTGTAGTGTTATTTGCTGTTAGGCGATGTTGTTTTTTACCAGGATCGCAGTGCCGCCTTTGGTTGGAACTCCTGGCATTTGAGGTCTGTCCGTGTGGTAGGTCTGGTAGTTGGCGAAGTTTAATACATCTTTCGCTACCAGATGCGTTTCATTCAACATCGCTACGTCCACGTTGAATATTTGTCCCACCCCTTTGAATAAGGGCGCACACGGCCGGGACTAGCTCAGATATCTTCGATAGATTTGTGGCGTGAGCAAGGAATAGGTTCAGATCCTTTCGGCTTCCACAAAAACTACTTACAACATTCAAAAAAAATTAGGGCGCCTGGTTGTCTTCACAACCGATACGAATTCAGCTAGTAAACCCACCACCTACCTTTGGCGCTTATGCTGTTGACATTTCAATCGTGCAGACGGGAACGTGGTAGAAAAATATATTAATAAAACAAATTGTTAGCATGGGGACATTTACTCAATTAAATATTTACTAGCAACAAGTGCAATACCACTGTAGCCTATTGGCTGATAATTGTCAAACAACTATACTAGATTATTGACTTAAATAATTTCATAAGGCAAGTAACCAATTTATGATAAGTGCAAAGGAATTAATTACAATAAAATCACAATTGTGCGGAAAGCTACTCTGGCATTTGCGTCTGCACTAATAAGGAGTACATACAAATTCAGCAATTGAGATTAATTAGGATTCTCGCAATAAGCGTCAATTGCAATTTTAAAAAATATGATCGCGTACGTAACAGTTGTAAACACCTAAGGCCTTAAGTTAGCTGTTATTTTCTTTATGCGGCAATCCGCCAGTACGATGAAAACGCTGAATTAGGTTGTACTTACATAATACACAAGCAGGTCGCATCTTGGGGGTGTAGTGCGCCGCAATATCGTGATGGGAGAATCCTTGTAGATACTGATTGACCTCTGCACGTCTCATAAGTCGGACCTCGACGCCAGTTAATTTGAAGACATTATCGGGACCCCAATTTGTTAAAAGAAATTGCGCCGCAGGTGTCGCGATTTACGCTCTGCGAGTGCTTAGCCCCTAGTCCATTCTTTTGTTGGCACTTTGCTTGCCCTTCTTTTCCGCCTAAACGCCAATACACGGAAGTTAGTAAAGGAAAAAAAATAAGCCAGAAGAAATCTCACCTAAAGCTGGAGAACGGCGGTTCGCGGATTATCACTAAAGTGATCTTTCATTAGTTAAATCTGTGCAGACTGCTTTGACTAGCATCATCCCTTGCGGCGCTGTCAATTGAAACAAAAGCTGACTTCTTCGTCTGCTAGAAAAATCGAAACAGGAAAGCCCTCGCTAGGATCGACGCGTTCGAGCCAGGAAAACAAGCGGCTGTTATCGCCAACCATACGCTCCAACGAGATAATGGTAGTTTATACCTGCCTCATTTGGCATATATCGTGGTCCAAAAGTAGTTAATAATTATAAAACGCGCTCGTAAAACGGGGCGTTACACTCCCCCTCTCCTTGGGACAGGCATTGAAAGTACCTTGAAAGGCCGTACAGTGTACTACACACAGGAATGATTTAAATGAAAAAAACCAAGGGAATACCCTAATAAATATTCTAAGATTCGGGAAAATTCCCGGGACTAAACCCCTAAAACCTCCGCCTCAAATTTAGAGAATGGTGCTAGAAACCGGAGGAAGCAACCACGAGATCGCAGACACAAGCTCGGGCACCAGACCAGTCTTCGCGCTAGATGACAAAGGCGCGCCGGTGACTAGCCCAATGTAACTCCCTCACCCACATCCACGACTCCACAGCAGCTCTCCCCAGCACCCAAACATCACCCAAATCCGAAACACCCACCCCAAATGTCCCCATCGTGACATCACAATAACCTAGTGGACAATTAACATTCCCAAAACGGGACCTATTTACAAGCCGGGTTCACGGTCTCACCATCAAAGAGTATCCTGGAGATACTGACAGGGGAGAAAATATGAAGATCCACCGCCTTGAACGACGAGGTAAATTCCCAAAGTGGCCACCGTGCTTGCCAACCAACCACCCAAGCAAAAAAAACAACCCAGTCAAGGACTCCAAAAGGTGAAACCCATACTACCTTACCCTTAACTAAACGATCTACACCTAATTCTATCTAACCCTATAACCTAAATTAAAACATAATGTTTCTGTAGGATCCTAGATGGGTATTGATTGCCACAGATTGAGCTACTTACTCAAAGAGACTCCATAAATGGGACTCTATCATATATGTTCCTACACATAAGCAAAACGCTTACTAAATCCCTACGGAAGGAACTAACCTAAGATGCATAGTCTTCGCACGGCTTTTAACGCAAGCGCCAAGGGGTTCTAGGCAGAGCTCGTCACCTAAATGGGGCTCAGGCCAAGAAAAAATATATACTTGATTAATGTAACACGTCTGCACCACATCGGACACAGAACAAAAATACGCAATAAAAAAACTACTAAGAAGAAACTGCCTCACATAGGACACAGTTACTGAGAGGTTCTATGCAACGACTCAAGGTAAGTAAGTAACCAATCGAGTGATTACCTCTAGGGTCAAAACCATTCAAATACCACATGAGGAACCAACTAGAAGAAGAACTCAAGAAAACTGCCTATAAACTATAGATTCCTAACTAACCTAACTAAACTAATGCTAATGGTCAAGTAAGATAATTGTAAGTTGGGGAAGCGACTCTTCCGCAACTTTAGGTGTTGTCAAATCAGTTTATACCTAAATCACGATGGTAGACATATAATTACATGCGTCACGACGGATTACTCCTCATTGACTTCGCGATGACTTTGCTTAAGATCTTTGATGTGCCAAACACCCAAATTTCGACCGTTCAGATCTACTAAACGATAAGTGACCGAACCTGTCACTTCAGCTACTTTGGCTTGAATGTATTTTGGAGGTAACTTTTTTGCAAAACCCTTGGCCGCGTCGGAGAGCACTGGGTTCCGTTTCCATACCATATCGCCTTTTTTGAATCGTAACGACCGTTTTCTTAAATTGTACTGGCGTTTATTCCGTTCATAAGCCTGGTTGAGGCGAAAAACTACATCCTTGTAAAGGGGCGAGAGCTGATTAACGTCATTCGCGAGCCGTTCGCGCGTATCCAACGATATCTCATCTACTCCTAACTCTTGTAGTTTACCATAATAATCGCCTTGAACCGGAATGGTACGACCAAAATTCAAAAATGACGGAGTATAACCAGTAACTTCGTGTACTGCGTTGCGAATCGCATGCGCTATTTTATAAATCTCCGTATCCCAATGTCTATGATTTTCTTTGACGTAGCAACGTATCGCGGTAGTAATAACCCTATTAGTACGCTCTACGGGATTCACTTGAGGGTGGTAAGCGGCGTTATACCATACTTTCTGAACACGATAGCGGTCAATAAGTTTTTGAAAAAGTCCTCCTACAAATTGAGGGCCATTGTCACACATGATAATTTGGGGCACGCCAAACATCAAAAATACATCGTTTTCTAAAAATTTGACGATGGCGGAAGCCGTTGCTTTCCTTAAGGGATGAATTTGCGTAAATTTTGTAAACCAATCGGTGACTACCTTTTGTAGACCGAGGGAAAGGTCCCACGGGGTCAATGGAAATAAGCTGAAAAGGGTACTTCACACGCTTCTGGCTACCCATGAAACCAGGACGAAGTTGTGAAGAAGCTTTACTAGCTTGACAAATATTACATAACCGTACATAATTAGCTATGTCCGATTTCATCTGAGGCCAGTAATAAACTTCGGCCAATTTTTGATACGTCTTAAACGACCCTAAATGACCCGAAGTTGGTTCGTCATGATACTGCTGAAGTAACTCCTTCCGCTTAGATTTAGGGATCACAATTTTCCATTCAATTAAATTTGAAATAATGTCGTGCTTGTTGGGAATGAACTTATGAAGCACATCCTGCTCAACTCTCCAGGAAGGGTACTGTTCGGGAAACGATTGTACGCGTTCAATCATGCGCTTATACTATGGGCAATGGTCAGGAGCTGTAAAGGGCATGGAACTAATCTGTGTTACTGAAGTCGGGGCACGCGACAGAGTATCGGGAACTACATTAAATTTCCCTTTACGGTGTTCTATATCAAAGCTATACTGTGCCATACGGGCTGTCCATCTCGCTAACCTACCACTGGGCGATTGTAGTTTGTGTAACCAAAGGAGTGCATAATGATCAGTGATTATTTTAAATCGCGTGAGCTCTACATAAGGTCGATATTTCTCAATCCCAAAAAGACAAGATAGACACTCTTTCTCAGTTGTCGAATAGTTCCTTTCAGGGTTTGTTAAAGTGCGGCTTGCATAAGCGATGACGTGTTCATCTTCGCCTTCGCCTTGGAGTAAAACTGCTTCCATTTAACGCGTTGGCTTTTAATTTTCCCTTTCACAAGGCTTAAGATTGGAGAAACAACTGTTGAGAAATTTTGAATAAACCGACGGTACCAACTAGCCATGCCAAGGAAACGTTTAATCTCGGTGACCGTTTTTGGCGTAGGAAATGACACAATTGCCTCTACCTTAGAAGGATCCGTGCGTAATCCATCCTTGTCTACTAGAAACCCTAAGTACGCTAAAGAAGGTTTACAAAACTCGCACTTATCGATATTAACTATCAAACCCGCATCTCGCAATCTTTCGTAAACTCTAGTTAATGTTAAAATATGTTCGGAAAAGGTACTAGAAGTTATGATGATATCGTCCAAATATACAAATACGTTAGGAAACTGAGGTCCCAGGAGATTATCCATTAACCTTTGAAGAGTTTGTGGACTGTTACTAAGGCCGAAGGGTAAGACTGTGAATTCGAACAAACCTCGTCCCGGCACGGTAAAGGCTGTCTTCTCACAACTACTGTCCGAAAGAGGAATTTGCCAAAAAGCTTTTTTTAAGTCTATAGAACTCAGGTATCGCGAGTCTCTGAGACGGTCAAGGATTCCATTAACGTATGGTAGTGGATAGGCGTCGCGTTTAGTAACAGCGTTCAATTGTCGGCCATCAAAACAGAACCGTAAGCTACCATCTTTTTTTTTAACCATCACGATAGGAGAGTTCCATGGTGAGGAAGATTCTCGTATCACCTTAAGCGCAAGCATTTTATCTACCTCTTTATTAACGGCTTCTAACATAACCGGGGACATCTGATAATACCTTTGCTTAATAGGTTTCGCATCGCCTGTATCGATGTGATGACTCACCAACGGAGTAAGCCCTAAGCCTGGACCACTTATTTGTTGAAACTTATTGATAACTACTTCTAGTTCCCTAACCTGTTCCAAATCGAGATCAGTTTTACTATGTATATATTTTCTAGTAGTACTCAGACTTGACACTGAAAAACTATCATGTTTGAAATTAGTTTTAAGGCCAAACATATAGCAGCAATCCGCTCCCAAAATTAAAGAATTTGAAATATCCGGAGATATCAGAACACTGATAGCTTTAGTGGTTCCGTCTATTGTTACAGGAAGTTCTACTATTCCGGCAATATTTTGATACGCGCCATCTGCTGTTTGAAGTTGCATCTCTGCAGGCGATCCGCGCATTTTGAGGTTATGCTTATTTAACAAAAATAATCCTTGACTCCCTATTACTGACTGATTAGCGCCTGAGTCTAAAAGAGCAAGGATACTAGTACCTAGAATGTTTACTAATACGAAAGGACGATTATCTAATTTGCGGTGATAAAAAACAGAGTTCAACCGGGACGTATGATGAAAAGTTTTAACATGGCCTAACCATTTATCCCAATCATCAGCCACTAATGGTTTACGACTGATTGTTCGTTGACTGGGAACGAAACCAGTCTTCATTCGTTTTTTTGGTAACCGTTGTTTACATTTTAAACAATTTGAGAAGCTTGTGTCCGGGGTTCCACATACATAACAGAAAAAAGTACGCTCTGCCTCGCATCTATGATACGTATGCCCTGGTTGTCTACAGTTCCAGCAAATTAAATTTTGGTTCGCCCTTGCAAACGATTTACCTCTAAATGTTAAGGAACGCGAGAGGGATGAGTCGAATGTACTATTTTTATTTCTGGCTATAGCATTTACCTGACGCTTCACGTTATTAGTGGGTCTATAAGCCAGATCCGGCTCCAATGGAGTACTACCAGTTGTAAAGTTTTGTCCAAATTATTTATTTCTGTCCTTGGTTTCTTCTAACTCGCGACAAAATTCTATTAATACGTCAACATTAGGAATCCGAGCTAACACTAAATGATTGGAATAGTAAGGTTGTACATTTTGACGAATGTATTTAAGCTGCGTCTCCGCCGATGGAGTTTTACTTAACCGATTAAATAAATTTAGCATAACCGCTATGTAAATATGAGGGCGTTCGTCTGCTCCTTGATTACGCGCTCTAATTTCATTCCATAAGACATCATCATAATCGCTTGGTTGATAATGTCGGCGAAGAAGACCTACTAAATCCTGCCAATTATTAATCTTATTTCGAATCGATCGAAACCAAATGAGCGCTTGATCGTCAAATAAATCTACCGCCTCTCTAAACAACTGATCGAAAGATAAATGGCGAGCTACTCGAAGTTCTTCAACCCTTTCCAAAAATGAGCTAACACCTTGTGTCGCTGTATTTCCGCTAAATTTAAGGTTCCATTTGGACACACTTTGTTACGGTATTAAAAGAACTTTACGACACCCACCCAAGGTGAGCATCGCACCACGGAATCAGTCCTGAAAAACTGGCACACTTGCCCTGAGATCGGCTAAAAATAGGCTAAAGGCCACGGCTGGAACGCTCAGGGAGTCGGGCGTGAGTCACACGATACGTTCTGGGCAAGCGTGTTGCGGCATATATATATAGGGTATGTCAAAATCATGAGGGCGCCACCAAGCCTGTCTTAACCCGACTAACCGGGCCTGGACGGTTAGACGGGAGCGAAGCACGCAAAATACTCCGACGATAGGATTACTCAAGAGTTGCAAGGTCAAATAACAATTTCGAGATTGCCTTATGCAAGGATTGTAATTAGGTGCCAATCCGACCGCGACTACGCAGCTGTCTCACCCACCTGTACGCTCAAAGCTCCCTCGTCCCGTCGCACAATAATCAGTACACTGAAGGGGGCGCTTACCTGAAACAGAACATGCACAAGTCGAAACAAAACAATAGTTCCCTTAACTAACAAATCATGTATTGACTCACGGGTTACAATGGGGCAGCGGAGTGCGTCGCCCTATATCTATAAATAGATTATATCTAAGAAAACACCAGCTGGCGCGCGCTCTAAACCTAGCGACAGATGTTGAACAGTAATGAACAAAGTAGCACTTGTAACATAGACAGTCTGTAATTTGGAATGAATGTACAAATATGCGGGCGCGACGCCTTATGCAGCAAACAGTAATGAACAAAGTAGCACTAGCGCAATGCTTGTTTCGCTTTCTGCCTTGAAATTGGAAGCCGTCGTCTTCTTCCGGCGGGGCAGTGAGTGTGAGATCTTCTAGTAGTGGGCCCCTGGCGGGTTCCTTTTTACTCAGTTCTGCTTGGTAGGCTGGGCACTTCCGGTAGTTAGTAGGGTGCGGGCCTGTGCAGTTTACGCACGTTGGCTGTTGTTCCAGTCCTTTTTTGCAGTCCTTGGCGTAGTGGTTTTTAGCGCATCGAACACAGCGCGGTGCAAAGCCACAGTTGAGACTCGAGTGGCCAGAAGCACTGTGGGATGACGCTCTTTGACTTGAAAGCTTCGACTCTGACTTTCCTGCAGAATAGAAGCTCGATGATGCCGCAGATGGATCTGGTGTGGGGCATGTTCTTCAGGCACACGAGGAAAGTATTTGAATATTGCCACCCTTTGCCCTGTAACTTTTTGACGTAAGTTACCGTGTAACCTATGTCATTCAGCTCCTCGGATATATCCTGGGGCCTGATGCTGGATGCCAATCCTTTGATTGCCACCTTGATTTCCCTTTCCGTTGGGAGCGTGTAGGAGTGATGTGCTGGATGATGCTGAATTCGGAGGGTCCCTCTGCGTAAATGCGAGCTTCTCGTCCTGCCGCTCTGATGTCAACCGGCTTCTGGAGAGCGTTTTTCAAGGCTCTGGTATGCTCCAGAAAGTTTTCCATCCTTTCAACAATGATAGGTGGCACCTTTTGCTTGGTTTTTGGTGCAGGAGGAGCTGGTGCGCCGTCCGTTGCGGGTTGCTTTGCTGCCTCGCTGTAACTTAGCGGGGCTGCAGGATTGTCGACCTCCATGTCGCTGTCGTCGCTACTGGAGCTGCTGGTGGAGCTGCCCGTTATCTGGAGTTTGGCACCTCGGGGAGAGCTAGCGGTTACTCTGGCCTCTGCATCCGGCTTGGAGCGGGGCTGCTGGTGAACTGCCCGCTGTGGATCTTCCTCCGTCGAGGGTGCAATGCTGATGAGGTCCTGGGTGGCGGACATGGCACTCGATGGACGTCTGTTAGATATTCTGTTTATGTGCGTGCCAGGAGAACCAACCGGCTAACGCCCTGGACTCCCCGGACCGCTGAAGCTCTGGAACGTTCACTTATCTGATTGGCTGGCTCGGCTCGATGTGCTTCGCTCGCTGCTCAAGTCGGAATATATTTAGTGTCTGACAGATTGTTCTTTTATACCCTTCGAGCGGCGACCAAGCCGGGGTTCGCCCAATGACGTCAAAGCTAAAACGGGGGTTTGGCCAATGACGTCAACGCTGGAGTGGGGAAACTCTGGACGAGGCGATGCGCGTGCAGCTGCAGTGGTGGGGCGGCCTAATTTACTAAGAATTATGATACTGTTCGGACCGCTACACCGTTTTCAATGGGCGAAATGATTCATTTGCGTAAACAGGGCGTGAAATACTTAAATTCTATATCGTAAAGTACTTCGCATCTAGGGACGTTTGAATGAATTTAATGAGTAAAATGCATCAATATATTTATCAGTTTATTATTTTAATTTAAACAGTTAGTTTTAACCATCTGATTTTACTATAGTTAGTTAATTAATTAGTTTCTTACAATATGAAATTTAGGGGTTCCACATACACCGTCCCATTAGGTAAGCTGTGGGGGAGTATGGAAAATGATCGTTTCAATAAAGATTATATCAACGCCATTAGAACCCTCTATAAGGATGGCATATAAATTCGACTCCATTGAAAATGAACAAGGCTAAGCAACTAAAATTGTACATTGTGAAACTATGTTTTCAAATGACTAGCCACAAATTTGAAAATGAATGTCTTGTATTATCATTAACCTTTTTTTACCTAGTGGTGTAGAAGCTGGTGCTAAAATATTAATTGACAATAGTTAAATGTCAATTTGACAAATAAATTTATTAATATTTCTTTCTATTGGTTGATACGGGTAGAGAATTAGGACAACACTATTCGATATTAGAAACGAAGGGTATGATTGTTAGTATGGCAGCGGAAGGTCTTTCGTATAGCGAAATCGGTCAAAGAGCGAACCTTTCGATAAAACATTATTATTGTATCGCTGTGCATAATATTGTCTTTTAGAGAACACTGGTTGCTCGTTTAGTAAATAGGTCTCATTAAGAGGGTGACAAGCCTCTTTGCACAATAAGGCCTGGTAAACAACTCCAAACTACTAAGCAAGACGATAAGGCAGTAACTGGATTAACTATTAACTAACATTACGGCTGCCATTCATATAGCGAAGATTTAAATCTTCCAGTATCACTTAATACTGTGCGGTTCAGATTGCATTTTGTTATTAAGAAATCCTTTATTAACTGATCAGCTGCTGCAAAACTCTATTCTTGTAAAGCAAATTTAAACAGCGACTTATTAAATGTAATATTTTCTAACAAAGAGACTTTTTCCTCGACACAAGACACTCCTTTAAATTTATGGCGACCAAATAATATGTGGTATAAAACTGTGTATATAAAACCTATACCGTGAAGTGGACGAGTTAGATTAAGATTTTGGGGATGGACTTCGTTTGCTGGTTCAGGGGAACTACCTATGGTGTCACCCCCACAATTTCAAGCTAAAATATATGTTGAAATTCTCGAAAATGTTTTATTGCCATCGGTGAGAGGGATATACTTAGAGGACATGAAGCGTATTGCTTTGGTATTCCCATACATACGGCTTGTGTTGTATCGAAGTGGTTTGAAGACCACCAAGAAATGGAACTGTTACCATGGCCAGTGTGGGAGTCACTGCGTGGAATGTTTTGCGAAATTCTTGTGAATTTTATGCGCAATAGAATGTCTGAAACTATTGAAAGAATTGCTTTTTTAACTCATTATTAATAATGTTTGAGTTCACAAACCTTTTTTGTTTATGTTTATGGTTTGTTTTTAATTTACTGTTTGTAGGTTATTTATTGAAGCTGAATATTAAAATATTTCTTGTATGTTTATTTCGTTCTTACTTATTAAACATGCTCTTCTTTTGCCATATAATTGCTATTATATTTATTTATAGTTGGTTATGGAACATCTCACAATTTAGCTATGTCGCTGTACTGATATGTTGTCATTGGCTAATCTTGCGTTTTTGTGTAATAGTTTACGTTAGTACAGTTAACGTTGCTTTGTTCAAATGTATTATCACATTTTAGAAAGGGCAATATATTCAGAGTGTTAATTAGTACAGTAAATAAAGTAATAAACTGTAGTTCACTGTACAAGGTTGTAGTTATTATTCTCTATTTAAATTTTACAGTAAACAGTAAAATGCAGGCGAAATAGAAGTTATTTACAGTTCTTAATTGTTCAAAATAATTCATTACTAGCTTCTGAACCGTCCACATAGCTGGCCTTATCCTAATTAAAATAATTTTTGTATTTTACTTCTCTCGTCTGAAAGTCGAAGGAAGTAGTGTAATCGTGTAAAAATCAGTGTTCCTAGATGACGAAAAAAAAAATTTCTTAATCCTGTCTGGCTGTCCATCTGTTTGTTAGTCCATCCGCTTGTCTATTTGTCTGTCTATCCGCCTCTCTGTCTGTCTGTTAGAGGTATAGCTCAGGAAGACGATATTTTGCACGCGGAAATTGAATATACTTTCGGCTAAGGACACGCAGGGTCAGCACGTTAAAAACAAATTGTTCTCTATATTTGCTTTAACTTAAGAATAGATAAAAGTAATATTTTGCTCACAGCTCAGGTTTATCTGCTTGACGAAAGTGGGACCGAACACTAATGACGAAAAGCATGTTTTCTCAATTCCGTCTATCTGTAAGCGGTATAGCTCAAAAACTATTTTTTGGAAGAAGATATTTTGCATGCGAATATACTTTCGGTCAAATATACACAAAAAATAAAATCTGCCTGTTTTTGCTTCTCTCATGAACTATTAGTTAAATAAAACTAATATTTTACACACAGCTCAGGTGTTTGCCCTTGATGAAACTAGGCTTATTGCCCCCCACAGATACACGGTGAACAACCTACATGGTCTTACTGTCACCAGCTCCCGTGGTCCAGAAGTTAAAGCGTCTGGCTAGTTATCGGATTCCGGGAGTTTGAATCCCACCGGATGCAAATTTTTTATTTGCAAATTGATATAATATGCGTTACTAAGTGTTCCCTTGTACTGTTTCAGTATTATTAGCAAATCTTTTACAAACACATAAACTTTTGAGAAGAAAATCCTTGCACCAACAAACATAAATAAAGACTTCAATGTTTCTCCCAGGGTTTGACAATAGAAATGTTGTAGTGGCTTCCTCCCGTTTGTAATTAATTTGAAATTTAATTAAACGACATGAACTCCAAGATAAATTATCGTTTATTTTTTAACATATAAGTATATTATAAGTATCGTGTGTTTAAAAAAACTCATTGAAAGCAGGCCTTGGAAAGAAATATAAAAAATCTAGTCATGTCTTAACTTAAGTCTGTAGGTGAATGTCAGATTGCATTTTGTTTATGAAAACATCTGTCACTGTGACAGGCAAAAGTTTACACTGCGTTAAGTTTACTTTGTTACGATTTATTTGCGCCGCCTTCCAATTTCGCGTTCTGTAGTAATTATTTCGTATTGTTACGCATCTCCTCGCGCGGATATCTGTGAGTACGCCGTTTGTATTTTGAGAGCTACGCCACGTCTCCTTTGCTTGGCCTCGCGTAGATACGTTTTTAGAATTTGCATCTGTTTTCTTTCCAACCTTGCTGGCGAAACAACAAGATGCCGGGGTAGCAGTTAAAATTTCGGAGGATTAATTTTGGGCTGTCGTTAGTTTCGATGGTGTTTACCTATGTGAACCTATACTTTTGAAGTGGAGTTTCTAGTCCCCGAATTTCGATATGAGGGAGGCTTGACTCCCACGCTGTTGGCGAAATTTTCATGCTACCACGTGTTTCGCAAATTGCCTGGATTTTTTTCCGGAGTAAGTAAAGAGTTCGCTTCGAAATATTCTGTTGTTCTTGTATGCTATCGTGGACTTCTTTCTCCCTTATAGCACCTCGTGTCGGAGGGCCGATTTGAGGCTTTAGCTACAGCTGGTTTTCACTTTCACTGGCGGACGTTTCAGGCGCTGGTATTTTTCTGGATCTTTGGACCCGCTTTGACACCAGCTGCGGATGCTATTTGAGTACAGGAGCGGATCCGACACGGAAACTTACCTTCAGGTCTGAATTGTTCCGGCGTCGTACGGTGAAGTCCCCCCTGAGCCACCAGCTTCTGACCGCCCGAATTTGGGGCCAAACGATTCCGAAAATTGTGACAACATTTGGCCGTGAGTTCGCACTGGAATCGCGTTTTGCGTTTCCTCCGAAACCAAGCACTCACCGTATTTGCCGCTGTAATTTTTGCCTGTCCATAAATCTATTTTAATGTGTGCAATAAGGCTATTGCTTTATTGATGTATTACAAACTGTAAGTATTAATTTTAATTCTTGTCTGAGGTACCTCATGTTATCACTGCTACATTTTCCAAATATAATTAGTCGTAGCAAGTAATACTGTGGCCACCTATGATTCTGATGGTAGATCTATATTGTGATATTTATATGTACTGTAATCCTGAATTTTTGGAAATTATACTGTGATTATGTCAACTATGGGGGTTTAATTTAGTTACGGCTATCTATCGTATTTAAAACTCATCGTTTAGGAATTGTGTTTATGCATAAGCTATTTGAGTTTACGAATTCTCGCTGAACACCTGGGTGCACTCGCCGTATGTAATACAAAAAAAATAGTTGACGCACTGGGCATTTATATCTCTTACTTCGTTCTACCGATTATTCTGTTAAAGACCTGTACGCCTCCTTCGACTGAGCTGGCTACCGGCAATTGCACCCGAGTGTACAAACTAAATTTTCCGAAAGAATGACCAACGCATTAAATTAGCTAACAAATTCTATCAAGCAAAAAAGAAAATAAGATAGCATTTACACAACAACGAGTGTATTAATCATAGCAGTCAATAAAAATTGTTTTTATTAAGTGTTTTGTATATTTTTAGGAAAATAGTTCAAGATCAAGATGTAATTTAGTTCTCTCTGACTTATGGTATTGCTTTAATGGGTATGTATCAAGTTATGGAAAACTTTAATTTGATCATGGTATGCTGCAAATGAGTTTTTTTAAACACACGATAGAATCTATACACAAATTCAGAATGTGATTGCTTTAAGCTTCAAATCAACAACGTCTCATTTGAAATACATCTAACATTTGACATTATTTTTGTTGATTTTTCCTTAATTTTCTACTAGAATATGAATTAAACATTATTAACATAAAAATCATGTTATTATCTGCCTATAGCTCTAATTAGATATAAATATAAGCTAAATTACTTATCAAATAAGCCTAAATCAGTTTGACATGTCAACCAATCTAAGTTTCACAATTTGCAGTCTTAAGCCTCATTTTCAAGCTGTAAAAATATTAAATCTGGTTTTTACATCTCAGATTACATACTATTGCATGTCTTTCCTAATCTAGTTAATTTAAATTATTGTGATTTCCAGGTGTTCGGCTAACTTCAAAGGATGCAATCTAACTAATATTGCATCAAAACTCAGAGCTAATATAAGAATTATCCTTGATTAAAGTTCAGCTACAACTGTGTGCAGTTTAAGCCATCGAACTTATAAGAATCGTGTCGTTTAGGTTTTTTATATGGACAGGTATTTATAGTGTATAACCAATAACAACAATTGGTGTAATTCAACTATTTAAACTTAATTTAGTGCTATTGTATCCGCTTTCACTTCACATACACATTCTAACTAGTATATATAATCTAATAATAATGAAACTTAAAACTAGAGGAATAATATACAAAAAAAAAGACACAGGGGGGTAACGCCTCTGAGTTCGCCGGTTTCCGGGGCCCGAATCTATTTCCGCTCTTCCATGGAGGGGGCAGTGACAGCGGATAGTCGGCCCGGGGACCGCTGGTGATCTCGCCTGCCGGAGGTGCGCGGTAGCGGTGAGACCTCGTCCAGGTGCTGGCTCTCGGCGCTGGTGCGGGAGTTTGGGGCGGCGCGGGCTCCTCGTACTGAAAAAGATGGCGGTGCCACCTGCTGGTTCTGGAGTAGGCGACAGTGCAGGCTCCCCGTGCTGGAGTATGCGGCGGTGCGGGCCCTCGTGCTGAAGAAGGCGGCGGTGCGGGCTCCCTTTGGTGGTGAAGAAGGGAACAGTGCAGGCTCCTCCTGCTGAGGAAGACGACGGTGATGGCTCAGGATGATTGTCCTGAGCTATGCGAGAAACGGCTCTGAGGCGAGCGTGGATTCGATGAGTCGTTTGGGCTATCCAGACCTACGGAAGCGATCGTTTTGCTTGACCATGACGTGGATATTCCTGTGGGGTTTTTGGCGGTGTAGCTATTCACCTCAGGGGGGGGGGGAGTTCCGTCGTCCTCCCTTGGTATGTAAACGGGGTTGTTTCTTCTCCCAGCACGCAATGCCTTTATTTACTTATGTCAATTTTCACTTCTTGGTTTGCAGACTGTTTTACGCCATTAAGAAAGTGTGCATGGTCAACGTCTTATAAGTCACGTGCCTTCTACATCACATCCCCACTGCTGGGATATTGGACAATGCTAGATTGGGGAGTTGTAGTGAAGGCACTAGATTTTAGTGGCCGGTTAAGTTGTCAGGGAACTGAACTTTTAACTTTTTGCCATTTCAGGCATCTTTTTTTCTCAGGTCACACAATTATCTACATCTACAACTTACATGGGAGTTCCACGGTTGTATCTCTCGGCGCCTCGTGATACCGCTGTCACGGAAATAGTTGGTCCCGGCGGTCATAACAACATCATGATAGTCGTTAGTGGGGTTGGAAGTCCCCATAAATGCACAACGACGCCTATAATTGGCCCAACGGCTGTTGGCTGAGTGCGAAATAAATAAATAAATAAATCGTGTAATTCTCAAAGAAAAAAAGCTAAGGAAAATTTTTAATGAATCAACTTGTAGGAAAATCGATCTTAATTTTTCGAACATTTCCTTCGAAAATAATTACAGCCCCCTCTACGAGCTCGGATTTCAAAACATCTGCGGCAGTTATGATACTCATAACATTCCTAGATATGTTAATAGCTATAACCTTATTTAATAATAATAATAATAACTTTAATTGCCCAACAGATAAATATCCAATTACAGGACAACATTTGAAAATAAATACAAATATATTTTATAAAAGAACAAATTATTAGCAATATAAATTTAGCACAATTGACAGTCAACACATATATGTGTAGCAAACAAATAATAATACTAAAAAAATAATTAAAGGTAAATGTAATAATCTAAATTAAACCTATAAGAAGATTATTGGTTAGCAATATGGATTTTCGCAGTAGTTTTAAAAGTTAGTACAGACATAACGTTAATGTCACAATATTCAGAAATACTGTTATAATTTTGGCACATAACAAAGATTGGAGATTTACAGCGTAAATTAGTACGAGCAATAGGACACTGAAACGCAATTGCGCTGCGACTGGAAATTCGTGGGACGTAAAAATTAAGCAGCGCTAAAAGGTCTACGCTGTCTATGTCGTTGTGTAACAGTTTATATAAGAATGTAAGACTGATCATTATACATCTAAATTCTAGAGAGTTTACAGTAAATTTATATAGGAGCACCTGATGACTAAAACCAACCTCTGGATTTACTGCCTCAGTTCTGAAATATAGAAATTTTAAAAATTTCCTCTGCACTGATTCCAAACAGTTCTTATACTGGTCGTAGTACGGATACCAAATTAAAGCACAGTACTCAAGTTTAGAACGAACAAATGAGAAATATAAAGTTTTGAGAGCTAAGATACTAGAGAATGATTTGCAGTTTCTTATAATAAACCCAAGCATTCTTATGGCAGATTTACATAGCTGGTCAATGTGAGCAGCAAAGCTAAGTTTGACGTCAAATTGAACACCAAGGTCGGTAACAGAAATACATTGCTGAAGTTCAGTTGAATTGCAGCAGTATGGATATATAATAGGATTGAGTTTTCTCGTGTATGTGACTATTTTGCATTTTGCAATATTCAGATGAAGATTATTAACAGTGCACCATTGTTCCACCTGGTTTATTTGAGACTGAAGATGTTCACAATCTATTTTAGAATTAATCCGAGTGAATATTTTTAAATCATCTGCAAAAAGCAACTTTTAGCTAGAAATACAGTTTGGCAGGTCGTTTACAAATATAAGAAATAAGAGGGGTCCGAGGTTGGATCCCTGTGGGACTCTGGATGTGGCGACAAAGAAATCGGAAGCATAGCCATTGTAACATACGTATTGCATGCGATTATTCAGATATGAACAGAAAAATGTCAACAGAGCATCTGTAAAGCCAGCGCCTTTCAGTTCGGAGAAAATATATGTATGGCCGATCTTGTCGAAGGCTTTACTGAAGTCTGTGTAGACCACATCAACTTGACCTTGGGAATCGAGAATATCAGATGTATATTCGGTAAAGTAAGCTAGGTTAGAAGTTGTTGATTGACGCTCCATAAATCCATGCTGATGTGGAGAAATATAGCAATAAATCGATGGATATATTTGACCATAAAGAACTCTTTCAAAAACTTTTGCAAAGTTTGATAGGATACTAATAGGACGATAGTTAGTAATCAAGGTCGGGTCACCAGATTTAAGAACTGGACAAATCCTAGCTCTTTTCCAAGTTTCCGGAAAGGTAGAGTTGTTAAGTGCAAGGTTAAATATAATCGTTAAAGGTTTAACAAGTATTGAAGAACAGTCCTTGACAAAGAAACTAGGTATTTGATCCCGACCTGAAGTCAACTTATTATTTAGCTTACGTATAGATGATTCAACTTCATTTTCAGAGATATGAGAGATATGAACAGGTGATATGTGATTAACAACATCATCAGAAAGTACTGCAGATGGCGGTGATATTTCATAAACGCCACTAAAATACTCCTTGAAAGCGTCAACAATAGATTCCGGTAAATCATAGTCATTGATACCATCCGACATCTTGCCTGGAATTCTTGTACTGCCTTTCTTAGTATGAATGTACGACCAAAATTGTTTGGAGTCCACAGAAATAGATTCTTCGACGCTACGCATATAGTTATTATAGGCGACAGATATTTGTCTTTATAATCGACCTTAACCGACGAAAATTATTGTATGACGTGTTACAGTTGTATTTCCTGTATTTTTTGAGATAGCTGTTCTTCAACTTAATATTTTTCATTAACTCAGGAGTGAACCAATGAGGAAATTCTTTTTGTTTGGGTTGATATCAGGGCACATATAGTTCGAATAAGGAATAAAGTTGCTTATAGAAGTCTTCACAAGCCAAGTTGACATCACTGTAGTTATTTAAAAATGACCAATCTATACATTCCATTGAATTATATAGCGCCGGAAAGTTAGCTTTTTTAAAATTATAGGGCTTGTTAATATTATTTGGAGAGAAGTTTTTATAAGAATTAGACTTTAAATGAAAAGTTAGACTTAAGGCCGGGTGGTAGTAATCTTCATTTAGTAGAGGAGCAGTATCATGCACAATTTCAAGAGGAGTATTTGCTATGACAAGGTCAAGCATGCGCCCGTCAGAATTTATAATCGAATTATACTGAACAAGGTTTAAAAAATTAATAAAGTTATACAATAATCGACCTTTAGTGTCAGTCACATCAGCATTATTGAAGGTGGGTATATTAAAATCACCCACTATTAACACATTTTCTTTGCGACAATAATCCATCTGCTCGAAAATATCAAAGAAGTTTTGAAAATTTGCAAGTGTAGTGGCAGGTGGTATATAGATTACAAAGACGTATATAACAATGCATTTAAAAGAACATTTACAACCTAATACGTCTATGGTACGTATGGATATAGTTAAATGCGTCAAGTCCAGAATTTCGACACTAATGTAAGTTTTAGCTGCCAATAGCACTCCACCGCCCCACTTTTGGTTCACTTCATCATACTGCCGGTCACGTCTGAATACATTATACATACTTGGAAAAAATTCTGTGTTTAACATTCCACTTGTAAGAGCAGTTTCTACCAAAAATATTAAGTCAAATTCTCCATCACTAACTGTTGGATATATTAAGTGAGATTTACTGCGCAGACCTCTAACATTTTGGAAATAACAGTTGAGTGTATTTTTTCTGTTGGGCAGTTCTAGTTTAACGAAACAGTTTTTGGCACTCCACGAACATATTTAATTTTTAGATCTGATTCACCTTGCTTGATGCGATCATCTATTTTCATTTTAACATTGCGGTATTAATTAATTTGTCTTGGCGTACGGTCCAAAGAAATCAAGATATTTTTGTATGCACCGTGGTCCTTAAGTTTCTTAGCATTATGTATAATTTCGTGTACAAATTTTTCTTGTGATAGAGATACTTTGATGGGACATGGATTAGCTCAGTCAGGATCAAATTTGCCTAGGCGAGAAATTTTTAAATCAAGTTGAGTAACGTTGAAATTCAAACAAGTGAAAATGTCTAATATCTTTTGTTTCTCCTGTAAATCCCCTTCATTTTTTGACGACTTGTTCTCCTTTACGCCATAGACAATTACATTAGATTTTCTAATTTGGCGTTCGTTGATTTCCATCACTCATCGAGTTATCCTTTTCAGATTCAATGAACTTTAATTTTAATTCGCAAAGCTCATTTTTAAGATCAACTAATGCAGCCTTCAGGTCGTTTAAGTCGTTTCCCAAACTAGCACAGGCATTGCAGGTCCAGGAAAGTCCCTTTTTTGAGTTGATTATCCGCGCTTCTGACGATGATAAATCGACACGGGCGTGTTTAAATCCCTTTTTACATATGCAACACGTTACTAATTTATGTTCGTCGACTATTGAACCACAGCAAGTACAAGTGATACCAGTCATGCTTTCGTAGATTAGTACTACGGTGTGAAGGTTATCTTTGATAACGAGGCCTCGAATGAATATTGTAACAAAGATGTGCAGCAAATTAAGGTTATAATATGATATTTCCCTTAATTATCATCTAATCACGTTCACGGACTGCTGTTAACCAAGTTTACATTATTTGAATTGCTTGTAGTAGATGAAAAGAACATAAACATACATAGTACCATTATGCACTCACAATTAAGCATAGAACAACACCAACTTAAAAACCGTGTGTTCACGCGGAGAACTTTAGATAAAAAAAAATGAAAAAGTGAAAAAAAAAATTTTTTTAAACTAAATGACACAATAAATCAGAGGCATACGTAACATTTCGGTATGGTGTACTATCAGTTCTTCAATGTTAAAAGGATTGAGAAAATAATGGTGTTAAGTTGAACAACCACGTTCTGCTAAACCTTCTATCCCAGCAACAGCAATTTTCACACTTTAAAACACAAAAAATCTGTCATATGACGTTAGTCACTGCGCAAATGAAATCCCTCTACCCACCGTTACTGTTTACTTGTCATTTAAAATGTAACCAAACTTTGTATGTTTGACAACTTTCCACATATTGCCAATTCATCAAATATGATCACAGCGCCTTTCATGACCTACCTTGAGACTCAATCTAGTTTCTGTGACCTCTGTAATAATATTTATTTGTTCCTCACTTGTAAACATCAATTTATCAAGACACTGTATTCACCTTGAAAATGTTTCATAACTGGCTAGCCAGTAAATTTTTTACTGGCTAGCCAGTTATATTTTACAAGCGTGCTCATAGATAAATGATGGCGTGCAAAGCCAGAGTTGTCTTCCTTAGTATGTGTCATATTGATGAATTTAGTTGCTTGTCAGTTTGACATTTTGAATAAACGGTAAATTTCTAGTTATTTACAAGTGAGGAACAAATAAAATATTCAACAATACACGCCAGGTAACCATTTTTACTGGCCTAACGGCTCGCCAGTCATCCCAATCCTATCGCCAGTAAAAACTGTTTTACCTGGCTTGTAATGTAAAATACTATAAGTTCCATTGTCAAGGGAAAGTAGAAAACAAATATAACCACCGACTTACACGTTTTGTTACTAAGGCTGTATCACTGACTTACATGATCTACAGTCGGAAATAGTATATTATAATCTATTCACAAAACTCGTGAACTGTCAGTGTCAAATTTTTTAAATATTTGCTGAGTGTACGTGGAAATTACAGTTGTTTTTTTGAATGTACTTTGGATCTAGTGATTTCTAGTAATATTTAAAGGTAGGTTATGTTACATGTGCCAAAAGTTAAGCGAAGTTTAAAAAACATTAAACTTAAATAATTATAATACACGTAAACACACTTCAAAGTGCATTTAAAAAAAAATAATTCAATCAATTGAAGTGTATGCACAAAAATCAAAGTACTTTGGAGATGATATTTTTACAAGGGAGTGTGACATAAGTCAAGTTATTAAATTTCACAAATTTCAGTGCTGCGAAAATTAACAAGCAGAAGTCCCAAAACAGAATTTAAACAAGGTACCAACTTGACAGCGTTTTGACAGTTTATGAGTTTTGTGAATGGATAGTACTTTACAAGGGATGTATAGTCCATTTACTTGACATCTACACTGTCAAATTGACATTATGTTGGCACCACTGCTATTTTTCACATTTTAACAATTAAATTACTGTACAGTCTAATAAAAAACACATTATTTTTGAGGTATAGTCAGGATTTTTTTAAAAATTTTACACTGACAGTGCAGATGTCAAGTAAATGGACTATAGGTAAGATTTACACTACCGAGGACCGTTTGATGCCTGAGTGAGCGCAGCGAACGCAGGGCCGTAGCCAGTATGACAACGTAGGGGAGGCAAAAAAAAAGGTTGAGGAGGCTAGCATAATTTTCTGTGTTACTTAACCCTTTCGTGGGATTTGTATATTCTGATCTATAAATAAAAAATATTGATGAAATAAGAAAGTGATTTCCATAGTATAAGACGCCGCAATAAAATATTTATATTTCTTAAAAAAGAACACAACATAATAATTTGTACATATATTTTTCATACTTTACTTTTTTCAAAAATATTTATTCAGGTTGTTACGAAACAAAAACTGTAAAAATTACAGCAGATTTATGTGAATTTTAGAATTGACAGATAAACAGCGCATTGGATATTTTGAGTTTTTATGACAGTACTAAATTTCTAAAATTTTATAACTGATACATCTTCCATCTAACATTTCGTGTTCATGAGCAGTTTTCGTACTGAAAAAAAATCGAAATGAAATATTTAAAACAGTTGAAGTTTTCTACTTCTCGAACTGTTGAATTGAACTAATAGTCTATCCATATCAATGTCTTCAGTGCGCTCTTTCTCAAAAGCTGGCAAAATTAAATTTGCCATCCGCTGATGATGCATGGATGTTCTTTGTTCTCTGTTTATGCCGGTCCACACAGAAAATGAAGATTCATAAAGCAGGGTTGCAACCAAATGTATGTGCAGTTGCCATCAACTGATAAGTATCAGGGAAAGCAATTCTTTACTGATCAATGTCTGTAAATACGTCAACACTGCATGTGTCACTCTCTTTGTTTCTGCGCATTAACAAGTTTTTCACGACCGCAATTTCTTCCGCACATGGTACAGTTAGTTATTCCTAGAGTTTCTAAAAATTGTATATTTTGAAGATCCAGATTTTCATCTTCTATACAAGAAATAGCTGTTAGCAAATCCTCGTTAGTTGAAAATCATATTAGGACCATTCACCAATTCTTTTGGTAATGAGAAACTCCTTTAACAACGTAATTTCTTTCTTACGCCGGCGTGATGGCGGTTGATTTTTTTCAACTGGACTAAAATAGGTTTTGTGGACTTCTTGGATTATTATGTCATTAAAGGATTTTTCGTTTCTTAGGTCTTCTATAGTTTGTGTAACTGTTTATTAGTACCAACAAAGAGCATATAATGAGAAGAGGCGCAAGCTTATGGCTGTAAACGTATTGCTTGTTAATTGGGTTGCATACCACTTTTCTCGAATTAAAATGTGGAGAAAGCAAACTTTATTTTGGGTTTTCTACCTGAAACCAGCGGCTCAACCCTCAAGTGACTCGAGCGCGAAGATAAATTGCCCATGTTGCCAGATTTGTTGCTGCCGTATTTTAAGGTCGTACGGATCGGCAAACTTCAAGGAATTTTACAATCCAGATATTCGAATTTGTTAAAATCCGAAAAGGCATTTTTCCGAAATTAAGTAAGATTTCAATAAGGTCGCCAATGCGCGCGCAAAATTCTTCGTTGTTGTAAAAAGCGTGTTTGAACAAGAACGATTTTATTGTTATTTTAAATTTATTAATCGGTATCATTCGAATATCCGGAGGTAATAAATTAAAAAACTTCGGTGCATGGTATAATGGCCCGTTTCGGCTTTTATTGAGGCGCAGGTAATCAATGCCGATATTATTTTTATGTATGCTTGCATTTGGTGTACCGCCGACGGAAACTCTAATCTAGCCGTGTTAATGAATTTCAGTTACAAAAATTCTGTAAATGTTCTTTTACAGTTGTCTAAATAAGGAGATTTTTAGAACATGTAATTGGACAAAGACAAATCTCTTTATTTGGAAAACTGTAAAAGAACATTTACGGATTTTTGTTACAGCAATTCATTAACAGGGCTAGATTAAAGTTTCTAGAAGCCATTTAAATAGGTATTAATTAGAATGGAAAAATATTCCACTTAAAAAACGCCTTGCATGGAAAACCTAAAAATTATGCAAACACTACTTTTCGGTAAATAATAAAAAATTTAAGAAGTAATTAACATTTTATATTATTTTTCCCAATTATAAATCTTTAAAGTGTTCACATCAAAGAGCATTGCTCTTTGGTTCACATAAAAAAACTAATTTTAATATTAAGCCTTTGTATGTGAAATTTTGAAAATATTTTAAAAATTTAAAAATGACTTTTTAGCTAAAGTTAAAAAATATGTGTTTTCTGGCTTTGAGATTGTTCATTTAGCTAAAAATAACACACTCTAAAAAAATCTCAGAGTTTTTATTATTTACCGAAAAGTATTATCTTTGCATAATTTTTACGTTTTTTATGCAATGCGCTTTTTAGGAGAAATATTTTTCAATTCTAATTAATATACCGGGTGTCCATTCTCAAAGTCAAACATAGGTAATTAACATTAGAGCATTCACTCATTTTTCATTAAAATAATTAATTTTTCTGTAGATAATTTTAACAGACGTTGACAGAAAATACCTGATTTACGTCAACTAATTACCAATTTTTTTGACAAATGCTATCGAACTTGAAAATCAAGGCATGGCATATTTAAAAATTCCCAAGCTTTAAATTAATGACCAATAGAAAAATTAGTTCAAGAGCCGTAACCCAGACAACTAAAAAATTTCTTGGAAATTTTTTATAGGTAGATATTACTTCTTTTTAGGGTTTGTGTCGTTACGATTTTCTTACCGAATCTGCATTCGAGCATTAATTCATATCCGGAAATTATTTTTCTTGCATTTCAACAACGTCCTAATTTGCCCTCGCATCCCTCTCGGGCAAATTAATACGACATTGTTGGAATGCACTCAAAAAAATTTCCGGAAAGAATTAATGCTCTTGTGAGATTATATGTGACAATTCCCGTCATTTGTCGAAATAATCGCGTCACATGTCATAGACTGCGCGAGTAATGTTAACTTGATTGTCAATTAATTTTTGCGATAAAATAAAATTTGATATTTTCCTTTAATAATATACTCAGTCGTCGAAAAAATAGTATGTATGTTTCGAGCTAAAAGTGCACTTGCCGCTTTTGCATGATTGCTGGTTTCGACTTCGTCTCAACCAGCAATATTCATACAATCATAATCATAATCATCATAATCATAACTCTATAATAAAGCAGAACACTTCCCAAGGTCAAACACATCAACTCCTGGTCTATGCGTAGTTAGGTATTGTGGGCGTGGTCTTGATATTAGCAGCGTTGCCAGACCTGGTACAATTCTACGAATCTGGTACATTTTGAAACCGTTTCTACAAATTTATTTCGTACAGTGTAAATCTGGCAACAGGGCTAAAATCGTCGTGTTGACAGCTGGCCTTTAGTTTACGAAGAAGGAAACCCTCATTTCTGTTGTAGAAAAGTGAGTATTCGTTATTATATTTTCCATTTTAATTGTGTGTGCTTTTGTGTGACATAACCTAAGATTTGCATGGAAATTTTATCTGGCAAAAACAGAGGCAATCAATGCGTTTCGCACTGCACAATTTTCATTATTATCAATCCTATTAAACAATGACTGCTTTTCTGCCTGTGAAATTCGTGGTGTTAAAGAGAATAGGTAAGTTTAAAAAATCTTGTATTGTACGACGCCACCGATGAACTACTGTTCCTAGAGTCAGTAATCTTGGAGGGAGGCGCGAACAGCTGATCGTTTAGATTAAAATTACCTTAAAACGTTGCCAGACCTTTATTGTTTGGCTTCAACAGCTTTTGGCGCCAAATTATTTTGAGTTTGCTTTTAATCGTGAACAATCGTTAAACAAACGCCATATCTACCTAACAGCATTTACACCGAAGGAAATTATGTATTAATCCCCGCTTCGTCAACCGTTCAATACATTTTAGTTTGACCCTAACCGCAACACCTGCAAGAATCACGGATATGGTTTAGTGTCAAAATGTTATCTTCATTCACAAAACAGTTGGAGCTAGAACACCTCTATTCGACATTGATGTTAGGACCACGATAAACATGCAAACTAAAACGAATTAGACCCCAAATTGCTGTACAAGTAAACAAAGGTCTGGCAATAGTGTAAGGTATTTGACATGTTAGCGATCCCTCCCTCCAAGATTACTGACTCTAGGAACAGTAGTTCATCGGTGGCGTCGTACAATACAGGATTACCGTAAACAATAAGTTGTAAGCTAAAATATTTATCTGGCATTGAAATTAAAACTCAAGTTAGTTATTTTAATTTATGTTGAATAGAATTAGTTCTGTAGTTCTGGTGCTATTATTATTGTTGTTTTGTTGTTAGTGCTGGACGTGAAAGTTACGGTGACTCAGCCATAGGATATGTGCAGCTCCGACCAGAGGGTGAATTGTGCACCGTTAAATGCAGAATTTGTCCTGAACACCGAGTGAGAGCGAAAAACTATAATGTGGTGTTACAAGTAAATGAAAAGCAGCGTAAAGTAGAGAAGGTGGAATGTTTGGACTGCGCTGCATCAGCTGGTAATTTAATAATAATCTGTTATTAATCTGTTTTAAAATTAAAAAAAAAAATTTTTACAGGTGGATGCTGTAGCAGTACTTATGTGGATGCATAGGAGGAGCGAAGAACCCGCAACTGTCAAAAGTGGGCACATCGCTAAAATTTTTGACTGTGGCAGAATTTGGGGGTATACCCGTTGAAGAAGATCAGGGTAACTTTTATCAGGAGGCAATGCGTTTAGGAGTACAAAACAAAGCAGCTGGCGAAATATTTAAACTGTTTAAAGAACCCAAGTATAGCTGCCTGGATTTGTACGGAGCATTAATTCTTTCCGGATTTGTTTTTGACTGCGTTCCAACAGCGTCATATTAATTAGGACGCCTTCCAGGGGCAAGCGTTTCCTTTACAGAGACTTTCCATTTGAAAATATATTTTTTGGAACTTTTCCTTACTGCCAATCTCTAGCGTGCTTTTAAAACTTTCTTTAGTGCAACAAAAGTTATTAAATTCGTCCTACATTTTAAATGCGGCATATGCCGCGGGGTTTAAGCTAGTATACAATATACTATTACCAGCTGCATTATATAGAGTGTGTCCCCGGTTAGGTGAACGACTCTAGTAAAATGTAGAAAATTCTCGATTTAAATTTTCATTTCTTGGGGTTTAGCCCTGCTTGGTTAAAGGCGAATTTCTAACATAATTTCAGTTTTGAAAAATCAAGTATGCCTTGAAAATTATTAAAAAAAAAAAATTTCTGTAGATTAGCGTGCCTTTTATGTAGTAAATACGACAAAAAGTTATTAAGAAAAGTTGTTTAGAATCAACATTTAGGCCCTTATACCAAATTTCAAAATCCTCGGCCAACTTTGATCTCTTTACAAACTGCAGTGAAATTAAACCAGATTACTAACGATTCTGCTACAGATACTGCGAAATTCATTGCAAATATGAATAACATTTTTGATGCACTAAATAGCAGACACTTCCTAGATCGCAACAAAAATAAACGTCCGTTATCAGTATTTAATAACAACCCTGAAAATATTCTAAAAGAAGGTAAAGAGTTATTTCAAAATATAAAACTTACGTCGCAGAATTCGAAAATAAAGTTTAATGTCTACTGCATTGATGGATTTATTTGGACAATTACTGGAATACTATCACTTTGGGAGGATTTGAAAAAAGAAGACATCAAATATTTACTTACTTCACATTTCGATGCAACACAATATGTTCATAAGGCTTCAAAAAGACATCAACGCAAGCAATTGCGAAGTCGATGAAGACATGGAGCACTTAGAATTGAGCAATTTAAAAAATGCTCTAGAATCTTCATACGTACCACGTGGGTAAACCTTATTAAAATTTTCGGTATATTTGGATGTTGTTGTTTAGATTTTAGTGGTGATGTAGAAGTCGTAAACAATGCCTCAGTAACGACAGATTTAGAAGGTATAGTATTCTCTGTACTTGTATTGAAAATATTTATATACAAATTATTATGTTTAAAGGATCTCGTAATGTCTTACAAAATGAGTGCTTGGAAGATGAAGACAGTCAAGTGCAAGATGTAGTTTTAGACGATTCCCCAGCTTCGTTACAAACTAGTACAAATACTTAGTGGCTGGGTATTTAGCAAATTCTGTACTAAACACATTTAAATGTAATTATTGTGCAGATGTACTTTTAAAATGTTCAGAGGAGCCATTAGAAGAAAATGAAGCATTTATTTTCGCTAAAGATTATATAATGTTAGTCACATAAAGTATTTAAAACGACCATCTAACGAATTTAATGCTTTTATAAGTATTTTGATAAAACAATTTTCCACATTTTATGAAAATTATAAATTATGTAACAGTGTAACTGTAAATATACAAAAAGAATGTATAACAATTATGAAAGATTTTAGAAATTTAACCTGCGAAACTCATTTACATTATGTCATTTCTCTTTTTATTAAAATTATGATTAACAGAATTCACAAAAATATAATTCAAAAGGTACATTATAATAATTCTAAAAATAAACTTCGAATTTTGTCATCTCAATAAGGCAGGCTACAGTGAAATGAATGCTTCATTTTACGATGTTCCACAGATTTTATTCGAGATATTATTAACTAAAAATAAATTTTAATTGTACAGAATAACTTGTTTATAACTTGAATTGAATTTCCTATAGTAGTCTTGCACGTGTGGCGGCGTCGCAAACACGATCGTTGACAAAGAAAACAAAATACACCGTTCATTTTGCATGGAATGTGCCGCCTTTAAAATAATCGTCTAGCGGTCATATTTATTTAGCAGTGCCTCGATTTTTTTGCTGAATATCAAATTGATATCATACGAACTCTAGCTCCAGTATATCTGATTTGAAAATAATGATAAATGATGTAGATAGGGGTGGCTTTTTGGAATTACCTAAGTCAAAAAATAATGCTGTTATAATATTTAAGATCATTTAGTAGCTTATTTGTGTATAATGACGTTTCTTTTACGCACAGTAGTAAAGGGCCATAAATAACTCGACCCTTAGCTTTAAGAGCCGTTGGGTTGGATGTCTTTTGTTGTCGGACGGGTTAAATCTAGCCCAGATTTGCCAATGGTCCGTTTCCTGTTTTAAGTGACCCTTGTGAAATGTGTTAGATTTTAAGAAGCTGTAAACAAATGGAGGAGGTCAGCTCAGAGAGCGATTGAAATAATAAATGTTTTATTGAGTTTACGGTGTTTTTAATTTCTCACAATTAAAAACATTTTTCGAAATTATGCACGCAATTATGAAACTACAGTAAACTAGAGCTGATATTTACTTGATCACTCGATATACTATAATGCTGACAAAACTAATATAGCTGATTTTGTGAGGCCTGTGAAATCTGACACTTTATGTGGGTGAGCGCCCGACTCTGTTTTGGCTAAGAGACAATGGGAAATTTTGTCTGCGTTTCGTAACCCAAGTTACTTTCGTTCGAAGGTTGTGTTAACCTTGGCAACACCGCACTTTAGTTTAAACCAACGAATTCTAGAATTATGGTTTTGCTCTGAGCTGTTTAACTGGGATCCCTCCTGCCAGAGGGATAAGACCTGGGAGCCTAGCGGGCGGGAGATTTTAAGCTATACGCTAATACTGCCCAGCGCTGAGTCTCTTCTCATTATATGCTCTTTGGTACCAATGCATCTTTTAAACTTGTTTCTCGCGCTTGCAACACCTTATCAGCTGGTTTTAAAATTTCCAGTATTTTTTTTTGAAAACCATTAAAAATTGAAGTATAAAATATTCGCTCGGCTGTTGGAGTGGAGATGTGACGTCAGACTACGATCCCGCTCGATTTTGTAAATTCATTTTTGAAAAAATAAAAATAAAAAGTTAGATTAAATTAGCGACTAATATGCTAGGGGAGGCTAAAAAAAGGTTAGGGGAGGCTGAGCCTCCCCTAGCCACCCCTTGGCTACGGCCCTGAGCGAACGAGGGCTGCAAGGTGCGAGATAGTGTAAATCTTCCTACATCCTGTGTAAAGTACATAATTTTTTTCACTACCAATATTTCCTTATGTAAAATAAATGGTAATAGCGTAAAATTATTATATTTTCTAAATTATAGTAGCCTATTTCCAGAGCTTGGGGCGTTGTTTCAGTGCTGTGACGTTTTATTTGACAGTTATAAACGCACTGTGAAAAATGCGTGAATACGATTGCGAGTGCTGTTTTGTGTGCTTGTATTCTGATTAAAAATGGATAATAGTAGGAGCAATAATGATTTTCTTCATGTTAAGCAAATGGCAAACATGGCATCTTGACAGTTATGCTCTTTGGTTATAGTAAATGCGGGATGTAAGTAATTCACTTCTCTAGGGAAGTAAGTACATTGTCATGGAAACTGTAACAATTTTGGTAAATGTTTCCTACATCCCTCAAATCAGACAGTGTAAAGATCACTTACAAAGATGGTAGTGAAAAAAAATTCATTCTCCTACAGATAGATTTTAAAAGTTTGTATCCGTAGTAATGGTTCTATAACTCCCATTACTCATTATTGCAATATATCGTTTATTTTATAAACTAAAACAGTATTTATTACTGTAGTATTTCCCATAAGTTTATCAACTACTAGCTCCATATTCCACTTTCTACCACATCGGAACAATAGTGTTTAGTTGAACAGGCAGATCGATGAGCAATAATGACTTTTCTACGTCCCAATGTCTGCATTTTAGAGTTTAAATACCTACCTTCTTTGTGTGTGATCTTATTTTTTCTTACATATATTTAATCTTCCTTCAATTTCTTCTGGCTAAACTCTATATTACTTTTCTTTTATTCCAAGTCTAACTACCTATCAAATAAGATTTTTGAAAACTGTTTACACGTCAAAGAGAACTATAATTCTCCTCATTAGTCATAGCAACAAATCATTCTTCCTTTGTCGTTGTTAGCCTTGTTATAACATCCCCACTGCCGGGGCATTAGCTCTCCTCTTTTGACGAAATTTTAAGCATTAAGACCCTAAGCTTGCCAAAGCCAAATTGGAAATTTGCAATGGGCCCTACGCTAGCTCTGGGGGAATGGAACTCATATATTGACCCAGAACTAAGTAAAGCAAAACAATGTTTAACGAAATAAAATATGAGGACTTAAAAATAATGGAAAATCTTTAGAACAATAGTGAGTCAACAAGACAGAAGGAATGTTGTTAACAAAGTGGTAGCCCTTAGAAACCAGGCTGATAGGAAAAACAAAGAAGTAACAGAAAGGGGAATAAAAAATCTAAACCGAATGGGAATTTATGACAAGAAGCTATAAAACAAACTAATAGATGAGTTAGAAGATTCCAATAATAATAAAATACAGTAAATAAGTACTTTATTTAAGTAAAACTATCTTACTAAAACCCATATACATAAATAAACAATTAAAACTAAATATTACATATCACCAACACACTCTGCTTTAGTATTAAACGATAGAATCCATGGATGGTTCAAAATTCCATCGAGATTGAGTCGCGCTTCTGGATTGACAACCAGCAGGCTCTTAATTAAATGCTTCGCACCCTCTGAAATATGCGCAGGGAAAGTCACTATGGCCTTGCTGATCAGTCTATAGGTTACGTCTAAGGTGTTGGATTCGAACGGGGGCTTGCCGACCAAAAATTCGAAGCAAAGGACTCCGATGCTCCACAAGTCGACCTTCTCATCGTGCATCTTGCCATTGACCATCTCAGGGGAGAGGTAGTCGAGCGTCCCACACAATGTCGCTCGTCGAGAGGAGGGTGCATGCACTGACCAGCCGAAGTCTGCTATCTTGATCTCCCCCTTGGCTCCGATCAGTAGGTTTTCAGGCTTGATGTCGCGATGGATCACTTTTTTCGAGTGGCAGTACTTCAGAGCATCTGCAATTTGAGCAATGTAGTGGGCCGTCCGCTCTTCTGAGAACCGCTTGTCCTCGGCCGCCATTAGCTCCTTGTAGCATGCACCTGCAGAAGCAAGTAGCAGATAAAATTTTCAAAGAAAATTGGATATTTCAACTTTTCCATACTTATTGACAACATTGACAAGTTTTCACCAATGTGTTACAATAATATTTAAAATTTATTTCTGTACCATTGTTACACAAAATCAAGATCAATTACAACGATGTAAAAAATATATATATAATTTCTCTCACTTAATTTTTGCAACAAAACATGTGCGCGAGTGCAAAAATACAAAAACAAGTAATTTAATGCTATTTACATACATGGTCCGGCAACGATGGGGAGTAGAAGAGATTTCTAAAACTATGAAAGTTACATAAACACTGTGTATATAGAAGTTGTAGGTACTGTAAGATTTAGGACCTTTGGGGAGTTATATCTTACATAATATGCCTAAATATACAGATCGAGAAAAACACATCTTGTTTCAAGAACCAATATAATTAAAACTGTTTATATATTTGTTTTCAATCGTCACCTTCACAACATAAACCAGGTGGCTAGATCGTTACATTACTCCCCGCCAAAGATGGAGCACATTACTAAAATAGTTTTGATATACAGGGTTTCTCACAAACAGTGTGACGAATCAAACTTACTTCTTTTTAATAGAATGCCCTATTCATTTAAATCTAATAATTTTTATATAAAGTTGTGTGGGTCTAACGTCAACTGTTTTGGACATATTAACAATTTTATGCAAAAAAATTTTGAACCTCAGGTGGCTGCTGTAGGTAACAGTAACAGTTTTAGAAAACAATTGAATGAAGGAAAACGTACCAAAAAATTATCTTTTTTGTGAATTATCTTTGGAGTGTAAAATAATGGCTACGACTATTATGCTACACAGGGTGCTCAACATTTGCATATTTAATAATTTCAGATTTTTTATTTTTTTTTTTGAATGGGAAGCTCTATATATTTGTATATTTTTGAAAACACTTTAAATAAACTTTCTTTCTATATATTACTTCATACTCCTAAAATTAACTGTTTATCAGAAGCGTGTATTGTAGCACAAAAAAGAACTTAAGGCCCCTCAGATGCTTTATTTCAAGAGATAACAAACGCCGCTACAATGATAATTTAACCACTTGAGCTCTCAAAAAAAAAACAAAACGAAACAAGGTTTAGAAAATATAAATCTAGTCAAGAAATAATAAACACAAAAAACGAGAAATGTAGGAATATTATTAATTCCAGGATCAAATAAAATCAAATTTAAAAAAAAAAACAAGCGAATACACCAACATCCTATATGTTTACATTAAATGTTCAAATATTTCCCTAATTGTCTCTTGCTTTTTTGTTTTGTCTGTCTGTTATTTCTGGTTTCAGCAGTGGCTGGATTTTTATTTTCTAAACCTGGTTCGTTGTTGTGCCTGAAGGGTCACAAATGTGTAAATTTGCATTATAATGGCGTTTATTTGTTAATATCTCCAAAACAGTTGACGTTCGACCCATACAACTTTATATCAAAATGATAATATTTCAGTACAAAATTTTTAAGCTACCTAAATATAGAACATTCCATTAAAAATAGTACGTTTGATTCGCCACACTTTTTTGAAACATACTGTATAATTAAAACGATTTTATAAATGTACACCATCTTGGTACCTACAACTTATACCTATATATTTTATGTATATAATATTTATGTAACTTTCATAATTTCAGAAATATCTTACACCCCCCAACCCCCATCATTGCCCTGTATTTGATTTCAATTTTTTTATCATCCTCAAGCACCTCCAGATATGAATTTTAGTTAAAAAAAAAGGAAAATTTATTGTAGAATCCATGGTGTAAAGAATACAAAGCAAAATGTTCCTGGAGATGCGCAGTCGTTCAGAAAGTAGAGGGGAGATGTCAACCAATCCCCAATGCGCCTAGGAAATCAGGGTTGGCAAAAACCCGCATTTTTTCAGAAATTATCTGCCCGCTGGGTTTTTCGGGTTTTATTGGGTTTTTTCGGGTATTAGATAAATTCACTATTTTTTGGATTTAGGTAGCCTATCCTATGTAAAAATCCGAATGAATATTAATTTTTATTTTTAGGTATAAGGTAGATACTTGGGTAATTTGTAATTTACCTATAAATATGCAAATAAGCATTCTTTAAACATGTAAATCATGTAAATGGGGTTATATGTATACTTAAAAGTAGTTCTATCAAATGAAGTTCCACTGTCCATTGATTCTGAGCGGCTTCCTTCAAGGGGATTCCCTCATTCAATGATTTGCTTTAGAAAATTAGATGTGGTCATCACGCAACTTTCTGTTACTGCTTGTAAAATGTTATTTTGGGACTTTCAAAATCGATACATTCTAAAAAAACTTTTGCCAAAAGTGATAGTTAATTACCTAATATTAAAACAGTTTGTAAAAAATGTTATTCTCATTATTTTTGTGACTATTCAATTCACCTGTCATGTGTCAAAAAGTGACCAATGAAAATCCAGAATTCTGACGTTTCTTGAGCAATCAAAAAAATATCAGTGGATATATCTTCCTAGAAGGTATTCAAGTGACTATTTTAAACAAATGCGATTTTTATTAGAAAAAGTCAATATTAGTGTTCTGTTACTATAGAAATTGCATAGTTTGTTGCTAGATTTACTGAAAACTAATTTGAAAAAGTAGTTTGGTTCATTAAATAGTCCCTCGAATACCATTCTTAGTCAAAGTTAAGTAGATTATTTTTGCGGTGGTATCACTACTCATGTCCATTGCGCTTGGGATTAGGACTCGTGCTAGCGCACTCGTCCTAATCGTACCAAAGCGCAATGGACATTCGTGACACCACCACAAAAATAGTCGACATAACTTTGACTACTCATGGTATTATAAGTGAAAATTATTTTGCGATTTTTCAAAAACTTCTTTAACAAAAGTTGTAGATAATTACGTAATATAAAATAAAGTTTTAATAGTATATTACATACCTAGGTGAAAAGCGGTTCATTACTGTCGAGAGATTGAGTAGCTAACTGAGATGCGAAGTGTCGAGGTTCACTTTATCTCAAGACAGGAATGACACTTTTCACCGTGGTATGTATACTACTTTATTCACAACCACTTCATTGTAAACACGAATTGTAAAAATGGGTTTGACAGTTTTTCAAAACTGCCGTTAAGGTAATAATAATACAATGCGCATAAAATCTGTCGCCATGACAGCGGCTGGAAAATGACTACTTCCCACCGGCTGCCATGGTAACCTATTTCCCGAACGGGGTTGGAAGTAGACGTTGGTAATGGCTCGTTTTCCAATTTTAAAAGGCAGTAATGATCTTATTACATATATGGTTGTGAATAATAGTAGTTTGTATACCAAGGCACTGAAGTATAACTTTTTATCACAAATGTGGATTTAGTTGCCGAGGCCCGTAGGGCCAAGGCAAATAAACCACATGAGGGATAAAAAGGAAATTCAGTGCCGAGGTGTACACTATGTTTTATTTGAAATCGAGGAATCGTGAAATTACAACATTTTAACCAACTTTTGTAGGTTATGTTCGGTCGATTGACGTTTATCTGTCGCCTCGCCACCTACAAAAAAGTCTTAAAACAATGGATTACTTCACTGCCAATTTCTCGTATTTTAATGACGATTTCGGCATACTTCACTGCCGATTTCAAATAATAGTATATTACATACCGAGGTGGAAAGTGGTATGTATACTATTTTATTCGCAACCACTTTATTCTAAACAATAATTGGAAAAATTATTATATTATGATACGACAGGTTGTGACGCGCATGAATGGATCAACGAGATCTCCATTGTGCCTACCTACACAGCGGTCGGGAATGGATTCATTTCCAACCGCTGCGATGGCAATCACTTTTCCGATCGGTTGGAAAGTTACAAGTTGGGAATAGCTCATTTTCCAACTTTTTAAAAGTCAGTAATAATCTTATTACATATATGGTTGTGAATAAAATATATATATACCGGGTGTCCGTTCTCAAAGTCGAACATAGGCGATTAACATTGTATTCAACGTTTTTATCGGTTCCTGCTCGCCAATTCAACGTACAGGGAAGGTAATGGTATCAATGGAAAGATAAAATTATTACGCATCAAATGATACCAATAATAATATTCAAGATGCGATTTTTATTTTAAAATACTAATTTAAAACTTGGAAATTTTTAAATATGCCATGCCTTGCTTTTCAAGTTCGATAGCATATGTCAAAAAAATTGGTAATTAGTTGGCGTAAATCAGGTATTATCTGTCAACGTCTGTTAAAATTATCTACAGAAAAATTAATTATTTCAAGGAAGAACGAGTGAATGCACTAAAGTTAATTGCCTATGTTCGACTTTGAGAATGGACACCGGGTATATATTCCTATTATTAATTTTTGGGCCCAAGGAAATCTTGGTAAAAATGCAATTTATTCAAAAACTACCTTCTACAAAACAATTGTTCAAACTAAAATTGTAAATAATTGCATAATATATGATGCTGTTCTATGAAATTTAATTTTTATTAAACAATTATAAAACTTCCCCACAAAACGGAAAAAAGCAAGAGTAGAAACGATGGTATACATTTTCAGGCCAATTCATTAGATGACAGACTGACTGACATCACTTCGAATACTGCAAAACTAGTTTGAAAAAATTATGAAATTGTTATTAATGGAAGATTTTATACCACTTACAGCTTTAGAATACTTTTTTGCCAATTTTAAAAAAACCCAGATTTAGTCTAAAACCCGCGGGTTTTTTCAGGTGGGTTTTACCCGAAAAAACCCACTGGATTTTTTCGGGTTGAGGAAAATCATGCCAACCCTGCAGGAAATCCATCATGGCTGCGATCATACAGGGTGTTATTGAAATGAGTGCAAATATTTTAACCAGTGGTAGAGTTCACCAAAATGAACAACTTTTCTATTTATCGTTTTTCATTTAATTGCATATTTTTTCAATCATTTATCTCCCCTAAATTTAACGAGCCGCTTGGTAAGCAAATCTAAGTTAAAGGTGAACGACACAAGTATATTAAAACTGCAACGTTCAAAACCTAAGATCAATAACTTACCTATCTCAATTGATAAAGTACGTTGGTGACCAGATGTGAAGTAAACGCTTTATCAGTACCTATGCAGTTTTTGTTAGTTTACATGTCAAAGAAATGTTTTTTGTGTTTCGCGCTATTAAATAAACTACTATTCCATAGGCGGGTATGCATTTTTAGAGTAAAATTGTTTGGAATTTTATCTTAGTTTTGAGGGGGTTTTCGAAAAAAATTATAAATGGAGAAGTTGTTCAGTTTAGCGAGTTCTATTACAGGTTAAAATATTTGCACTAATTTCCACAACACCCTGTATATTGTTGCTGGCACTGTCGTCGATGTCAAATATAAGGTTAGCAGGTTAGGTTTTTCGTCAGTTTGACACAGACTTGACACAGAACCTAACCTCGAATTTGACATAGACAGCTTCTTCAACAATACATTTCAGTGCTACCATTCGTGCCCTTTGTGGGCACAATTCTTATTGGTTGAATTTGAGGCTTTGCCCACAATGCCCACATTCTGTGAAACGTTACACCTTGTATTCTATGCACCATGGTAGAATCAATAATCGCAATATGGTCAAAATATAAAATGAAAAAAAAAAACAATATTTAATAATTTTGTATGGATGAAATTTCCCTTTATTTGCGTTTAATAAATAATCAGGTTATGAGATGATTTTAAGTTTTTCCTTGGACAATTTCTGTTTCAAAAATTGTACAATAAATTAAATCATTACCACTTACATTCTAATAATGAAATAAGTTTTGTTCTACTGCATTGAAAAGCTACAGAGCGATTTTTTTCAAACTCAATTGCAGCAGGCCCTGGATAGTTTGAATCAGTTGGCAGTACTGAATTGTATTGTCAGTTTATGTCAAATTTGAGATTTGCAGGTTAAGTTTTGCATCAGTCTGTGTCAAATAACAAACAAAACTTAACCTATTAACCTCTCGAATTTGACATACACTGACAATGCACTTCAGTACTGCCAACTGATTCAGGCTATCCAGAGCCTATTGCAATTGAGTTTTTAAAAAATCACTCTGTATCAATTTCGGCAGCTTTTAGCGGCCGAAAACCCCACATTTGTATACTACTAACTTTTACTTTTCGGCAGTAACATAGTAACAAAAACTAACAATCATTTCCATTCATCAAAATCAAAATAGACACTCTCATTCTGCGGTATGATCGTGATCTCCTTGACTTTTCTCGACTTCCTCGATTAAACTGTCATTATATAATTAGAAAAAAACGCTTGCAAAGCAGTAGAACAAAAAAATATGTATGTAACTCGTACGATAGCGGACTTTTAGACTCCCGTTATTTATGTGCCTCGCTCGCTGCGCTTGCTTGGTCATAAACTGCGGCTCGTCCAAAAAGTCCTTAATTTCGTACTTGAAACATAAATAGCTATTACCACAAAAATAAAATAAAGTTATTTGAAAATTCTCTTGTGTGTCAGTTTTACCAACCTTGTTTTTCAATATATCATTACATCTTGAGAGCTATGAAAAAATGATCCAAAATGTTTCGCTGTTTGCTCTACTCCTACTAAAGTATTATACAGGTACACTAGATATATCTGCTGATATTTTTTTAATTGGTCAGTTTTTGACAGATGACAGGTGAATTGAATAGTAAAAAAAAAACATCAATTTTGTACTGACCGCATTCAAAACTCATAGTGATAATTGGGAAGTACCGAGGGATCAAATAAATTTATAATTAAAGTTGCCAGTGATTCGCGTTGTGTTTAGTAGTACTGAAGTACGTCTATGTCAAATTCGAGGTTAGTAGGGTAGGTTTTGTTTGTTATTTAACACAGACTGATGCAAAACTTAACCTGCAAATCTCGAATTTTACATACCTTGACAGTGCTACCAACAATATAGTAGTGAGTGATATGGTTTCTATCTCATTAGTGGGTCATGGTTTTTATAGTTTGACCATTCAAATCTCGTTTTTTATTTTTAAGGTTATATGTCATGCACTCTTCGTGGAAAGATATATAAAGCATCAGAGGTAAGGTTGTTAATTATCAGGTACGTATTGGTAAAAAAATAGCGGGTGATTATAAACGATTTTCCATCAAGTTGCCTTTGAAATATTTGTTGTATGAATAATATGCTGGTGGCACTGTAAGTCTATGTCAAATTCGAGGTTAGCAGGTTAGGTTTTCCGTCAGTTTTGACACAGACTGACGCAAAACCTAACCTGCTAACCTCGAATTTGACATAGACTTACAGTGCCACCAGCATATTATTCATACAACAAATATTTCAAAGGCAACTTGATGGAAAATCATTTATAATCACTCGGTACAAAAAGTGACGTTGAACAAATATCGAAATTATTAACCATTGCAATCCGCTCCCACTAACGGCTTGTTGTAGTTAAGCTGTTTCTGTTTTTAACTTCATTGAGAATTGAATATTTTGGTGTTTAATTGCAAATGTGGCAACCTTCACATTCCGTTTTGGAAACCGACAATGATGTTCATATGAAACAAGATATCAACAAGAGACCCGTTGTGCGATTAAGTCATACTGCTGAATTGCAAAATTTTACTAGAAACAGGTTTAGATGTAACTTTAACATTTTTAGCCAATACGTACCTGATAATTAACGTAGCGTTGTTTGATGTTTTATATACATTTCCACGAAGAGTAGTACATAGAAATAAACAACGTTGACATTATAACCTTAAAAATAAAAAACGAGATTTGAATGGTCAAACCATGGAGGTTAGAGAGGAGGAGATGGAACGATTTGTTGCGAAAGTGGCCGCTTTTCGTGTCGTAAGTTCTCTAGTACAGCTATACGTCACCGCGGCGTGAGTGTTCCACTTGTGGCTGAAAATCGTATGCTTACCGTGTTTACTACGTTTAAATTTAACAATTTTTCTGTATTACGGTTATCAAACGTGTTGTAATGGCGTCCAATTGTTTTGTGCCGGGTTGCAAAACTGGTAATGGAAGTATCACAGCGTGGAATAGGAAAAATGGATTGAAAACCCCTAGTTTTCCAATATTAAAATTTTGCATGAGGGGTAGCATGTGAGACTTTCCTACAGAAGTTTTCGACAACACTAAAAATGCTTTGGTCAAAAAATAAAGACATCGTGGTTCTAAGAGGTTTCAATATTAATTTTAACAAGCCAAATAGTTCCTACAACAAATTTAATGACCTGCTTTTATCGTATAATATGCACATCACACTAAGGGGTTCTACAAGAAGTAAAAATTGTATCGACAATATTGTAACCAATCTTAGTACTTTGGTACACACCGCAGACCTAATATTCATTTAGCAGACTACAATCGTGGAGAAATTATACATATTTTTAAAAAGAGTTATACTCAAACAAACAAAAAACTGTAACAGTTAAACCAATAATAAAAGTGGGACTAAATAAATTCTATAAATATATGAGGTAAGTAAATTGAGCTTTTGTTATAAAGTTTTGGTTCTTGATGTAAAATTTGATAAATTAAAATTTACAAATTTGCTACAAGAAGCATATCTAGCTTCCTTCAAATGGCTATGGGCCGGTTGCAGAAAGCAATGTTAAGTCTGGTGTTAGCTAACGTCGCGTCAAAGTGAACAAAATCGCATCAAATTTTGTTTACTAATGTATTAAGCCGCGTACACATTAATAAATATTTACGTTGTGTGCTGTATTTCAAAATGTAGCGCACTTTTTTGCGGGGCAAATTTAATGCAGGTGCATCATTTTTTGACGCACAAATGTGTGTTGTGCGTTGTATGTCGGCGATCCGCCTGTTCGTCGATTTGATGCGTAGCACATTGTGCATTCTCTTATTATTAGTAAATTTTATATTTGCAATATTTGTGGAAATAAAGAGTAATAACAGAAGATGGAATGGAACAACGAAGATGCATTGTCACTCATTCAAGAGTACCAGAAGCATAGATTGTTGTGAAATGCTAAACATCAATGGCATTTTGTAGCTATTCTCTTGATTTTTGGGCAATCATATTAATGAGGATTTTAAAATCCACCGATGACATACGAAGGAAGTTGCGGAATTGTCCTGTGCCTTCATCAATTGCTAATGTCGTTAACAAGCCACTACCGCCATCCTGATTTTTATATTGATCAAGTTCTATCCAGTACTGTCTTTCTTATTATTGAGTTTATTTTTATTTTTTCGAATTTAATCGTGCATTATTAAAAGCAGCGTATTTCTTTTTTTACTAATAATGAGTAATACGGCAAGGTTAATTAATAATTTCCTTCAGCAAGTTAGAAAGTTTATTCCTAAAAATAAATTAAAATTAAAACAATGCGAACACATATATGCACTACCAACATACGTCTACATCAGCACAACGTTGCGCCGCAAATCTCTTTGAAGTTCAAGTAAAAACCGACTGGGCGATGGATAGCGTGCGTCGTTCGTCACGAAAATATTTGTGTGCGTTTGCGTTCGGCGCACCGTCCACATCTACATTAATTTCAACGCACACGCACAAATTTGCGTCAAATACAACGCACAACGTAAATATTTATTAATGTGGACGCGGCTTTAGTTCCCATAAACATTTGAGATTTGATTCGTTTTTGTTCACTTTGACGTCGCGTTAGCTAACACCAGACTTAACGTTGCTTTCTGCAACCGGCCCTAAATAGACCAAATTCTGTAAATTGGTTTACTGACGAGTTACAGAAAATGCGAGAATACCTAAGCTATTTAAACGTTCGCAATTTTAATGAGTAACTTTTATCTATACTCTTTGTGTAACAAGTTTTTATAAATGCATTGTAACGTATATGTATGTACATTTATTTTCTATTATATAATAGTAGCACAAATTAAAGTACTTTAATAGTGTTGCTAGCTACAACGTATCCACTATTCTCAAAAATGCATTCAAATCAATTAAACTGTTAACCTGGAGAAATTTGGATAGAAGAAGTTCAGCACCTGCGACAAAAATGGTTATATGTGAATCAGAATCTTACACATTTTGTACATAATTCTGAGTTGTACTCATCAAGCGCGACCTTCATAACAGAAATTACATAAAAGAAATTAGTTCCTTGAATGCAATGCATTAATTTGTACAGAGTGGTTTAAAAAGAGCTACATGTAGCTGCCTTTCGAATTCCTATGCATGTGAATTTGTAGGTAGAGCTATATTCTTTATTGTCCTCAAACTAACCAGAGCTGTCAATACTTAAACAGATTCACAATTCTGGCTAATTTGAGAACTACAAAAAATATACCAGCACATAAAAACTAACGTGGAAAAATTCAAAGGCAACTAGATGCAGCTCTTTTTTAATCAGTTTGTATATTATTAGGAAACTCTGTTTACAAGAATTAAACAAGTCAGCAATGTTCATAATGCATAAAACTGGGCTTAAGATAAATATGAATGGTAAATATAAACGTTTAGCTGACAAATTTTAGCGTTTCCTCTATGAATTAATCAAAATTGCACCTGTTCCCATTGCATTCGCGGCAAAAACAAGCCCAGACTGCAACACTTGCGCCTCTAGTGGGGAATTTGGTGATTAAGAACTAGACAACACAAAATAGTGCCATTTCAATATGACATCGGCGCATTTCGTTCCATCTCCTCCTCTCTAACCTCCATGGGTCAAACTATACTTACCTCACTAATGGGTTATGTTATAGTCATAACTTTATCGAGGCATTTTCATATTTAATGGCGAAACTAAAACACTATTTATGTTACAAAATCAACTTCTCAGTGTCAACAAGTGTCAATTTTCTCATAAACGTTGCAAGTGAGAATAATGATTGTAACATGCAATGTTAGGTTTTAATTGACACTAAAAAGTCGGTTTTGTGACATTCAACAGTGTTTATTTTCGACATTAAATATGAAAATGCCTCTAACTAGGAGGTAGCATAAGAGATTTTAAAATCAAATCCTCTTCCTTGGTCACTAGTGTAAGTTCTGAAAAATTTGCATTCAAAGATGAAAATAACTCAAATAAATAGTTTAAGTTCTATTAGCAGTCTGTACAGCCCACCACAATTTAAAATCATTCTGGTAACAAATAATAACGATACGTAGGTGCTTTAATTTCAAATAAAACAGGCTGTGTATAACAGGGGTATATACTATTCATTTTTGCTGTCTTAGAGATTTTCAAAGAATTTGGCATTTGGAATAAAGTACATTTTTATAAAATTCAGTTTGTCCAACATTTAGTTGAGAACGATTCTCGGAGTAGATTCTGGTTTTCAACAAATATGACGAGGATTCCAACTGTCCAACCAAAATATTATGGACTGATGAATGCACATTCAGCAATAACGGATTATTTAATAAAAATCATCAGTAGGTACCATTGGAGTGACGAAAACTCCCACCTTATAGGCAACGGAATTTTCATAACAGATTCAGTGTCAATGTATGGTGCGGGGTTGTTGGGGGGTGTATATTGGGACCACATTTTTTCAAGGAAATTAACTGCAGCAATGTACAACTATTTGTGATACAAGGTAGAATATTAATTAGAAGAACTGCCACTCATAGCTTATCGTGACATAATTTTCCAGCAAGATGGTGCACCTGCACATAATGCTCGAGTGAATACAGCATACCTAAATGATAAATTTGAAAACAATTGGATTGGGACGAACGAGCCAATACCATGGTCACCGCGATCACCTGATCTATCTCCTTTAGATTTTTCCCTCTGGGGTTATTTTAAAGATCATATTTTTCTCACGGTGTGTGATTTTATAGTTTTCACCCAGAAGAAGCTACTCGGAAACAACTTTCTTGACAGCTACAACAATTTATTCTTTCTTGTTTTTTATGGATACCTATTTAAATAAAAATAGAAAATAGAAATCGCTAAAAAGATACGTTGTTTGAAGCACCAGTACGATAATTAAAATTTAGCTTTCAGACCATTTCCTTCGTAAAACTTAGTTGGAGGTAAATTCATGATAAGATCTTCCCCAATTGGTATATTTGCACGTTGTAGAACCGATCAAAAAACACAATAGAAAATCAAAGTAAAAAATACACTGGAGGGTTATATTATTACTGTAAAATTTTAAGAAACGTCGTAAAATTTAATCAAATATTTGCATTTTACTCAACGTAGTAACTGATGTTACATTGCAAATATGAAATTACCGCTCGTGGGTATACAGCGCTCTGCGGAGAATCGCAAAAATGCACATATGCCCAGGCCGTATACAGTGACGTTTGTCAAACAATTCAGCAGGTTGTGATTAAAAGTAAAAATTGCGGTAATGAAGCTCTTAACGATACTAAAATTTATTTGGTTAATAGTCTATCTATAACAACACCGATGAAGATAAAAATTGTAATATAGTTTTTCCTGAACTCATGGTATAGCAACAGATACATCTACTGCTCAAAACAATTAAAGGATGTCATAAAAATAATATTTAACAAAACATGCAGTTAAAGTAACATCTGCAATTATTATTATATTGCAAGTATTATGAAATATCCTTTAATTGTTTTGAGCGGTGTATTTCACCTTGAATGGCAAATCCAACTCACCTTTTGGTGCATACTCTAAAATTAAATAAACCCTAGCCTCGTCGTGAAAATATCCAAACATCCGCAATATGTTGGGATGGCGCAGGTGGCTCTGGATTTCGACCTCACGCCGGACCTGGTGTTCGCAGTTCAACTCCTCGATGGCGCTCTTAAATAAAACCTTCAAGGCAACAATGTATTTAGACTTTTTCTCTCTGGCCAGGAACACGTTTCCGAATTTGCCCTTTCCAAGCGGTCGACCAATATCGAAATCTGCTAGGGTCCACTTCTGGCTCGAATCTTTGGTAGTCCTTGCAACAGTCTGGGGTGGTTTGCTTTGACTAGATGTAGTAACGGGCTTGGCCTGCTCCTTCTCGTCCTTTGGTCTGGTTTCGCAGGCACTGTTCGTTTTTAAAATGGTGTTCGCATCGTGAATGTTTAGGCCTTTCGGAGCAGCAGTCCTCGCGTCAGGTTTGGTCTCTACTTTGTCGGGCTTATTTGGCGCTTCACTTTTATGACTGGTTAGTAATCGGAGTTCGTTCTTTTCCACTTTCGGTTTTTGGTTTTCTTTGTTCACGTCAACTTTTACTTTATTTGCACTAGGTTTGTTATTGGCAGTGATGGATGTTATTTGAGGCTGTTGAAACATTTTAGTACGTTTAATGCATGAACACTTCGGTTTAAGTATTTCTAATCTTCAGTCGAATTTGACAGAATGAACGTCTTTCGCGCACCTGCCAGTTCCATTTAAAATTTAAAATCCAGTAACGGTTTTTAGTTTATTTTTGGCAGGGCTGCAGCGACAGCGTTGCCAAATCTATAGTTTCTACGTTGAGCTTAAAAATAATATTTAAAAAACGTAAAATATTTTAGGCTTATGAATACAGCGAAGAATCATTTGTAGTATGTTCTAGCATCAAATAACGTATAAGAAAAGTTTAGAAATTGTTATTTTCTTATTTTATGAAGGTTAACTTCAGAGTTTCCATTTAGTACTGCGTTCCTCAAATATAGCTTTATTGTTACTCAAATAAGAATTCAAATTGAGGAGGATATAAATGAGATTAAAGAAGGCACGTTTTAAAATTAGCGGCACATATACATGTGTAAAAGTGTTTTTTTTAAATTGAAACATCCTGTATTTTTCCGCAACTACAGCCGCTTTGGATCCTGCATTCTACTTTGCAAATGTTTGTCTTTAAATACAGCCTTGTCAAGTTATGATTTTTGAAATATTTGTTTGGTCGACATCAACCGTTCATTTGAATTTCAATATCTACTCCATCCGATAGAAAACTAGAACCAAAAAACGTACCCGTCGAACTAGATAATATAAATGATAAAAAAGGGTCACGCAAATCACTAAAGCATCAAGCAATAAACTGAGAAATTATAAAGAAGAGAAAATATACAGTATGGCCCCAGATTGAGTTTACAAGAGTAAATTCTTTTTTATTTTTCATTTGTTTTTACTTCCTTTTACGATCAAGGAAGTATTGGATTCACCCCAAAAATTCTAAATTGAGTTTTCAACAGATCTTCACGTTTTGTCTGTTTGTCTGTGTATGTGTCTGTCTGTCTGTCTCTGAACAAAATATCTCAAAACCGAAAAGAGGTATGGCGTTGAAACTTCATATATAAGTTTTGTGTACTATGTAGATGAGACAGCAAGCGTTTGAAGAAAATCGCATAACCGGAAGTAGGTGTTTACTTTTGTGATTTTTCAGTTTTTTTCGATTTTTTCAAAAACGGTTGTAACAATTTTTTTCAAACTTCACATTTTTATTACATTTTTAATGTGTATTGATGTGAGTTTCTTTTGTTTTTTAATTTTTTTGTTAACTCCTATTTTAAATAGAACATCCGGTATATTACTACATTTTTTAATTCAGCTTAAAATTTTAGAGAAAATTTGTTTCTTCAACTAACGCTCTATTTTCTACCGTTTTTGTAGAATTTGTAATTTTTTAAAATTTTGACAAATGCTTAAAAATTAAAAATAAAATTTTTGACAATTATAAGATCACTGTAAAAGGAAGTTGTGTGAGTGTATCACACCAGATTTTTTTAGTAGGTAATTAAGAAAATATGAAAATAGCCAACGAGAGAGGTACCTTTACTTTTGACTTTAGAAGAAAATGTTGGAAGACACAATTATTTGTAATAAAAAAATAAAATATTAGCTTCATACTACTAGCAACTTGTGTTTTTTTATTAGTATTAAACAATGTAAATATCATCATACAGTCAGATATTAACAAAACAATAAAATCTGTTAAGATACTATGCGTAGAATTATGTCGGTGGGATGCCATTTCAATAGAAGAGAATAAAATAATTTTTTTGTAGTATTAATTATTTAAAAATATAATTGCTAATATAAAATTGAAATTTTATATTTAGACTTAATTTTTCATTGGAAATGACTTGTTCTTATAACATTTTCTCTATAAAGTCAATATTAAAGCTACCTCTCTCTTTAGCTATTTTCATATTTTCTTAATTTCTAATCACTCCATATAACAAATTTCAAATTTCGCAATGTAACTGTGGCTTCTTTAAGAAGAAACGCTTTTTACAAAGAATAAGTTTTCTATAAAAAATAAAGAAGTTTTATTTTTTGTAAACTTAATCCGGGGACATACTGTATATTAGTAATGACATGAAAACAAAGAGAAAAGTACCTATAGAATTTGTTTGTAATCTCAAGAAGGCAAAAGTAAAGAAAAGAACGTTAAAGTAGGTTTTCAGGGAATAACAATAGATAGTCAAAAGTGGAAGTGAAACAAGATTTTTTTTCAATGATATACCTACATAAAGAACCAGAAGATAAAACTATAAAAAAACGAATTTCAAGATAGGGGGTTAAAGATAATATAGCAATAACACCGAAAGAATATGGAACGGCAAAAGAAACAAATGAAATAACAGTAGAGAATAAAGAAAGCAGGGCGACGACGGCCTATCAAGAAAATAAACAAACGAGCAAAAGAAAAAACCCAAAGTGAAAACATAAAAATAGAGAAGCAACACAAACATATACTACTGGCGACATGGAACATCTAATGCTTTAACGCAGGAGCTCTAAAAGAATTAATAAAGAAAATAGAAAAATACAAAATCGACTTAATTGCAACTTCTGTTCTGCCTTTTCGTTGTTGTGCTAAATTTGAACCAAACGTCTCGTGAGCCTTAACATTTATAGAATTATTTCCCCTTTTTTTAACCCTTAGCTGCCTCAGTAAATATAAAACACTCTCTTAATCTCTCAGTTAGTAGCGTATGAAAGATCGCTATTTATCAAAATAGGAATCGGGTTCCCCTGGAAGTGTTGTCAAACTGAAACTTACTTTAAATAACGCACAAGAAAAGCCAAATACAGGCGAAATAAAAGAAAACACAAATCAGATCAAAGAAAATCAAATGAAAACTAGAATTTGCTCCTAGTTAAATCTGCGTGCCAGATAGCTGAGTTCTACTTCCAACACATACATAAGATCTAATAAGAAATTTCGTTAAAATAATTTTCTTTAAAACGCAAATGAAATAAATGTCTTTAACAAAAGCGCAATGCCAAAATTTCCTGAAGCTAATATTTATTTGAAGCCGGCCCTGCTTAAATTCACCTGCAAGCTACCTATATATTAATAATAAAACACATTTCTTCGCGCTTGCAAAAGCTCGCAGTTAAATGTAACTTGATCAAATTGACCCGGAGCTCTGCTGTATAGCGCTCATGGTTGGCGAAATGCTGGGGAACCCCCTACTGCTAGCTTGGGCGCCACTTGTCTGAATGACGTCACAACTCGGGACAAAGGCACCTATCGATGCGGGCCAAATTAGCGTTTTGGACGCTTTGAATATAGCACAAAATTGTGCACTAACCGGTACACCTGATAAACGCTTGTTTGCTGCATTCTACAAACGTTGGCTCGCTGTCTTTAAAACTGATTGCAGCAAATGATTTACTGCATGCTTTACGCGGCTTCTAATCATTTCGCCACAAAACGACTTGCACAATGCACATGGGCATGAGTCGCCCGCAGGTCCGCCCTCAATCTTCTGAGGTTCGCAACTGACTTCTTCTTTGTTAAGTCTATATGAGTTAAAACTCTGCAACGCAGCAACACGCTGCATGCTAGAACATTGCATATATCTCGGTACAAACACAAATTTGAATTCGTAATCCTTTTATTATGCAGGGCCATTAATCAAAAAATGTGTAATTGTAAAATACAGTATGCTTAAGTTTAACACATAAGAAAGTACATAAAAAACTACAAGTTGGCTTGGATTTTATTTAACTGTGAAAATAAACACCACCGGCGAAGAATGTAGATAGACCGTTACATGCTCTTCAAGAAACTAAGCCAAGGAATGTTAACTAGTGATGGGCATAACCGGACAATTTTCATAACCGAATTATTTGCATTCGAATGATATTAATAACCGAATGATTATTTGAATAATCATTCGAATAAATTTTGGCTCTCGATTCGCTTCGATTAAGTCATCTGCATAGGGATGGGCGCGTGACGTGAAAACAGTCGTGTCACGTCGTGTCACGGCGTGTCACGGCGTGAACGTGACTAATATTTGAAAATCGTGACGTGAACGTGAGTAAAAATTTCCAAGGCGTGATTCACGTTTCACGTTAATTTCACGTTAAATATTTAGTAACGAATAAAAAACTGCAGGGTGCAGCAACTTTTAAATTCATTAAATCACAAATTGTACCAAACAAGTTACATTATGTGGCTTTATTTTTGGACCCTAATTATAAATCCTTAAAGTTCATACCTTCACATAAAAGAGAAGATTATAATGCAAATAAAACTATAGATGATAATGATGAAATACATAGCAAACGACTCAAAACTGGTACATCAGCATCAGATTCTCATCTTTATACACTTAGAGATAGCTCTGACGATGACACATGTAATTAGGATGATGTCGAAACAAAACTAAATTAGTAAATTCGGAAATGTAGATGACTTTAGGATTTTGGAAAAACAGTGTAAATACGCCACTGTTAAAAAAACTTGAGAAATTTTAAACATACCGGCAAGTTCCGCTACAAGCGAAAGAGTATTTTCTACAGCTGGGCAAATTTTAGAAGAGCGCAGAATTCGACGTAACGCTGAAAATGTTGATTACATATTATTTTTAAATCAACATTTTAATGTGTAGATGAACTTATTATTCTAATAAAAGTAATGGTTTGTTTTTATACTCGGCTAACGCTGAAACTGTTAATTACGTTTTATTATTAAACCAAAAATGTATTGTGTAGATGTGTAGATAATATTTTTAAACCAATTTATTGTGTACTTGTGTAGATAAACTTATTCTAAGAAAAGTAATGATTTTTTGTATACTCGCTTTAACGCTGAAAATGTTGATCCTTGTACGTAAAAGTACTTTCAAACCTACGAATTAATGTGTGTTGCCTAGCAACATATCCCTTCTGTACTCATACCAATAAGGGAAACGTCAATTCCAATGACAGCTTTTAGTATTAAAAGTAATGTCTTTGAAGACAGCTGCAAGAAATATATTTGCCAGAAATCAGTATTTATCCCTTGTCGAAGTTATTGTAGTCAACTTTCATTTTTTTCTTTTTATGTCAACTATTCTGATTGCAACATATCACGTAAATTATGTCAGGTGCAAAACATATTTTTAGTTCTCTTTAGGGTTTTTTCATTGGTTTTAAATTTAAACATTCTGTTCCATCTGAATTTAAATTTTGAAATAAAAGCTGCGTGTCACGTCGTGAGTGGCGTGTCACGCCGTGAACGTGAGCGTGAACGTGCGTGAACATGATTGTTTAAAGCAAGCGTGAAACGTGCGTGACGTGAGCGAAAATTCACTCACGCGCCCATCTCTACATCTGCATCGACATCGGTTCACCGTCACCTGCATCGACATCGGTTCACCGTCACCTGCATCGACATCGGTTCACCGTCATCTGCATCGACATCGTAACTTGCAGATAGCAGAGGAACCAAAACATAATATGTACGGTCGGCGCCTTAGAAATCGGGACACGTAATATGTTCTTCTAGTGATAACATAAAAAATATAAAAATAAAAGGTCATATGGTATCTGATAAAAAAGTGCTAGCTAATGAATTTAACAATTTCTTTATAAATATTGCAGAAAAGATGGCAAGTAAAATTAAAAATCCGCAAACACAAACAAAATACCTGCCGACGTGCAATAATACTATCTTTTTCTCTCCTGTAGATATTTTTGAAATAAAAAAATATATACAACAACTTAAAGGTAATAAATCACCAGGTCTAGATGGTATTACTGCAAACGTATTAAAAGAAATTGCAGATCAAATAGTGCATCCGTTAGTTCGAATAATTAATTTATCTTTCGAAAAAGCAGAATGCCCGAATCACTTTAAAACTGCTGTTATCAAACCACTATACAAAAACGGTGACCAAGAAATACTAGAAAATTATCGTCCAATATCATTAATATCAAATTTGGCAAAAATATTTGAAAAAGCGGTTAAACATAGACTTGATAATTTCATTGCTAAAAATAAAATCTTATCCGACAATCAGTTTGGTTTTCGTGAAAAAAGAAGTACACAAGATGCGATAGCAAAATTAACTAGCATTATATATAATAATTTAGATGACAGTAGTCCTACAGTAGCAGTTTTTATAGATCTAGCTAAGGCCTTTGACACTGTCAGCCACTTAAGATTGTTAGAAAAACTTGAACATATGGGAATTAGAGGCAAGGTAAATAAATTACTTAAAAGTTATTTATCTAGCCGAAAGCAATATGTACACGTTGAAGATATAATAAGTGATGTTTGATAATCAAATCTGGTGTACCTCAAGGAACAATCCTCGTCCAATCTTATTTACTCTATATATTAACGATCTACTTTTAGCTAACCGTTCTGGTGAAATTTTGGCATACGCTGACGATACTGTAGTGGTATATAAAGCGAAGATTGGGAAACAGTAAAAGAACTTGTAGAAAAAGACTTGACGCAAATAAAACTTTGGTTAGATTTGAATCTATTGTCAATGAACATTAAAAAAACAAATTTATAACTTTTGCTTCATACAAAAAAAATCTTCCAAATTATTCTCAAATAATCCTTCATGATGAAGGATGTGTGAGCCAAAACTGTAATTGTTCTACATTCATTAACAAAACTACTACAGTTAAGTATCTAGGTATAACAATAGACTCATGTTTAAATGGGATATCCACTTATCGCTATTAGTAAAAAAAATACGTGGTTTTTGGTATGTTTTTAAAATTTAAAAGAATTTTTTACCTTTCCAGTCTTAAAAAGGATTATCAAGCCTTGGTTGAGTCCCATCTCACCTATGGCATTATAGGTTGGGTGGAGCATATAAAACATATTTGCATAATCTCGAAGTTGCTCAAAAACTTATATTAAAAATAATATTAAAAAACCAATGTTGACTCATTCAGATGAGTTTTTAAGTATCCCAAGTACTCGACGTCAAAACACTATTTGTCAAGTCTGTTTATTGCGAGCCTTTTATAATGAATCAGTTGCTAATTATTATGAGGATAAAGACTGTTATAGGACAGAAGTCACAAAACAAAATTTTGAATTTTCCTATTGTTAACAAGTCCCACTGTCAAAGAAGTTACAAATATCTGTTAATCAAAATTTATAATTCAGTTCCCTTTCAAATTAAACATGAAACAATTTATAAAATCTATGTACAAAAAATAAGAAATGGCTGCTGGACTGTACAAGCAATAAATATTTTCATGAAATTTTTTAACCTAATTCTTAACGTAATTCTAACTCTTATTAACTCTTACTCAATCCTGTGTTGTTGGTGCTACATAGTAACTGTTAACCTATATGGGTTTTTTCAATACATAGTCTTAAGTTAAAATATGTTGATTACAATACTGTCCATCTCGGGCGACTATACAATAATTATTTATTTTAGACTCACGTACAAGTTTTATAAACTTAAGTGAGTAGTTCCTGTTTATTTTATTTTGAAGTACTATATTTTCTTTTGTATAAACGTTTAATTTGTTTCTGAAATAAAATAAATAAATAATTAAAAAAAAAAGTCTTTGGAGTATTCTTGCTCCGGTTACTTCATTAATGTGAGATGGCATTTCATAACTGACAAACAATAAACAATCTGACGTAACAATTAAAACCATAATAACTGTAAAAACCCAGTTTATACACTTAAAAAATACATGCAAAATATATCATAATAGTGTGTAGTGTCCGATTTCTAAGGCGCCGACCGTACATTATGTGTTAGGTATTGGAAATTAAGAGGTATTTATTAAGAAGTGTAGAAAGAACTGCTTGATAATCGCAATAAGAACAGGGGTAAACGTTTATCTTTATCGATCGGGCGGATTAAAGGCGCCGCCTCTTGTATTGAAACTTTGGAGATGTAAGCAAATAAAAAAATGTTTTATAGCTTGAGCGTTTGCAGTTTTTAGGCGTTCATGTTTCAGGTCCCCATAATTTGATGATTTGATATTTTTTATGATAGGAGGTAGCTACCCGATAACCAAATGCTGTTTTCAGTACAGCCTGCTTTGTTTATGAGTTATGACGTATTTATATTTACAGAATTTTGAGCACTGCGTAGGTCGCTGAGATACGGCACGTAGTACCTTTGAATAGAGGATTTATATTCATAGCCTAGTACGTATCAGCATGAGGTTATTTTTCATTTGAATACTTTGAACGAAAACCGAGTTACATAGGTTATTTCAATAACCGGATAACCGGTTATTTTTCATTCGAATAAGCCCATCACTAATGTTAACGCAATGGAAATAGAAGACTATATAATATACATTCTTAAACAATATCAGTCAAAGCAGAATATTTGGAACGCCTCTGATATACAAAAAAGTTAAATAATCTGTAATAGACTTCAAAGACATTGCAGATAGAATGTGCTGTCTGCGAGTTAAAGAAAATTACAAAAAAAAAACGTTACTAAATATCCATGGGCCAGCAAAGAATAACGAAGAGGACGAAAAAAAAATACTACGGTTTACTGGAAAATATTTAAGAGGGAATAACAAAATATGATTTGAATCTAGTGATCGGAAAAATCAGAAATCAGAATAGGGAAACCTGCGGCAACCTTTTTACCATCGATGCAAACATGTTAGTTTTTGGAGCCGAAAGCACGGCCAGTAGCCTAAGCGACCCAAAATATCAAAGAACACAGTGGCGGCATAAATTAAAAGCAACCTAACACTTGTATTTTATGATAGGTGTTAACAGAGTTTTTTTAACATTTTTGGATGGAGCATTAACCAAATTTACGCCCACTTAGACCTCGTTGTGATACCTCCATTCCACGTTGGAGTACAATTATTAACGTTGCTCTCTTCTAAAGATTGGTCTGTGAGGTAAAGTAACAAGACTACACACGCGAAATAGAGTATTTAATGTTATTATTTTGATGCCAGTAAGTTTATCCCAGTTTTTAATCGTTTAAAAATCGTGATTAAAAAGCATTTAAAATAAGTGCTTGGTCCAAATAGATTTTAAACATAGTAGGAGCAGTGTGGCATCTAAACAAATCAAATAGATGAAAACTACTGGCCATTAAGATTGACGTAAATGACAGGGTGAGATTAAGGGGCTTAGAAGGAGACGTATATTTTATTAGAAGAAATGGGAACGAGAGAGGCAGCGTCAGACATAGAAAATCCAAATTTTACTTATCTTGCAAATACTGAAACGCCTGTCGTCAGTTGAATTGTAACGTCCTCACTACAGAGGCAACGCTTCTTTTCTTTGAGAAGGAAACACCACGCATCGCCCTGAAGATTACCAATTTTGGTGTGTTCCCAATGCTGACAAACCTGCCACGCTTGCTCCAACTTTCCGAGCTCGGTGAACGGACCAGATCTGTCTTCAAACTTGGTTCATTATCCGCAATAACGCCTAAAACTTCTCTTCTCTTCAACATCTTAAGAACATCTTCATTTTGAATTGAAGGTCAGATTTGGTATCGTTAAATTATCGCATTAAGCTATAATCTCCCATTTAAGGTATGCATTTATATATACAATATTTACGACGCTTTCGCGTATAATAGTAGTTTATACAACTAGTACATAATGTGAAACTTTATTGTAGAGCTCGGTTTATTTGACAAACGAGTGAAACGAGGGAGTCAAACAAAAAGGGCGGGACAATAAAGCCTATTATGTACGAATTATATACAGTATTTTATATTAAATTGCTTCCAAATACTGAATTGGTAATAATTTTCTAAGGTGTTGCTTACGTTCGAAAATCGTTTGGCAAATTTTATTTAATTTCAAAGTGTGTTTTTTTCGATTATCCTGGAGGACCTATAGTTACCGATAACAAATACACTTCAAACAGATTTATTCTGAACAATTTTGGAGTTTTTCCATGTTTTTTAATATATTTTATAACTAATATCATAAGAAATGAACATTCTTGAAGATACAGAAGCGGAAGCCTATGATAATATAAGTAAAATTGCGTCAAATGGGAAGGAATCACTTTCCATTCCACATTTTGGCATTGACATATCAATACAATTTACTTAATAACTGCACACTAGTGAAATAAAGAGCCACTTTATAAACGCTAAACTATCCAATAAAGCGATTTTGCAAAGCAGTCTACCATAAATCACATTTATGCCATTTACGCATGTGATATTGGTAACTGCCCGCCTAACGGACACAAACTTTGAGTTCTTCCCCTTATGGGAAGACTAAACACAATTTGGATACGTTGACTGAATTAAGACAAATCTATAAAAATTACTTCCTCTTAGAATGTACTGCCGTGATGTCGTCTTTCAGAAAATCCCCTTTGCAGCAATAGCTTGATAACATGCCAACCCCGGCTGCCCGCAAACTACTTTTCTGTAATGCTGTGTCGAATATAGCGTACCAAGTAACATCCTCTTTATTTTCACTGCGAAGCAAAAATTCAGTCGAGTTTTCAGATCTTATAAGAGGTCAAAGTGTATTAAGGCGAAAGTAGGTCGACTGCGAATTGCTTCAAACAGAGAAACAAATCCATCTCCCAAAGTCAAGAACCAGGTTTCATGGTGGGACCTGCTCAACACACCCTAGCAGGACCGGATTAAGGAAAGTTGCCGCTAGAAGCAGGGTAATTTTTTGCCGCTCCAATTTCTTTATAAGTACACAATATAGGAAATGAAATAAAGCAAACCTTTTAATATTTGATTTTTTATTGAAAAACAAACACATTGGAACAACAAAAACAAAGTTAGGGTAATTAGTTACTTTTAAACCAAAGCCTAAAAAAATGTGTTAGAAGCAAATGTACGATATGTAATAAACAAATAAATAAAACGTTAGCTTCAAGCTATGATTATCTAATATTCTTCTTACATCGCGGTGATGCAAGTCCATGTAGTGATTCATCGGTGCTGCACGGCAAAATGTCATGCCAGAATGACTGCAAGCCTTGTCCAGTGCAGTCGTGTTCGCGAAGTGTATTTATTTTGTTGGTAGCATTTAGTAAGCGCTAACGTCAGAAGTGGGGGATTATTCTAAAAAATAAAGCGCCTTTTTGCTGTACGTAAAGCGAAATCACCATCCTTGTGGTTTAAAGGTTTTTTGATTGTTTTAATTATTTACACAGAATTTAGGGTTGATGCTTGGGCACTTGTGATTTCTAGGGGATATCGCATTGGATTATTTTAGTAGAATTGTTTTCACCTGGATGGTCATGGTGTTGTTACTCGAATCATTTGCTGATCGTTATAGGAAAAACATTTTGAATATGTGAAATGAGTAATTGCTGTCTGATTTTTCTTTGATGGCAATAATAACCGAACCTAGATAATGATCCAAAAACGTCTCAACAACAGACTGGTCTTGTTAGCGTCGAGCTATGATTTTATCTAATATTTTTCTCATATCACTGTGATGTAAGTCCAAGTAGTGATTCATCGGTGCTGCACGACAAAGTATTATGCTAGAATTACTGCGAGCCTTGTCCAGTGCAATCGTGTTTATAAAGTGTAGTAATTTTGCTGCTAGCATTTAGTAAAGCTCTAACACGCAAAAGATATATTCTTAAAAATAAACTTAAAATAAGTATATATTCTTCGACAAAAAAAACCTTAAGATCTTGTCGCAGCAGCACGTCGGACTTTGGCATTTGCAAATTGCGTAATTAAAGTTATCAAAATTTATGTTATTGAGGAAATCAGGCTCAAGTCCAGGGACACTGGTATGGATTTGAAAGAATGGCGTTGTGTTAAAGATTTTATCCTTTTTAAAGTTGCAAAGCAGCGCTCTGAAGTACAATTTGTAATTGCCATTGATAAATAAATTCTTAGGGCTAATTTTGCCTTGTGTGGAAAATGCATTTGAGATTTTCGAATTACCCATAAGGCATAAGCATACATTTTTTATTTCAATTGTTCTTTACCCAAAATTTGTCGTCACTAAAATGTTGCGCTAGAAGCGATTGCTTCTTCTGCTTCATTATTAATACGGCTCTGCACCCTAGACTAATTACTTATCTTACCATGGTAGCTCTTAAACTCTAATACACATCCCATACACATCTCTATCTGCACTTTTAGAGTAACATCTCGCCCGTTTCTCACTGCAGCTACTCGCAAGCAACTTTTTATTAAGTTACAAGTCGTAAATAGGTTTTCACGTGCAACAACTTTGCCAAATACTTTGAAGATTATACTATTTATGTAGAATATGAAAAACATTTCTTGCTACACAGACTAAAATATGTACACATCAGAACAAAGTTTAATAAATTTTGGCTACCTTCAGAGAGTAAGAAAATGGTACGTAATTATTTGCCTTGGAAAATATACTATTTATTTATAGCATGCGTAAAGGTACTTTTTACCATACAAACTCAACTATAGTAAGGTCACTAGATCAACACATTAAAGTGTAAAGTACCGTCATTGTGTTTTTTTATATCTCTCCTTGTCGCACAATTGTCTCCAACTGGGGATAAAAAAAAATCTAAAAATCACGGCCTGCTGAATTGTTGGACAAACGTTACTGGCGTTTGTCAGATAATTATACTAATAATAAGTGGCATAACCTAACACATTCCTGACTTTACAGCAGTGCCATTACACCGCAAAGAAAATCCCCAAAAACTATTGTCTTTCCTATTGCAATTGGGAAATTTGTATTTGTTATCTTTATCTAATAACTTTCTCACATTCTCACGCGAGGAATGAAATGGCGGTACCTTACACTTATTGTATTGATCTAGTGATCTTCAACTATTGCACTTTTATTTGTCACCCAGTTTGCTTGTATAAACTAATACCATAGTAAAGGAAGATATTTCGGCCTTCGTGTGATCTATGGCAATGCATTATTTTGAGAAATGATGAAAAATTTCTAAAGCAAATCCCAATTGCGATGTTTTTATAGTCATTACAAATTTGTATACAAGAATAAAAACCATATTTTATTTTAAAAGGTTTTAAATTGTATTTTTCATTTTGTATTTAAATAGGCAAATTAAATCTATTTTACCCAGCTCTGCTAACTGTAGTAATTCAATATTTGGGTTGAATGGTGGGTGTTAATAATTTTATACATCTGGCAACACCGAATTAAGTTCACGTTGTTGCCAACATAAAGTAATAAAGTTGTTACTTGTTTCAACATAACCTGAAAAACATACTGTCATCGAAATGTATAATTTTTAAATTAATTTAAGACTGATGTAGGAGTAAAAGTACGCAATTTAATTATGGCGTTTGCTTTGTGCACACGACTACAATCTTTATATAAAACCAGAATTTTATTAAAATATAAATTAGACCCGATCGCTCATAACACATGCATTCGGCAATTGTCGTTTCAAGCCAAAAATGCGCCACTTTTAAAACCACCACGAATCAACATTGGCCCTACCAGAACACTTTTCTTCAAAATCTTCGCAAAACCAACGCCAGAAATGCTAAGACAAGCTGATGGAATTCCCGAATATTATAAACTAATCTACAGAAACACTATGCACAGATATCTGTTAGCAGCCCAGGTATTTTCCTCTATATCAGCTTTAATCGTGTGCTTCATTACACTGTTGAACTGCATGGAGGATTTTAGCGTGGACAGGGAAGAGTGGCGAAGCGCTGATCAGCCACGACCCGTCGAAAATGAAAACTTGGTTTATGCAGCGTGCTTCATAACGCTGTGCGTCATACTGCAGCTCATGATCTCCAGGATGCCGATCAGAATTTACAGCCTGCTCGAGAAGGAGAAATATATTTTTGTGTTCTATGGCAGTTTGCCTGCGACTAAACGGCGGTTAATGTGTACAGTAAAAGACGTAGCGAAGGTGGAAGAATCTGGTTTGCTGCCGTGGAAGGACAGCAGGTACGAAATCCGAAACAAGCAGAGAATCATCATGTTGGAGAACTTTTTCCGAAGACCTGCTGATTTGAATATTATGCTCGGGTATCAGAAAGCGCCAAAGGATTATGATTGATTTTACAGACGGAGAAAATAGCTTAATGGCAGATTTTCTGTTTTTCTTGAATCTTGCTGGATAATAAAAAGGACAAGCTAAAAAAATTTGATATTTTTCAAATTAATAGAAAAATAAACGAATTACAGGACAAATAGCAATTAAAAAAATTATTTTCTAGTAAGCCGTAAGATGAATTGAAGATCTGACAATGAATTCAATTAGGTTCTGTAATTCTGCAGCAGCCCTAATTGTTGTAGCCGCAGTGTTGCAGACAAACCATGTCACACATATAGATAAAGAGAAATCAAAATAAAGTATGGATATCGTTTATAAGCTTGAAGTACAACCTGAAGAAAGTGATTTATATTAACTGAAATATTAAACCTAAATAAAAAAACAATTAAACAGTACATATTGTGTATTTTCTTTTTCCAACAATACAATAGAATTAACAATATGTATATTGACTTCCAACGTTACATACATAATAGTCATTTGGTATGAATCTTAAAAAAAGTCAGTAAAATTACAAGTTTGATATTAAAATACAAAACAACTTTGAGCTACAATTAAGTATTTAGTTTTTCGTCGTAATAAATAGATTTGTATTCTATTATTTGTTTACACTTATAAATAATAAAAATAGTTAATGATTCTTTAACACCCACTACGTTTGATTCCAGCTTGAACTTGATATGTCTTATTTTCCACCATCTTGATATGCTAAACACAATGTCGGCTCTCGTCGCCATTCCATCAAATATAATTACTACAAGATTCTTCTATAATACATAAAATTCCACATAGTCAAAATTACTTTCTAAAAATAGAGGTATTATTAGACTTTTATAAATATTTACAAATCTCGTCCTTAGGTTTAACAGGGAAACTTTGACAATCAGTAGCAATTTTAAAGATAGTTACGATTGACTCACACTATGCACTCTAAAAAATCTTAAAATTGAGTAATTCAGTCGACGGTGCGACTGTAACACAGACAATTCTAAAACACAAACGGTACTGAGACCGTGGATTGGTGTTGGGAGTAGTATTATTCTAGTAGACTGCCAGGTCGAAACCTTTTCAAGACATTTGTACAGTTACTCTCCAAAGTTTAAAGTGGACTAAATGCGTTTGACAACAATTAAAAGTTACTACAGTAATTTTCAAACACAGCCACTAAAACTTTGGAAAAAGTATGTTGTTTTGTTTTACTACAATGCAAGCATCAAAATCCCTTAGGAACAATTCACTTCATTCACTCATGCGCAACATACTTCCTCACAGAAGGCAAATTCAATTTGAACTCCATTTCTCTGGTCCTCTTCGTTGGTTGCAGACTCGACTAAAAGCAGACAACACAGAATGACTAGTGCGACGATGGGAACTTGTGGCTGTCCGAGTGCCGGTGATTGAGAGTGTTCGAATGTAGTCCATTGGAAGACTCCTGCAAATCGTGATGAAAGTAGTATAAATGTACTTATATTATCACTTTGTCTAATCTCTAGTTATAACTACTGGATTATTTAGCACGGCCGTTGAGTCTAAAGTAAAAATTCGGTTAACTGGCTACTTTTTATTAAATTATCAGTAGTAATACAACTACGAAAACTTCTTGCTTAGTGACGAAGAGTGCAGATTATTCTTTAAACAAAGAGAAAATAAGTAAAAAAAAATGTTTTAATTTATTTTACCTGAAAACGTCAAGAAAGTCGAACTTTCAAGGCTATTTTGAGTCTAGAAAGTTAACCATTACTCGACTAGTACAATAATATTTTTACCTGACTGCTATTACTGTACTAGTCGCGTAATGGTTAACTTTCTACAAACCTAATGTTCTTTAACAGACCTGATCAGTAGTTTTTTACACAACTGTCAAAATGACGTTTTCAAAAGTTCAAGATTATAAATCGGTTTCATGCTTTAGTTTGAACTACAGTACACTTCAGTACAGCCAAATGCGTAACACCAACTGGAGCTGTTTATTGTGTTTCAGTACATAAAAACAAGTTGTTCGAGTTTGCGCGCCACCCCGGCGCGCCGGTACCAGAGCCACCAGCTGCAGCGGCGCAAAACATCATTCCTGCTCGAGATTCGTAAGAAGAAGGTCGTACGTCGATGTGTAGTTACGTTTGTAAAGTTAAAAATAAATAATAACCAAGATCCATAGTTTTATACAGTCCACAACTTCGAGGTAGAAGCGCCAAGCCGCGCTTCTAGCAACAGCATTTTTTGGTCCTCCGACCCGTATCTGGTATGCAGCCAGGTCGTGTGTTTGGACGAGCGCGCCGCCATTGAAGATTTCGCAAGAGCAAGGTGAAGCGAAGCCAGCTGCTTACGTGAGTGAATCATTCCTTTTTTGCCCTTTCCTAAACTTAATAGCTTCTATTATGGCAGTTTATTTCAATTGGATAGTACGTTTATTGCATGTGTAGCAAATATTCATATGTAGTTTCGTTTGTTCTGTAACTGCGTAACTTCGCGGCAGCTATTTAAGGGTCGTACAAAACATTCATTTGCCAGTTTCGTTGGCTGATAACTATTGTTTGCACGTTGTATTCAACCAAGGTTGTCTGCAGCCAGCAGTTGGATCGCATCACTTATCTGTTGTGAAGCGTTATTTCAAATTTGCTCTATTTGTACCGCTTGCCCATTGAATTTTATAGTTCGTACGCATGTAATAATGGCGGAAGATCATAAACGAGCTTTAATCAGACGACGCGCCGCCGTCAAATCCGCGGTCACTCGCTTTACAAATTTTATACGAGACGCAATAGATAGTACGTCGCTGCACGAGATAAAGGCGCGAACGGAAAAACACGAGCTGTGTTTAAGCGAGTTTGAAACTACTCAAGCGGAACTTGAGGCGTTAGATGACGATGACAATATTGTCGAGCATGACTCTGAAAGAAACGACTTCGAAAATGCGTATTTTTCCGCCCTTGCAACCGCCAATCGTATGATAGAATTGCGGTCAGGTGTTGTAACTTCCTCCGCGCTAAATAATTCGACGCAGTCCCAACAACAATGTAATTCGCTTAGTACAGTGCGACTACCTACCCTAAATTTACCCGATTTCGATGGCTCTCACTGCAATTGGCCGAAATTTCGTGACAGTTTTTCTACTTTAATACATGAAAATTCGATGCTTACAAATATTCAAAAATTTGTTTATTTGCAATCGTGCCTTAAGGGAAAATCTGCAGAAGTAATAGAAGCGTTAGAGGTTTCGAATGATAATTACACTGTTGCGTGGAAACTATTAACAAACCGGTTTGAAAACGATAGACTAGTCGTAAACATTCATGTATACTCTATTCACTATAGTCCCGGATTGTCAATGTCAAAATCCAATTAAAAACCACCCTTTATATCATGGTTAATATTTTTAAGTCAAGCTATGGGTAACTAGTAACAATTAATAAAGCTACTAATGTCAAAACTATAGATTATAGGTTATATTTCGAACTGACTTAAATAAAAATAAATAAAAGTTGCCAGGTAACAAAAACCCAAATTTTCAAAATTACGCTTTTGCGTTGTCCAACCTAGTATAAACCGTTCAATAGTTATTTGCCAAGTAGGTAGACATGGAATTTTGTTTTTATGTTTAATAAAACTAAAACTCCCTAGAAACTCTTTCTGACACTTTGTCAGAAGCAGCTGTTATGTACAGGAGGCTCACGAAAGTGTCTAATTTGACATTTTGAGGTTAAACATGCAATGTTGCCAGTCCTTTCATACTTTGTTTGCCACTAGGAATAATATGTATGGACATCGCCGTCATGGATATCTATCTGTCAAACAAATTGTAGTACTAAAGTAAATATGCCAAAAGTCATTAAAGGTGACACAAAACTACAAATTACAAAGGCTTACAGGCATTATAAAGCTGACAGGCCCGACCTCAGTGAAACTGAAATCTTTGCTCGGCTTAGTGACTTTTGGGATGCAAGTATTTATGCATAAAACTTAATTGTTACTTTAATTTTCGGCTTTGTACTGTTTTAGATATCTGAAAGAACTATTAGAAATATTATGGGGCGGAACAATTTTGAAATTAAACCTTTTGGCCCACGACCTAAAAATGATACATACTATTTGCAACATACGCACTGAAGAAGTAGTTAACAATGCGAGACAAATTGTGCAAGAACAACCACACGTATCTGTTCGCCATTTAGGACAGCAATTAAATGTTTCATATTCAACATCTCATAGGATATTAAGAAGCAATTTGCATTATTTTTCTTACCGGTTGCAAGTGTATCAGGAACTGCTGCCAAACGATCCTCCGGTTAGATTGGAATTTTGTAACTGGTTTATCAATAATTTAGGAAATAACGATAATGCGTTTGAGAAAACTTTCTTTACTGATGAGGCATACTTCTATTTATCTGGCTATATTAATTCACAAAGTATCACGCTGAGAATCCCAATTTTTATGTTGAAGAACCGATTCACCCACAAAAAAACGGGGTTTGGGCTGCAATTAGTAAAAGAAGAGTTATAGGTCCTATATTTTTTTAAGGTAATTGAGTGCAGTAAAACGATTAAATTTTATTTTAATAGTTCAAATTTTAGGTTTTCTAAATGCACAACCATATCATACTGAAATTTTGTCGCCGTTTTTTGAAGAGTTACGTGACAATGAATTACAAATGGGTTACGTACTTTCAATAAGATGGGGCATAAATTTACTTAAAGAGTTTTACAAAAACAGAGTTATTAGTCAAAACATGTCTACAGTGTGGCCCCCGAGGTCTTGTAACTTAACTCCCTTGTGATTTTCTTCTGTGGCCATATTTAAAAAAAATCCATTCTTCAACTTCCACTGGACAATATTCAGCAGCTTTAACAAAGAAGTACCTAATGGAAAAAATAAAGAAATCAACAATAATGGCGTAATATTAAGATTTGAGAATAGAACGAGTTAAGGAGTTTACTTTCTTAGGAACATTAATCTCTGAAAACTTAAATTACACACAAGGAATTCAATCAAGGTTAATAAAAGCATCGAGTTGTCCGGGCGCGTTAAATAGTATAATGTCCTTAAGACAAATGTTGCGAAATGCAAAACTATGACTTATAAGACTGTAATTTGACCCACAGCTACGTACGCATGTGAAACATGGACGATGAATGTGGCAGACCAAGATACGATAAGTAGGTGGGAGAGAAAAATGCGGAGAAAAATATTTGGAGGGACTCGGACGGATGATGGTTGGAGAAGACTTACAAACGAAGAGGTACAAAAGAAGTATGGAGAGCCAAGTATAGTAGACTTCATTAAAGCTCGAAGGGTAAGATGGTTTGGGCATATATGGAGAATGCCAGATGGAAGAGCTACTAAGATAGTATTGGAAGGCAGAGCGCAAGAAACTAGAAGAAGAAGCGACCAACGAATAGGTGGAAGGAGGCAGTAATGGAAGACATAGCAAGGAAAGAAATAGAAGACTGGAGAAATAAAATCATCAATAAGGGACAATGGAGACACATTGTTATGCAATGGGCCTAAAGTGGCTTGTAAAAGCTTTATTTATACTGAAAAAATACATAAATTGTAATATTTAAATATTTTTGTATACAATTTATAATTACAATAAAAAAACGACTTTCATTATACCATTATGCCTACTCAACAAAGTATGAAACGTATTCAGAATCAGCAATTTGTCTTTCATGAAATTTATCTTAACCAATACTAAAAGTGGCACAAAATCCAAAACCAAATCTGGCAACCACGTTTGTACATTAACATAAAATTATCATTTTATATAAAATGAGCATAACCTAACTTTTGTTAATGACTGACAGCATATTTACAGGGTGAAATTCATCACCCTAACATGGCCTCCTATCTGGCAAATAACTATTGAACGGTTTATAGTAACAAAAAAACCAATAGAAATTCAACAGTGCTACCATAAAACGTCATTTTTGACAATCCGGGACCATAGTGAACAGAGTATAAAGGCTTTGTTCGATTTGCCAGCAGTTCACAAAGATGTGTGTAATTTGTGTTCTAATGAAAATAAACGAAGGTTGTTGTTTTCCACATTTATTTATATCGTGTTGAACTAACCAATCAAGATTAAAGGACCTACCTGGTCACAAGAGAGCCAAAGATAGAAAAAAAATTGGGAAAGTTTATTACCTCTACACCAAAGGTACAAAGGTCACAGGTTAAGCAAGTAACTTTTCCTGGTATTCCGTACACATCCAATACTTGCAATACAGTGTAAGCTGTCAAATTTTTGTGTAAGGTCTATAGAGTTTAGATATACTGGTGCTTGGGACTATTCAACTATAATTGGTAAGATGTCGATTTTTTAGGCGAAACCCAGCTTGGTTCTTCCTTAGCATTTTGTCTAATTCTTCCCTCATTCTCTATAGGATTACTCTTGTAAATAGTTTGCTTGTTGTATTAATAATTTCTGCATCTTGATAAGCCTCCTCTTTTTGGCATCTCTCCACGTATCTTCTGTATAGTAGTCCGCTGGGATTTTTCATTTTCCCATATTTTATTTATTAAAGGTTCTAGTACCTTCACTGTCAGATTTACATCTGCTTTCAGTAGCTCTCTCATTTTTTTTAATATACTCAATCTTTCTTTTCATTTTGGTGTATTGTAAGCTACTTTCTGGGGGAGTTTGGTTGTACTTTTCCTGACATATTCTGTCTGTGTTCCCTTTTGTGACCTTGTTAATCTTTCATTTACACATTCATCGTGTCTCTTTTCCAGACATTTTCTTTGCTATATTATAACGCTTCTGTATGTCAGTCGTTTGTGCTTATTAAGTTATCGATGTAATCTCTTTTGTCTTCTCTTAATTTCTCTCTCATGCAATTTATATTAACTTTTTATTTCTGTTGTCTTCACCACTATTTATAGAATTTTGTTCTTCAGTTCCCTGCATTTCTCTACCTTCTACCATGTGCTATTTGTGTCCACTCTTTTTTTCTTTCAGAGTGTTTAAGGTTTTGTTTGCAATACAACTGTATATTGTTTTTATATTTGACCATGCGTCTTCAATTGTTAGGTCATTTTGGTATTTTAAATAGCCACCTAGGCTTTAGGGCAGCGTGCCCGTATGCTAAGCCCTTTTAGTTCTTTATTTGGCTCCATCGCCTAATTTCAGAATCACGATTTCGCACATATTTAGCCCCAGAAGCAGTATTTTTCGTCGGTTGGAGCTCCCCTCTGATGGCGTTTTTCCGAATTCCGAATCTCCTAGGAGGCACGCCGTTGAGGCGTGATGCCATTGGTGCCGGCATTGGCTTGTTTCATTTTATCGCCTTGCGATTGGCTGCCAAGGTTTAGTCACGTGGGGACGCGGCCAAGGTGACCTTTGCCAACGCTTCCCTCTGGGCAGTTGTCCGCAGCCCGTTGCAGAGAACGCTCGTGTGGTGGTTGTGAGTCGGAGTTTTCGAATTGTCTTCGGCGTAGCGTGGGTGTTTTTGAGCCCAGTTCCTGCTTCCGTAAGTAAGGGGTCGTGCCCCCTTCATCTCGACCTACGAGGATTTGTTCCGCAGAACGAAAGTGGCCCATTTTTTTCGTCGTCCCGTTGTACGCGTCATTGACGCGTCTCCCGTCGCCATTAAGGCGGTTGTGCATTCACCCCTATAGCCGTTGTAACATCGAAGGTACCTGCCGCCTACGACTGCAGCCTGTCGCAACTCAACTGTACCAGGCTCCCTCGCCGCCTACGCATTAAGGTATGTGTCTTTAACCTGATTACCGCTGTGAACGCGAGTGCTAATTTAAATCTTCGCTGCCCGCTGCATAAGGCGACGCGCATATTTGGACTTATTACTGCTCTTGTGCATTCATTCAGACTTGCAGACTGTTCATGCCGCGAGTGCTAATTTAAATCTTCGCTGTCCGCCGCATAAGGCGACGCGCATATTTGTACTCATTACTACTTATTACTGCTCGTTACTGCTCATTACTGTTCATTACTGTTCACTACTGTTCAACATCTGTCGTTAAGTTTAGAGCGCGCGTGCCAGCTGGTGCCCTTAATTATAGGTTAAGTATAGATATAGGGCGACGCACTCTGCTGCCCCATTGTAACCCGAAGTTCAATATATGATTGGTTAGTTAAGGGAACTATTGTTTTGTTTCGACTTGTGCATGTTCTGTTACAGATAGACGCCCCCTTCATTGTACTGAATATTGTACGACGGAACGAGGAAGCTTTGAGCGTGCAGGTGGGTGAGACAGCTGCGTAGTCGCGGTCGGATTGACACCTAATTACAATCCTTGCATAAGGCAATCCCGAAATTGTTATTTGACCTTGCAATTCTTGAGTAATCCTATCGGCGGAGTATTTTGCGTGCTTCGCTCCCGTCTAACCGTCCAGGCCCGGTTAGCCGGGTTAAGACAGGCTTGGTGGCGCCCTCATGATTTCGACATACCCTGTATATATTATGCCACCACGCGCTTGCCCAGAACGTATCGTGTGACTCACGCCCGACTCCCTGAGCGTCCCAGCCGTGGCCCCTTAGCCTATTTCGAACCGATTTCAGGGCAAGTGTGCCAGTTTTTCAGGACTGATTCCGTGGTGCGATGCTCACCTTGGGTGGGTGTCGTAAAGTTCTTTTAATACCGTAACACAATTTCTTTACGTGTTACTTACTTCAGTTATAAATTCATTCTTTATCTCTTCTTCTCTAAGGCCTATTATATTGCATCTTCTTCTGATCTTGAGGTTTTATTTATTGCAGTCATTTTTATCATTATCCGTGCTCTTACTAGGAAATGATCTATATCAGCTCCTCTCATTACTCTTACGTCCTGTAGTGAATGCCATATGATCTTTTCGATTCTTAGTCTTGTCATCTGGAGCTATACGTATTTCCTTGTATATCAACTTGTGCTAAAACAGACTCCAGCCAATAACAAGTGCTTTCTGAGCAAAAAGTACTTTCAATTTTCCTTTGCTTTGCCTCCTAGTGCTCTTCTTCACAAAATGTCATCCTATCCTGTGTTATTTCTTCCATGTTTAGCGTTTAAGTCTCCTATTACTATTACCATGTCTTGTCACCGTGACCTCGGTTGCTTTCTGTAGGAGTTCAGAGAATTCTTTTTCGTTATCATCGGTTGGGACTTAAGGGCCATTTACACAAATAACAATTTCTAGTACAGTGATGTTACAAGTTCTCTCTGTCTAACATTCACACGTATTAGAAAGAGACAAAATGTCTTACAAGTCCGTTCCTACAAGAAAACTTTTACTTTCTACCAATTTCAACTTCACGCAAGCGCAATTCCATAACACCAACTTGTGTTTTGTAGACGGCAATTCGTACACATAACCTCTTCGTTGCGTGAGTCAACATAACTTTGTTACATGATTTTAAGTTTAGTTCTTGTCTCAAAGGCAAGTATTATGTTGAAAATGCGGCAGTGGAAAAGAGAAAAAATTCAATTGCTGATACAAAAGAACTCTTTTTTGAGGTTATGTTTCTATTACATTTTAAATAGATTGGTTTGACTGCATGGCAGACAGCTGCAAGTGAATTTTAGTTTCTTATACGAGGAAAACCTATTACAATTTATCTTTAACTGGACTTGTAACTTCACTGTACCAGAATTCTTGTTTGTGGAAATGGCTCTTTATAGACTGAGGGCCTAATTCTAATCCATCGGTGCAAGCCGTCGCAAGTCAAGTTGCGCCGAAAAAACAAAGCATCGCCGCGCAGCGAGGCGCAACTACGTAATTTCCAATTCTAATTCATTTGATTTGCGCGCGCTTGCGCCGATTAGTTGCGACTGCCGCAACGAGGTCGCAAACGACCGGCGCAACTTTGACAGTTTGAATTGTTAAGTTTACTGTGCGCTTGTAATTTGCAAATTCAAACTTACAATGGCCCAAGGTGGTGCTTATGCCGTGCTTTTTGGGTTTAGTAGTAGCAGTGATGACAGTGACGAAGAAAATCAACGTGCTGTGTTTAATTTGGACAGTGTGAATGATTTACAGTTGTACCAAAGAACACGTCTTAACAGGGAGCTCTTTGTGTACGTTACAAATCTTCTTCGACCTGCACTTGGTAGAAATTCTAGAGGTGGAAGACGGCCTTCATTACCAGTTGAACAGCAAGTGTACATGGCACTACAGTTTTATGCTAGCGGTGGGTTTCAGTGGTTAGTCGGAAGCAGTTCTCAGATGTCCCAAGCTGCAGCCAGTCGTGCAATTACTGCAGTAACTGCTGCCATTGTTAATCTTGCACCACTTTTTATTAAGTTTCCCACTCCGCAAGAATATAATGACACGAAGCAGCAATTTTACAGCATCGGAGAAACCTCACAATTTAATGTTGGTTTTCCTAACGTATTGGGAGCCATCGATTGCACACATGTGCCATTAAAAGCTCCTTCTGTGAATCCAGAGCAATATATCAACAGGCACTTTGTACACAGCATTAATGTGCAACTAGTTTGTGGGCCAGATCTGATGATCTACAACGTGTTTGCTGAATATCCTGGCGGCAACCATGATTCCTACATTTGGAGAAATAGTACTCTTCGAACGAAGTTAGAGGATGGTGATTTTGTCGAGGGATGGCTAGTTGGTGACTAATGTTTTACTATTCTAATGTACAAATTATATTTTATTTGTGTATATTTACTTCAAGAATTTTTAATTTTAACATCTGATTTATATCAAATATTATTATTATGGAAATTAGGACAGGCAGCAACAAGCTGATGTGTATTGTAAATGTAGAAACTAATATTAATCTCTCTTATTTTACTTAGGTGATTCTGGTTATCCACAAGAGCCCTGGTTAATGACCCCCGTAAACAATGCGAACACTCTAGCCGAGCATCTATATAATGCAGTACACATTCTAACAAGAAACCCAGTAGAATGGTGTAATGGAGTACTGAAGAGTAGATTTCGCTGTCTGGCATCAACACTTGGATATACCCCAGCCAAAGTATGCTCCATCGTCACTGCTTGTTGTGTGCTGCATAATATATGTATAGCACATCGTTTGGAGGTGGAGAACTTACAGATGGATGTACCTGATCAAGCTCTTCCCAATCCTCAACAAAATCATATGCCTCACTATGAAAACCAGCGTACAGATCTGATACAGGGACATTTTACCAGACCAAATGTTTCTTAATTAACGTGCAAAGGAAAAACATTTCATATACTCATATACAGTGTGTCCACAGTACTAAACATACTTTTGCTACAACACAGTTTATAAAATTACAGCAACCTTCAGTTGGTTTTACTTGATATTCTGCACCAGGTAGTAGCCTACCATTTTATGTTTAATCTTTGCGCAGATTATAAATTATGCAAATAATTTTTTTTAGTCTATTTTATTCAAATGTAATTATTTTTTGAAGTCCTTCTATTACCATATTTAAAAATTCAGGATTTTAAAATAAATTGGCAGTATTTTTGCTTTCTTCTTAAATAATTTTCTATTACATATTTTCTTCAAATGTTGTACAAGGGTTACTTGCATTAAATTCCTTTCTTTAGATGTAGCAAATTAAATACACAAATACCATCTACACATTTTTTTTTTCTCCTATTTGTGTAACGTTAAATATTGTCTGTGGATATTGTGTCGCTGTTGCTTTGCTTTACTTATATTTATAAATAAGCACTGGTTGATATAGAGATTATATCTGTTACGCTTTTTATTTGTCCCTGCAGTTACTATTACTTATTAGTATAAATATTTTTGTTAATTTTAATATTTTTGCCTAATATAATCATTTTATGTGTAAATATTAGCAATAATTTAATGTTAGACTTGGGTTTCTTTAGTTGAAAGTTAATTGATGTTGATAAATGATAATCAATAAGTGTATATCTGTTACGCTTTTTGTTCGTCACTGTCGTTGCTGTAACTTATTTAGTATAAAGTTTTGTTAATTTTATATTTTTTTGCCATTCTAATATAATGCTTTTATGTGTAATTTTTAGCAATAATTTAATGTTGCACTTGGATTACTTTAGTTAGAATTAGCTGGTGTTGCTAATTAATAATAAAGAAGTTTAAACACATGTATATATTTATTTAAAAAAATATGAATAACTAATTAACTAAGTTTTATTTTATAAATAAAATTATGTTCTATTTTGCAACAATAACAATTTTTGTCTTTTTAGCTTAAGTTTTTCATTCTGAAAATACTCATACATTTCCAACTTTCTTTTTTTTAATTGTACTTCTTCAGCCAATAAACTTTTAATTTCTAACAAAATTTCTGTAGGTTTTTGTGTGTCTATGTTGGTTTGATGTATAGCTTGTAATGCCTTTTCTTTCGTTCCAAGTTTTCGCTTTTTGTTTTTGAGTGTGTTGGAGCATGAGTGAGTGATGGAGTATTTATTGTGGTGTTGGTGACGGTGGCTATTTGTGTATCGGTGCTTGGGATGGAATCGGTAATTTGAATGTGGTCTGAATCGTTTTGTGTATTTGTGGTGGAGACTAATGATGAAGTGGAAGGTTGTGGGTCACTGTGTAATGCTGATTGTGGACTGATCTGGATGTGTGGTGGCGAAATGAATGCTTGAGGATCTTCAGGAATAGCGGGTGGGGATGGTAAATTCATGGAAACTAGAAAAGGTAAAAAAATAATAGAAAATAGCCGATAATGGATTTTTGTACACACTAGGGCGAAGTGTGTCAATTCCTCCTTTAATTCCACTGACGCTATCTTCTCCTATGAATGACAAAACTACTTCTTCGGTTGCGGTAAGGTCAACTTCATCTACTTGACCTCCTCCAGTTTTTCTCACTTCTTTCTTGAGCGCATTTACTTTCTGTTTGGTTCGACTTTTTAAATCTTTAAATTTTTTTTTAATCTGAAAATTTTAATTGAATTTAATGAATTGATATTTCTATTATTTTGCAGTCAACTTGTATGTAAATCACTGATTTTCTCCGTACTTATGTAAAATGATTTCATTTATACTAGGTAGGTACCTACTTCTTCTAGGGTTCTTCTCACAGGAGCAACCGAATTTATCGCCTGCAATACAGTTTCCCAAGCTCGGTCCCTGTGAAACTGGGTGTAATTAGGGCCCTTTAATGGGCCAAACAAGAATTTACGCCTTTTTTCTATTTCTTGTACCAAAATCGCAATTTCGTCGCTAGTGAAATTTTTAGCGTGTGGTTTCTCATTTTTCTTTGTAATTCTTAAATAATACCAAAATTAAGTGACGTATTTAAATAATATACCAATATATTTAACTTACGTATTCATTTTCGTTATCAAATATTAATTTAACTTTTACATATACGTAAAAATCCAATTAAAATTGACATTTGCCGCTTCGCGCCGGTTGTCTGATATTAGCAACAGTCGCAACTTTGCGCGGCTCTTGCGATTCGAATGCGCCGGTAATTAGAATGCAAAAACAAATCGGTCGCAGAGACCGCGCAAAATGACGTGTCGCAAGTCCGGCGCAGCGCAACTTTGCGTCGGTGAATTAGAATCGGGCCCTGATAATTGGCATATTGTAAAATTTGGCTTTGAATCTTGCTTCCCTTTCTATTCAGGGATGAGCAAACGTTTTCCTACGCGGGCCATTATTTACAAATAGAATCTATGGTGAGCCAGGTTTTTACATTTTTGGCTATATATTTCTACAAAATTAAATGAAATCTGTGTCAAAACTGACGCAAAACCTAACCTGCTAACCTCAAATTTGACTTAGATTTACAGTGCCACCAACTTGTCATAGGTTAGGTAGTTTCCATGGTGATTGAAAATGACCCTAGGGTCCTTTTCAGCTATAATTTACCAAGGGCAGTGATAATCACCCGCAATAATTTTGACAAATAACAACCCGAAAGTGCTTGCCTAGAAATAACCCGAGGCGAAGCCGAGGGTTATTTCTTAAAGGCAACGCACTTGAGGGATATTATTTGTCAAAATTATAAGGATTTATCACTGGCCGCGGTGAATTCGGAAAGATAAGTTCTTAAATAAATTAGCCATTTTCTGACAAATTAATTTGACACTTCATTATAATAATATTATGTTGGTGGCACTGTATGCCTATGTCAAATTTGAGGTTATCAGGTTAGCTTTTGCGTCAGTTTTGACACAGGCTGACGGAAAAGCTAACCTGCTAACCTCGAATTTGACTTAGATTTACAGTGCCACCAACTTGCCATAGGATACTACTGAAATTCAATTAGGTAGTTTCCATAGTGATTGAAAATCACCCTAGGGTCGTTTTCACTTCAAGTGTGGTCTGATTTGTCAAACTCAGTCACGTGATTAAAAATAATCAAATTGGATTGGTCTGCAATATATGTAAGAACTTATCAATAGTAATATAACAAGGGCGAGACATACTTACCGATAATTTTGCACACGCCAAGGGTTGAGTGCTGGTTGCAATGAAAACTGTCCCGAGGGCAGCTTTCTAAGGGCAACCAGCATGATGACTTTTGGCACGGGCAAAATTATATGTAAGTTTGTCGCCCGCGTTTATATTTTGATGATTATTACACAAAACCTGTATACGAATTATGATTTAAAATTGATCTAATAATGCAAAAAAAACTCAAATTGCTTGTTTCTTGCATGTCTCTTTTTAATTATGACACCATCCACGGGGTCGATAATTAGCACTAGGGAGCTTATTGGTTGATAAGATTCCCTAAGGAGCGTATCAGATAATCAGTTCGGGATTGGTCGATTTTCAAAAAATGCATGGTTCTCATTGGATGATATCAGTCATGTGACAGTTGTGTGTAATAATCAATATAATCTTTCTGTATGCCAGCTTCCTTTTCTTTCTTATTATATCCATCTTCTAGTCAAAGTTAACTAGTTACACTACTATTGCTGTACTTTCCAGTTCCTTTCCCACTGAGTTTGTTACCCCTAGCAGCTTTTGTACTTCCTTTATTTTTTCTCCTCGTTCTTCTTTTTCCCACCTTTTTCCCTATTCCGCCATCTTTTATATTTGGCCCTCTTTATTCTCCTCTTCAATTTTCCTCATTTCTGCACGGCTTTTTATATTTCTTCCTGCAGTTTGCTTATGCCTCCATTGTTTTTCTGTATTTCTTCATTATTTATCTTGATATCTCCTTTCACTTTTAGCAACAGCTATTTTGTCCATACCTTTTTTCTCTTCTTTTTCTGCTCGAGTGTTTAAATCCGTTTTGGTTAGGATTCTGTTTGTTAGACTGCTCCTTTTGAATAGTTCCTCTTCTTCCCATGCTGTCTTTTCTTATTCCCTTTTTCTTTTAGTGATCTTCTCATGATCCCACTCTTTTTTCATTAAATTCATTTGCGGAGGTGTTAATTGTTTTTAGATAAGTTCTTTGGTTTTGCTTTAAATTGCCTGGCTTTGCCACGTACCAATTCTCTCAGATTTATAAACGACAGTTTTCTTATTATCTTTACCAGTAACCACTTAACCTCACTTTGTGTACCATGTTACCGTTTCTTTACGAACCTCGGAACTTCACTCCTTCTTGGCAATGCTTTGTAATTCACTTACATATTCTAGTTTACTGTATATCCTGTATGTTCCTAGTTATTTTCACCATGTATGTTTCACCCACATTTTAATTTTTTAAGCATGTACACATTGCAGCCCTTTAAACAAATTACGAATAAGTAATAGCAAAAATTATCCATTATCTGTGGTAAAAAATATTCATGACTGCTAAATATTATCCAAAATCACATAAATTTATTTTTTTTAATCAGTTAACCGGATAAAAAATTTAAATGTCAACAGCTCTACTTTGTAGCAGTACCTACCTTCCAACAATTACTTCAATAAAACAAACATTTCAACTTACCATAGGATTTCGAATACTAATATGAATGAGCAAGGACCCCAATTCCAAATCTTCGCTGTATATATTCTTTAAACATACACTCCTGTAGCCCGTTCTTAGGCACGTAACCTAAAAAAATTCTGTAGCGTTGCAAATAAGCACACAAAAAGTAACATACCGGATAAGTCGCTTGGCCTATAAAATTAGGATCCCCAAACACATCTTCGTCCTGAACCAAAAACCTTAACAAAGCAAACGCAGGGTTGGCTACGTCAAACTCGCATATTTCATTCCATACGGGATTAAAGCCATTATCCGCTGCAAAAACTGAGTAACTAAACGTTTTCTGAGAAAATTGGCCAACTTACAGACTGTCTTGGTGGTCAGCTTGACTCCAGAATCGAACTCGGCCCCTATCACTTCCACTTCCACGAAGGGACTGGCCATCCCCTTCTTCAGCTTGCTCAGATGCCTCGCCCCTATGATCCTAATCGATATGGTCATGGGCTCTACGTCGACTAGAGTGTTTTTGTCATAGGGGTCGAATTCGTCTCTAAACATGAACTGGGGTTTGAGCAAGTAGCCACAGTTGCCATTGTCCCGGAACTTGGCCTGGTTCAACTGCATGGGCTTATCCCCTGTTTGGTAGTTTAAAGCAACCATTTGACAGCCGGAGTTCCACAAATTGACCGGGCTGTAGTTGGAGGAGTCAATCCTTTGGCCTTTGGGGTAAACCCTTGAAAATTGGATCTAGATAAAGAGAAAAAAATAAAGTTCACAAAATCAACAATACGGACAAGTCACGTACTCGGTGATATTTGAGGAAGAACTTGTTCTCTTGTTGGCAGATCAGCTTTTCAGCTTTGTTTTCAGGAAAGGAGGACATTTCATAGAAGATAAAGCTCTGCCGGGCCCTCTCTATGCTGAACGTGACCGATCGACAATATATGATGAGGTTGGACATCTCCTTGGCTATCCGGAATGCCCTCTCCATCTCTCTGTGTTGGGTTTCCAACACGCTAGCCTTCTGGGCGGCGTCTCTAATGGCAACTAGCCATTCTAAAGCCTGGAATTAGACATTAAGATTTTTTTAGCGACTTGGATTGTTGTTCTTACAGCATCTCGTGACTGCACAGCAGCATCTAGGGGCGTGCATGCCGTGGATGTGACGATGCGCAGTTCCCATTCCAGACTCTGTCGGGCAGGGCTGTGGTGCAGATCCACCAGAGCGCCGTTCATGTCCAAACTGCCTTGAAGCATAGATTCTTCCGACTATAAATATTAAGAAGATCAAATTTAAAGATCAACTGGATCGCAATGTATTAATAAAATAAAATAATCAAGAGTAGGATAAATCGACAAAATTATAGTAAACTACAAAAATATTTGTATTATTTATAATGAAAACAAAATGTGAGGGTTAAAAAAACAGAGATAGTGTTTGTATTATATTAAGTGAGGTATCACTTATAAACCTTTGTTTATTTCATGAATGGTAAAAATTATCAAAGGTAATACCACAGAAGGTGAACATTTTTTGAGATTACGGCCCCGACATAGTCTCATTCTGAACAATACGCGTCTCGTGCGCATGCCTGAGAATTCGAACTCTGCCTTTAGAAGCGAATTTTAAACTTAACCGTGAGGTTCATTTCCCCACTGCACGGACGACGCTTGCGCACAGCTCACCAAGTGTGTAAAAGAGTTGGTAGTCTGTCTCACGCTGTGACCTCCCCACTTACAGGTGTTAGCAATATAGTAGTATTAAATATATGGTTTATACCCATTTAAAAAAATTGAGAAAATAAAGGTTGAAGATGGTGAAATTTCAACAAGTATTTTGAACATCATGTATCGAAATATTCTGTCAAATTAACTACACTTCATTAGTTACTCCATGTATTATCGTGTTCACACTTCCATCGAATTAAACAGTGCCATAAAAATGGTAACCACTTTTGAATTAAGAGTACAGATTGGAAATATTAGTGTTGTTTGTGAAAAGCACTTTAAAAAAGCCGATATAAAGGTTGCTAAGTTGAAGAGACTTTTTCCGACTGCAATACCACTAGTAGTTCAGTCAAATTGTAGAAAATATCTTGTTTTTTTGACAAAATATCGAGAGATCCAAAAAAAAACTGATCCTTGGCAGGCTATGGAAATTCAAACGTATGAATAATATAAAAAAATCTTCAAAAATGCTAAGTTTCGTTTTAAGACACTGCAAAAAATTTTCTATTGATACGTTAAGAGGCATTTATTGCTCTATTGTCAGATCTAAACTCGAATATGGCTCGATAATATGGTCACCTTATCAGGGAGTGCATAAAGCAACAATTGAACAAATACAGCATACATTTCTGAGATTTTGTGCATCCAGGATAAAAATTGTTATTGCTGATCATGACTATTCTTGCATTGAGAGTCAATTAAAATTAAATGCACTCTCCGTTCGTGGAAATTATGCTGGAATGCTCTTCATTTATAATCTAGTAAGTAGAAATATCAATTGCGCACATCTGTTAGAATGTATAAATGTAGAAGTACCAATTAGAAATAGAAGAGGTGATTTTATATCATTTTACATTCCATTTCATCGTACGACTTATGGTCAAAATTAGCCTATAGATCGCTATTCTAAGTTCTTCTTCTTCTTCTTCTTGTTAAGTCTATGTCAAATTCAAGGTTAGCAGGTTAGGTTTTGTGTCAGTTTTGACACAGACTGATGCAAAACCTAACCTGCTCTTACAGTGCCACCAACATACGTTGTAATTTCCATAGCCCACTGAGGATCAGTTTTTTTTGGAGCTCTCGATACTACCTGAACCGTGAAAATGTAGTTTTATAGAAAAACTTCCATATAATTCAATGAACTACAATGTAACATCTGACTGAGTGAAAAAGTGATTCAAAATGGCGGTGAAAGTAATGAAAAAACGGTTTTTTGCATATAAAAAATCAAAAAAGCGATGAAAATTTTCAAAAAAAAAATAAGCTTGTGTACCTATAAAAACAAATAATTAAAAAAAATTTATCGCAAAAAAAACGATAAAAATAGCTAATTCCTTAATTGTTTTTAACTTAAAAAAAATCTGTAAAAGGCTTTACACAGAACTTCTCTCGTCAACATTGTGGCACTAAATAATTTAAAAAATCAAATTAATTTAGGAGTACAAATATCTTCACGTTTCTAATAAATTAAATACATTTTCAAATTTAAAAAATTGTATCCCGCTGGGGTTTGAGCTCTGCAGAATGCTCAATCCTAACCGAATCTCCGCAGAGGATATAAGTACGGCGAAATTCCATCTGCGCTACCGCGTCTCTTCGGAAAAAGTCCGGCGCGCGCATCTCATGAAGAGCGCGGTGTTATGGTTGAAACATTTTTACTCTTTTGTGACATTATCTTTTATTGGTTGAGTCTTATTTTCGGCAAATGTAAAGCCTGACCTATGTGAAAGTTATTACTTCCTTTTATTGCAAAATTAACCCAAAAATAAACATTTTATTTTTTAAGGTGCTCACTCTATATATATTTGTATGAAATTGTACCGGTTTCATGCGAGGTAGATATATAATACATAGGCAAAATATCGTCTTCCTTCGATAAATAGTTTTTGAGCTATACTGCCAACAGACAGATAGACAGACAAACAGACGGACAGACAGACAGACGGAATTGAGAAAACCTTTTTTTCGTCATCTAGGGACCTTGAAACGTGAAGATCTGAAAAAATCTCGGAAGGTGATTTTTTCATGATTACAATACTTCCTTCGTCTTTCAGACGAGGGAAGTAAACCAATAATTGTATAAAGTTGAAATTTTCAGAAAACATAGTACTCAGTGAGCAGAAAACGTAGGTTTTTGAAATTTGCAAAAATATTGATAATTTTTTGCATAAATCAATTTTTTCAACAAAATTAAGTTTTTGCAGAAATTATTCTCCTTAGCATAGAATTTCGGCTTAGACCGCGTAGTATTTGTAGATGAACACCCAGCACTTTCTGGCTTAATGTGCCTTGCACCTTGTGAAGTCGAGCAAAAACCCGCGCGATGGCCATGCTCTTTGATGGCTCGTGTTGTTTGAGTATCTTGAGAACGAGGATACTAATAGCTCCACACCGACCTTCGGTTCCTAGTGCAACTTTCACTCTGATGATGCAAGCTGCAAGGTATTACGAAACGTTAGTGAATATGGATGCACAAACAGCAAAACGACCAAATCTGCCTAAGTATCCTCGTTCTCAAGATACTCAAACAACACGAGCCACCAAAGAGCATGGCCATCGCGCGGGTTTTTGCTCGACTACACAAGGTGCAAGGCACATTAAGCCATAAAGTGCTGGGTGTTCATCTACAAATACTACGCGGTCTAAGCCAAAATTCTATGCTAAAGAGAATAATTCGAGTAACCGCGAAAGCTTCAAACAGTACATTTTGCAGAAATTGATTTAATCAGGTTGCAGAAGTCATACAGCAATCAGCGGGGGCGTATCTTTTTCTTTAAGAGTTGTACTACCATGCACAATATGAGCGCGCTTTTTTTTACTTGAAGATATGTGCAAATTCAATTTGAAAAGTGACCTTTTTTTACACGCATAAAATGTTGAATATTTTTGTCAATTTTAATTGCACTAAAATTACATAAGCACCATTCGATAGCTGCCACTTTACTACGAATTTAAAAAGATTACTGTACGACCCATAGAAGCCGAGGTACTTTTTTTTTTAAAAAATCGCTGCACATTCATTTATTAATATTGTAACGATCTTGGGGGCCGAGCCACGCATGAGTCACCGTTCGAGAGCGATATGGGGTTGATGCACCCGACGCGTGCAGACAGATTGTCACATTCGAGAAGCAACCTTGGAGCCAGCTGCAGAGGCGTGATGTCAGCGACCTTAGTGATTAATACAGCGATGCGTCATGCCTTTGTTGGGAGCTTCGAGTAAGGTCTGGACGTTTCTAGAATGACTCATTCGTGAGATATAAATACTCGCGAGTGAGAATAGCGCGCAGTTCTCATCCAGTTCTCATCAAGCTCGAAGCGCGTAATATAAATAGACCGTGTGTATATAACTCTAGTGAAATAAATAACAAATAAATATAACCATATAAACCATTACTGTTAAGTGCAATATAAATACATAAATGTATCGTTGTTAGAAATAGTTCGTTAGTTTAAGTAATTTGCGTTCTGCCTTGATGATTCTTGTGTTTGTAATTAATCGTTGTAAATAAATGTTTAATACAAGAAGCATCCTATAATTTTTAAATAGCCCGAACGTAAAAACGTAACAATATTAAAGGCTGAAATTTGCACACACTTTAGCTGAACACTTATAGTAAAGTAAGTAAGTAAGTAATTCTTTATTTAGCAACTTGCTAATAACAACCACTATACAACATCAACAACGTCTAACAATGTCTAGCCTTCGCTTAACAAATAAGTCTTTTAGGTTTCGCTTAAATATTGCAGTACTTTTCGCTTTTTTAATACTGGCACTTAAGTTATTATATTCTATTTGACCCTTATGAAAATTGAATTAATACAAATACACTTTTTTTGAGTCCTCAAGTAAAAGTTTTCTCTGTTTCGTGTTTCATGTTCATGTACATCACTACACAAGATTAATATGTTCTGAAGATAATTTGGCACTTCTTTTTTTATTATTTTATATATGAATATCATTGCTTGATATTTACCCAATTGCCTTACATTTAACCACCTTAATTCACTTAACATATCCTTGATTCTAGTAAATCTGTCACATTTCAAAATAACCCTCATACATCTATTCTGTAGCACCTGCACTCTGTTCAATGCCCCTTCACTAAACAAATATAATATTGTCCCACAATATAAAAAGTGCGGTCTCGCGATTGAATTGTATACAAGTAATCGCGAGTACGCAGAAAGACATTTTCCTACACGAGCCAACACTCCTAATTTCTTGGATATTTTCTTACAGATGTAGTCAGCATGATAATTAAATTTTAAGTCCCTATCCACCATTATTCCCAAATACTTAATTTGTTCCACCACAGTTATTTCTTCATTTTCAATTGAAATTCTTGCATTAGACTCTTTGTAGATTTTATATAATGACCTATTTCCCAACATCATAAATTTAGTTTTGGACACATTCAATTTAAGTTTATTTGCTGACAACCATTTACCAACACTTGTTCATGTATGCCTTGATTTATAACGTTTACTACATCAACAAAATTTTCACCTGAATAATATATCATTGTATCATCTGCAAAAAGATGGAAATTTTAGAACTCCGTGCATGCTGCAACGTCATTGACATACAGCATAAATAATAAAGGACCCAATATGCTCCCCTGTGGTACGCCAACGTTTATGTCGAGTTCTGAAGATATTTCTTCATTACACTTCACTTTTTGCCTTCTTTAACTTAGATAACAAGTCATCCAGGCAAGAACAGTACCTCTCAGTCCATACTTAAACAATTTTTTTGCAGACTGTCTCGAAAGCTCTTTTTAAGTCTAGAAAGACCCTCCAACCATTTCATTTTTTTCTATGCTCACCTTCCAATTATGTAGTATACACTGAAGAAGGCCGTTTCGCAACTATATCCCTCCCGAAAACCTGACTGATGTTCACACAAGATGTTGTTTTCTTTAAAAAATTTGATAACTCCATATAAACAATCTGCTCAATTACTTTTTCCACTGCAGGCAGTAAGTTTATAGGTCTAAATTCATTACACTTGGTAGTGCGAGCTATCTTCCGTATAGGTATAATTAACAAAGTCATGAGCCCCGAGGAAACACTCCACTCTCCAGCGAGGAATTATCAAATGTAACAATACATCTGACAACTCATCAAATTAGTCACATAAGAACTTCACACTGATTCCATCAGGACCGTTTTTACTTTTCAGGCTATTCAGAACCATTTTCAGATTAGTTTTGTTTAGTAATGTGAATTCAGACATCACACTGGCTACATCAGGCATTTCATAAGTCACGTTAGTTCCTTTAATACTAGAAATTACGTCATTAACACTGTCAATAAAATACTTATTGAAGTTTTCGGCTATATCTTTTCACCTTTTACAATGTTATCCTCAAATTGTATACTTAAATATTCTACTGTGTTTTTATGTGATAACAGGGACTTTAATGTCTTCCACATTCGTTTGGAGTCGTTTTGCATTCATCTATTTTTCTTTCATAGTACTTGCACTTTTGAATTTGTATAGCCCTTACCGTATAATTTCTTTCTTTTTTGAAATTTTTCCAATCTATTTCTAATCCAGTAAATACAAATTTTTTGTATGCAATATTTCTTCTTTTTATACAATCATGTATGTCTTTATTAAACCATGAATTTGTATTTTTGATCACATTTCTCTTTTCGGTGTAACTTCATGTAGTATTATTGACATCTTATCAAAAAATTCATCAAATTTTTCAGATATATTCTTTGATCGATAGTTTACGGTAAGATTTTTCAACTTTTCCTGACATTCATGCCTATTGATTCTACCCTTCACAATACTTTTCATTTCTAATTGACTATCACCACCCATAATCATGAGCGTTCTATGGTATGATATCTTAGGTTCATCTATAGCTTGCACTTTTAAGTCACTGCAGTTTGTTATAACTAGATAAATAAATAATAAATAATAAATAAATAAATAATCTTTATTCAAGAAGCTGAATCGCAAGGACGAAGTTTAGCAGAGCTATTCTTCCACTTCGGCCTTGTAAATACCGTAAAAAATTACAAAATAAAATGCAATGCCAGAAAACATTAATTACATATATACATAAATACAATAACAATGTATCACGGAGATACTCGAACGCTACCTGTCAACGCTGTGTCTCAAATAATATTAAAAATAACTTTTCTTTAAATTGTTTGGATGATAAGTTTATAAACGACTGGGGAATATCATTAAAGTTTTAGCAATGTTGAAAGTGTAAGCTCTTTGGAATATAGACAAATTATAGTGCGGTATTGTATTAAACCTCGATGCCTTAAGTTCAGATTATGCACATCAGTCCTGAAAGTAATCTTATTGATAAATAGGGAGGGCTGTTTGTCTGATATTATATTATGAAATAATAATGCACTATGGAGATACATTCTGTTTTTCATATTTAACCATTTGCATCATATAATTATGAGAAATGTGATCAACTTGCGAATGCCGTAGATAAAACGTAAACAGGAATTCTGAACACGCTGTATACGTTGCAATGTCTCACAGTCTAGTCCTTGCCCATACACCGCAGCACAATAGGTAAACTGTGATAACACCAATGAATCGCAGAGAATAGTTTTAACTTTCTGATTTAAGTATAATCTATGTCGATATAAAAGCTTTAAATTATAATATGCACTTTGAATACATTTGCAAACGTGCTCTTTATATCTGAATGATTTATCTATAATCAAATCTAAATTTTGGCACTGTTCACTAGTGGTATCTCAGTGTTATCTATCTTTATGAGTGGTACTATCAGGTTATCATTTGTTTTACCAAATAATAAAGCACGCATGCTGTTGCGATAGGCGAGAAATAATATCTAAGTCATCATTTACATCATGAACTGCACGCCCATATATCATCAGGACGAAATGCATGATATATCTGGGTATCGTCAGCGTACATGTGAACACTACAAGTCACTAATCTGTTATGGAAGTTGCTAGTGTATACCGTGAATAATAATGGTCCAAGTATGGAACCCTGTGGTACTCCTCTCTCTATATTTATGAAATTAGATATAATATTTGAACTTTAACACATTGTTTTCGATCAGTTAAATAACTTTTTATTAAATTAATTGCTGAAGAATCAAGACCAATGTAATGCAAGATGGCAGATAATAAATTATTGTTAATTGTGTCGAAAGCCTTACTATAGTCCAGAAGAACCAAAATTGCACAACTGCCATTATCCTGTGCTCTTAGAATATCATCTGTTATATCTCAAATGCTTATGGTAACTAATACATTAGTAAACAAGATTTGATGTGATTTTGTTCACTTTGACGCGATGTTAGCTAACACCAGACTTAACATTGCTTTCTGCAACCGGCCCGTAATAATGCAGTTGTACAACTGTGGAATGGACGAAAACCAAATTGTGATTCTGGTAATATATTAAAGCTTTGTAAATGGACTCGCAATTGGGTGTTAATAACCTTTTCTAAAATCTTTGACATTGTTGGCAAAATACTAATTGGCCTAAAATCTTTGTAATCCACAGGTTGTGCAATCTTGGATATCGGTATTACAAAAGCATCCTTCCAACAGTCCGGGAATTTATTTTCAGCAATGCAACTATTAATAATATGTGTAATAAATTCTGCAATATTTGGACAACATAATTTTAGCATGTGAGCATTAATGCCATCAGAGCCTGTAGCATTACTCTTTAAGAAATAAATTATTTTCAGTATCTCGTCCATATTAACACGTGTAAATTTAAACTGACTATTTACTGATGAATTATTCATATAAAAATTTAAAACATTATTATCAACATCTATGTGCGGTATGCTATTAATGAAATAATTATTAAATTCTTCAACATTATCTTGATTATGTGTGCACTCATTATTTTGTTTTTTTCATGTCCAACCTGCAATCTTTTTAATTCTTTCCACATTACTGTGCTGTTAGTATTTGCACATTTAAACTGAAAATAAGCCCTTTTTTCATTTTTTAGCGCCAATTAGTATAATTCCTCAGCAACTTGTAATATTCCCAAGCACCCCTGGTTTGACACCTTTTAAATTATTTTTTTCGCCCTGTCGCGCAAGCTTTTTAATATTATCCGTAATCCATGGTGCAGGTTTTTCAGTAAGTTTAACAGTACGCCACGGTGCATGTTTATTGAATAAACTTAACAACTGAGAATTTAAAAATTTAACTTTACCATTAATGTCATCTATATTGTATAATCGATGCAAGGAGAGTAACTCAAATCGTTACTAAAGTTAGCAACGTTGAATTGTTTATAATCCCTGAAAGTACAGATGCAGGTACAGATTCAGGCACACGACCGGACACATAGCAATACACAAGTTCGTGATCAGATAAATAAAAATTTTCCACTCCTGACTAACGAGCGATACATTAGATGTAATAATAATATCCAATATCAATAATTGATCTACTGTTTTGTAGAATGTGTGTCCAATCTTCAACCATCTGTTTGAGTCCTAAATCGTTCACACACTTCTTTAACTTGACAGGATAGTATAACTCAGAGTTCCAATCTAGATTAAACTCACCAACAATTACTAGTTTATCAGAACGCTCCAAAATAATTTCCTCACACATTCACTCAAAGTACCTTAAAAAGTTCCCATGCGATGCACTTGGGAGAGTGATAAACACACACTAAAATCAATGTTTCACCTTCATTTTAAATTTAATAGGTAAAATCCAGTAGTTTCGTTCTCTTACCCATTCTAAACTAACGTCTTCGTACTGGATGCCGTGCTTCACATAACAAATGACTCCACCCGTTAGCTCTGCTTTCTGATCCACTCTTATAACACTATAACTGTCTATGCTAATTTCCAAGTCCTCAATATGATTTGTTAAAAGAGTTTCTGTTAGGCAAAGCACTGATGGCTTACGACAATATACAAAGTGTACAATTTCATCGAGATGTGCCACTACACTCTGAGCATTAAAACATATAATTTCTCTAATTTTGTTATTAGTTGCTATTCTTCATATTTAATTAATTCTCATCTAGTTCCTTCTTGCTCTTCCTCTATGTTTATTTCTTCCTGGATTTGGTCTGTTATTTTAAAATTTTTCACATAGTATTTCCTCCATGTTTTTATGTTTTTTGTTCGTTTGGGCTTATTTGCCTTTGTGATCTTTCATGAATTTAATGCTTTTGTTTCTTTTGTTTTTAGAGATTTTACCATGTTCTAAAATTTTCAGTTGTTTTCGTGGAAGGAGTTTTGTACTTCTTCTCCAAATTCTTCCCATCTTCTTCTTATTGCTATGTTTAATTCCTCTTTTGCTTCTCTTCTCCTATTAACATATTCTTCTTTGTTTGTCTGTAAGTATTTCTTCTTTTTAGTCCTTATTTTTTCCTTTTACTCTTTGTTCCACCATTATGGTTCTTTTTATGTGTTACTTTCCTTTTCTCCACATGTTTTCATTGCTTCTGATTGTAGCAATGTTTTGAGTGTTATCCATTGCTCCCTATTGTCATTTCCTTTTTTGCCTCCCTGTATTTAGCTAAGTTCCTCTTCTAATCTACTTTCATAATCTTCTCTTATTTCTCTGTCTTTTAACTTTCCTATCTTTGTTACCTTATAGGTTTTCATGTTTTCTTTATCTGGGAAGTCAATATTAATCTTTGTGGTTTCTAATTATGCATTGCACTAGTTGTTCCATTTGTTTGGTGTATAATATGCAATCTATTAGGCTTCTCACATTTCTTTCTATTGCTTCGATTGTATCTTTGATTTCTTGTTCATAGAATGTGTTTCCTATTTTAAGGTCGTTTGCTATACTGAATTGTAGCAGTTTCTCTCCGTTGCTATTTTTTTCCACTTCTCCTTGTTTTCGTATGCTACCTAGGCCTCTGTTTTTGCCAATTCCAACTCTGGAGTTGTAGTCTCCCATTAATAATATATTTTCATTTGTTTCTCTGTAGTTGTCTAACGTTTCTTGTAGTTTGCTGTAGTCTTTTTCCATTATTTTTTCTTCTGTTCCTTGTACTGGATGTATGTTTGTATTATTATTATTTTCCTTCCTATTTCTATTTCACTGCTTATTATTCTTGAGGTTATTGGGTTCCAGCTTCTTATCTTTCGGTTAATTTCTTCTGATAATAATATTCCAACTCCCTCTTTGGGCTTTCTGTCCTTCTCGTTTCCTGAGTAGTATAGTGTGTACCTTTCATTAAGTTATTTATATCCTTATCCATTTTTCTTAGTTTCGCTTATTCCTAAGATTTGTATCTTCCTTATCTTTAATTCTTCTCTTAGTGTTGTTATGTTCCATGTAGCAATTTTTAGCTACCTTATTTTTGCTTGTCTTTTACTTCAGCTTTTGTTTTTAATTTGTGGCTGCTTTCCCTTATGTTTTCATTATTTTCCTTCTATTTGCTTTTCCCTTTCTGGCTATTTTGTTTTGCTTGCTAGGTTAGTAGGTCCCCTTCCTGTTGACCCATTTACTTCTCCTCCCTTGTCATTTTATTGGTGCCATTAGGGTTTGTACTAACACCTTGCCCTTCTCTTTTGTTGGTGTTGATGTTGTAGGTTGCTTTTTTTGATATGCTTCTTTTTTTGTTTGGGTTTTCCATTGATACTTCTAGTAATCTGGATCTGTTCCTTTGTGACCGTTCTCCCTTTTATTTCTCTTCCCTTCTCTCTTCCATCTTCATTTTTGCTTCCATCTTAGTCTAAATAGACCTATCCAGTTAGTGCAAGTGAGGAAGATAAATACGCCGCAATATTTGAGGAATGAGACAAGAAATCCGCGCGCAGTACGTTCTGCGCATTCTTGTGGCAATACCGGCCGGACTGTAATAGTGAATTCATTCTGTCAGTGTTGGCAAGTGTTAGTTTTGCAATATTATTGTGCAAACTGTTAGTTGAATTTTATAGAATGTGGTGAAAAAGTTTAAGCAGGTTTAAAGAATTTAACTTGAAGTAGCTGCATCATTTCTTAAAGAAAAAGGGTGGACCTCTAGACAAAAGTGCAAAGGTTATAAGTTTTTCGTAGAAGGCTATATACACGAAATATGGACCGAAGATTTACAATCAAGGGAAGATGTTACAAAAGCCAAAAAAAGAATGATAAGCCGCATCAAATGTACATGCTTTTTTGAACAAACACCAACCCTAAATCTTCGACAAGTTCATTGCACTTGTGAAGCGGGTACGTTTTATTTTTATGTTTATTATTTTTGCTTAATGTAAGCAGGTACTTATTTAAATTCAGATTATTTTCAGAAATTCGCAAGTCTTGTAGTCACGTCGTTGGGCTTCGCATATTTATTGCAAGATCTTGTTCTAAGACAACTCAACGTTGGTATGGAACAAACCACGTGGAAAGAAAATTGAAGCTGAAAAAGTCTCAGAAGCAATATTCCAAAAACCAACAAATATTACGAGAAAGAAAAAGCCTGTACAGTCAACTTTATTTGATTCAAGAACATCGTCGTTAAAAAAGTGACGAATTCGAAGATACAGGTAGTTAAAGAAAAATTGAACCTAATTGATGAAAGAATTCCTTTTGCATATATATTACGTCAAATCAAGAAGCAGAAGCAAAACTTTTGAATGGTAAGTATGTATAAAAAATTCAGTTTTTCAGGACAAGTACAACACATTCGTCTTTGTTTTAGAAATTGAAGTACCTCTAGGTTCAACGTTACACCATCAACTAGACACAACTTATCCAAAAGAAATCAACAATCATGGTCTACAATTACCTCTATTAGATTCGGAAATACAAAACATTTTTTTTATGTATTCCACCAATACAAATAAGTAAATTTTCTGAAATGACTTTTAAAACTGCCAGTGAAATGAACAAAATACTCAAAGACAAGCTGATTGTTCTTTGTGGCATTCCGAAAGACAAAAAAAGATTTACTGCGTCTAAATTTGAACACTTTTTAAAAGGAAAAAGGCCATCGACGAAAAGTTCTTGCGTTCCATTATGAAGGGTTTAGATATAAGCATGTTGCCACATGTGAGACATGAAAGACAATTTGAAGGTGTTGCAAAAATGAAATATACTACATAACAGGCAGACAAGTTTTTGATTGCGGCTTGATAATTCATCCGTATGGATGACACATAGCTGCTTCTCCTGAAATTCTCCAAAAAATTGATTTATTGCTGACAACTTCCTTCCATTTCTTTTTACTGTAGGTTCGACTTTGCATATAACAGGACATCACTTGAATCCTCTGTGGGCAGTATAAATTGAAATGCTATAACAAATATTTCAAATGTTTGCATACCAGTATAATACAGTATCTTTTCATCACGATCGCGAAAATTGTCAATAGAAAACATAGGTCGGCAAATTGGTTTATTAGTTTTGTCTTGTATTACTTCGCAAGTCTTTTGAAGTGCATCATTAGATTGCTTTAACTGATTATTTGTTGATTGAATGTATCAATCTGCGATTTTAAATACTGATTTTCAATTAGTATTTCTGCTGTTGGCGAAAGCAGGTTACTTTTAATTTTGAATTAGTGTCTTTTATAATCACTTCATTCTCTGATGTAGGATGTTCATTCGATGAGATGGTAAAGTTTCTTGTGGGACTGCAAGTTTCTTTGGAATATTTGGGATCGCGTTTAGAGGTTTTAATTTGTCATGTAAATACAGAAGGTGCTACATTTTTTCGTAATTTTAACACATTACCAGCGTACCAATATTCGGTGATAAGAAATGTTCGAAACACACTGTAGTAGGTAATAGTAAGTACTTTTATTTATAAATACGTTATGCTACTACTAACCTTTGTATGTGCGTTAATAACAAATGGATTGGGATTTTTGACTGTTTTTCTAACATCGCGACGTACAGCGTGTAACCATTGTTTGCGCAATATTTTGCATTTAGGGAATGAATGAAATGACAAATTGCATCCCTTGTTTGCTCGATTTGAGCAATTTGGTACACAACAAGCATGAACAATACTAAAAAATAATCGTAGGTACAACATAGTGTGTGACGTTCCCGCTGCATCTCGCCAGGATGCGTGTATTGTCCATTTCTTCCCCTGTAGCGTATTCGTTTTCACTTTGTATTGTTCATTGTTTATTGCAGCTTCTTTTAATTCTCTTTCTTCGTTTTGTTGTTTTTGGATTATTTTTCCATCTCTTACTAGTTTGTCGCATTTGATGTAAGCATGTTTTCCTTCCTTCTTTGCTGCAAGGAGTTTGAGCTTCAACAGTTTTCTTTCTTCTAGCACTTCCTTGGGTAGTCTTCATCTATGTAGGTATTTGTGTTTTGTAGTTTCTTTCTTTCTATTAATGCCCTTAGTTTACAACTATATGTAGTAAATCCAACCATGTTATGAAATACTAGTACACAAAATTTGAAAAAGATTGGTTATGTTTGAAAAAACACAATGGGAACTACGTACAGTTGAACTTCCATGTCTCAAACTTCGATAATTCGAATTTAGATAACACGAAGTTTTCGATACCCCTACATTACTCGATTTTAAAAGCAAATATTTAGTTTAGCACTAACGATTACGTTAAGAAGTGCTGTAAATAGTAAATAACATTCTTAAGAGTTATTTATGACCATGCTTCTTTGTATTTCAAAGAATTTGCAAACGTGCAAAACCCAAAATATACAGTCGCATCTTGTTGAACGCGGATCAATTGTTTTGTCTACACAGGTAAGGAACCTTTTAGTTTGGGATTATCGATAAGACCCAATAATGATGTGTATTTGCTAAGTTGAGTTTTCTCATTTGAGCAACTATGCTTTAGTGTGTTATCACTATTGTATTGCGTCACATCTTACGTAAGTTATGAATTCAAGAAAATGAAAACTAAAAACATTAAGTATTAGTGAAAATACTTATGTACTCATATGTATTGTATGTAGCTATGTAGTATTCTTATACATTTCGCACGTTGTATGTGAGTACTTACTATGCATTTTAAAGACCTATAAATAATCCATATAATTTTGCATTCCAGTTAGTGATGTAAAAAAACGCGTTTTTTTTTTAATCGAATAAAAAACCTTTAGAAAACTACAAAAAACTGTTTTTTTTTGTTTTTTATTCATTTTTGTAACTGGCGGCACGTTTTGGTAGGTATGGTTGGCAGCAGGTAAACAAACGACAAAATTTAAACTTACTTTGATTTTACATGCCCCTTAAAAGTTCAAGAAAATTACAGCACAGACTAGACAAATGTTTAATAAACAAAAGCAACATTTTATACCTACTGCCTACTCACATTACGTATTACTCACAGAACAGCAAAGCGTATGCATGCGTCTATGCGAGCACCCCTGCCCCACGCCCGCTGTTGGAAGCTGGACCTAGCTCTGAAACTGTCGAGCTGATCGACGAATCAAGTTATATTAAATATTAGCGATTCATCAAAGTCATAAGACAGTGACATGGGCGACGTAAACTGCATGGATACTGAGTCCGAGTCAGTTGAGGAGTCAGCCATGTCTGTTAGCGAGTAATTTCTGCGTTATTATAATTTCTACATCCACTTTGGCTATGAAATGTAATACATTATTTTTCTTTAGAAATATTTGTTTTTTTGTTATAAATTCTATAATGCACTTTACCTACGAAATGTATTATTTTTATTTAGAAATATCTGTTTTTTGTTTTTCCAAAGAATATTACTTGTTATTCACTACACTTTAATTCTGAAAAAATAACCAATTTTTTTAAAAAAACCAGACTGCTCGGTTTTTTTTGCAAAAAAAACAGGGTTTTTTAAAAAAAAACGAACGGTTTTTTTATGGTTGCATCACTAATTCCAGTTGCTGAGAACATTGCCGTCAACTTTTCTTAACACAATTTTGTGTTTCAAATTTGTAAGCTTGTTTAAAAATGTCTCGTTGCATTCCTTCATGTAGAAATAAGAATAGGAAAAATTTCTCCTATCATAAATTTCCATCAAATATGGTAAATTTTTGTGGCTGGATAAAGAAAAATATGTCGCATGGTGTCAACCAGCACCAATTTCATAAAGTAGCTATAATATATTACCGACATTCAGCTAGCTGGCAGGCCGTATAAATATGCAGTTTTTGTTAATCAACGCAGGTGATGAGAAAAATATGTGGAGCAATTTAAAAAAATTGATGTGGTGCAAGCTTAAAAACAAAAAAATGGGAACATTTGATATGACAATTTCTTGATAAATGTCACCTAGAACAATTTTCATTTGAATACTTCTTTTATAGTTATTTCTTTCCCTAACAAAATAAATGGGAAATCATGTGAAGCATCACATCATCCTGCATACTAATAATAACAAAAATTAGTATTAAGAAAAACCCTTAATTCACTCATAAAAATTGTTTATGAGGAAATATGTGATCTACTAAAATGTAACTAAAATGAATTGAAGGTTAATAACAACACACAAGGAAATAAAAGTAAATAGACTAAAACTCTTACCCCATCTTCCCCATTGTCATGAAGATCACCTCGTTCAATCTCTTCAACATAATTTGCGGGGAAAAACAGCTGCTTCTTGCCACCATAGTCCCCTTTCCACCAGCCCTGGCTCGGATCCGGCTTAGTGACATTCGTGATGATGGCGTGCTTGCAAAACGACAGCTCGTCCAGTTGTTGTGCTTTATAATCATACATTGCTTTAACAGTTATCTGAAAAGTCCAATAGTTTTAATGTTATAAATCGCATATTTCAGTTTTGGTACCTTTGGTGTGGAAAATGCTGTTGGGTCCATGTACGATGGAGTGCCATTATAGCCGTTGGCATCTTCATGTTCCTGCAAATTATTAAAAAATCCGTTTTAGACAGTGCTCAAGCTAAACAAATTTATTGTAATATATTGCTGTGAGACATGGGAACTTAAGAAAGGCCATAAAATATAGATAACTAGAGGAATTTTAAAACAGTTCCATTATTCCTAATGAATAATAGGACTGAACCGTAACCCCCCAACTAAAAATATGAGCAACAAGGTGCTTGACCTGTCTATTAGAAATTCACGATTTTATCTCTCTAACACGGCAAGTTTCTAAGATAAGTCTTAATGTAGGCTTCGGCCCAAAAAATAAAAAGCAACCGAACTCAGCTTAATCCCTACAGCGAGGCAGCTAATAACCAAAAAATAAACAAGGACAGATTCCACAATTAAAGATTAAATTTAAAAAATGAACTATTTCAAGCAGAACCAGGTCCCTTCGACATCAAAACTGCTTTCTGCAGGCATCCAAACAGCACATTATGCACCCTTTAATTGCCAGAGACTCTTGCTGGCTCAGTAGGAAGGACAGAGAGGGGGAATTAAATGGGCCTGCATACCAATCTAGGGTGAAAAAACTGAAGGGAGTCACAGACACTGATTTTTAAGTCTATTGTGGGAATGCTTGTGCCAGAACAGGTTTCACTATGTACCTTTTAAAGGGCAGGACAAGTGATTTTCAGTTAGTCAGGTGCCTTTTGTTGGGACAGGTAGCTGTTGCCTGCTCTGTGGAGTCTTGCCCACGAAATGGATTTAAGCTTGAACTGCATAATTTGGGTAAGCAGGTAAACAGATCTGAACTGTGATTAGTTGATAATGTTCACCGTTGATTTTTTTAAATTGCATGCAGATTATAATTGGAATGATTTGGGTCACTGTTTATTAAATAAAAGTGTTGATTGTAAACAATTTTTGTATTCAAAAGGCTATTTTTTTAATTACACAAGATATTAACTATTTTTTTAAAACAAATTTTATGCTTTTCAAACTGTTATAGTCTATAAAAATTTGGGGAACTGATAGATTGTTGCAAAATAAGTCCTGCTTCTGTTAGGTAACGCTAATAACTTCAATATAAAGTTCATATGGGTCTAAAGTTAACTGTTTTGAAGATATTGATGATTTTATGCAAAAAATGCTGAATTTCAGGTGGCTGCTGTAAATTACAAAAAAAATTGCATAGAAAAATTTATTTTGTGAATTAAATACCTTTTAAGTGAAAAATAATTCCCCCACCTATTAATACTATACGGGGTGCTTTGATAATTTAATTATTTTAATTTTTTAAATAGAACACTGAATATCTCTGCATTTTTTGAAAAGGCTTGTTAATGTCTATCATTAACCATTTTTCGGATATCGAAATTTGAACATAAAAATAATTTTAATCTATTAAGATGCTTTATTTAAAGTGATAACAAACAGACACTGTTAAAATTCTAATTTAAGCACTTGAATTCTAGGTTTAGAGATTAAAAATCCTGACATTGATTCTTAGTCTTACTCTTGGCTTTTTCCCAGGATACGGATATCGCATAGATTCTATAAAAAAGCAATTTTTCAACACCTTAAAATAGATATCTTTTGTCACCATCTCTTGATTGAAACTTGAGTAATTTTTGTATTTACTTATTTAGAAAACTGAATAAAACCAAATTCACATAAAATATCAAATTACAGTGAACTAGTAAACATAAACAAGTCTTTTCCATTTTATTAATTAATAGCAGGATTTAATTGTGAATGCAAATTCAATACAATTATATACTCTCTTGTGTTAAATTGCTTAACTAAAAATGAGTAAATGGAACAACTGGTTAAAAAAATTGCAAAATTTCATTGCTTTTTAGGTTCAACCGTCTTCAGTAACAAGTAGATATATTTGATTATATAATTCATTACATAATAAGCCAATAGAAAATTCTTATTTATCATAGTCACAATGTATAGATCGAGTTATTTCACACTTGACAACGTGATAGAACCGTTTTGGTTTTTTGCTGGGTCCAACAATTAAAAATATTCAATCTAGAGCCATGATTTTGAACATTGTTGCTATAGTAACATTGTTTAATATTACTACAAAATAATATGGATTTTTCTTGTTTATTTAATTTTACATTCATATAATCGTAACGAATATCACTCCATCATCAAAAATAATCGATTACATCTCGTTGATCGGGATGTAAAATAATCGATTATTTCATATTTTATTTCAAAACTATAATAAACAAACGAATGAAATTGGTCACTTTGTCAGAAACGGCCAATCAAAGTGGCTGTATTTGAAAACACCTAATGTCACAATGTTTTCGCTCTTATCACAATTAGTTTTAATGAATTCAATTTAGTGAGTCATTTCACCATTAAAGTGAAGTTTGCAAATTGGCGTCGTTCTAAAATGAATAATATCATTTTGGAAGTTCCAGTATTAAATTAATAATGGAAAACGTTAAAAAACTTTGCGTCGAACACAGTAAAATCGAAGTCATATATGTACAGGATGTTAAAAAACAAATATATGATATTTGGAGGACATGCAGTACAGACCAAAATAACAGAGATATGGTTGATTTTAATTTCTATATTTTATTTTTTTTATGACAGTTTTTAGTAACAAAACACTTAAATTAATTGTGAAAAGTTTTACTATACGTAAAACCATTTTTGCTACGGTCAAGATCTAGAAATGCGAAGTACCAGATACCTTGGACACTTTAAGCAGAACAAAATTAATAATGAATTATTATAATTGTCAAAGAACAATGACAAATGAATAGACAACACATATTGTTTGTTTGGGTAATTCCAAAGCACCACAGAGTTTTTGAAAACTGAATTTTTGTTTTCATTAATTTATACCTGGAGATCTTGCCTAATCTGACAGAACTGTCAAATTTTTTTGAAGTTTAAATTTCACTTTCAACATCTTGTTTAACTTATCCCATACTATTTTAATGTTACCTGTCAATTTAATGTATAAATTTGGATTAAATTACGTATTTTTGTATATTTCTGTAGCTGATAAACTAATAAATCTGTTAAAGTTCATTTTTTTGCTATAATACCTGTCAAACTGTTGTAAGGTTGGCAAAATTGACAGTGAATTTTGTTGGATGATGTTTTGAGCACTGTCTACCCGTCACGCTGACAATTTAAAAATTCATTATTTTAGGTTACCTTGGTCTCCTTCGGTTTTTGCCTGCATTCCTAATGTTCTTCTTTTCATGACATTTACCATTTTGTATTCTGTTAAAATAATTTAAATTTGTTTATTGTTACCGACCTACCTATTTATTTTCATAATAGTGCTTTGTCATTCTGACTGACAACTACTTACGTTAGCTAACCTCACACTGATTAATTGTTTGTTTGTTCCAACCCTAGCAAGGGATCATTTACATGCTACACATCGTAGTAGCATGGGACCCACAGTTTTACATCACTGCCGAATGATGGCATTCTATAGAAGCTTCTTTTATTTTTGAAAACCTCACTGGGACCGGGAATCGAACTCGTCACCCTTAGATCAGTAGTCAGGATGCTTACCACTGAGCTACCGACCCCGGCACAGTCTGATTAATAAAATTTGTTACGAGAACCCAGAGGTAACAACATAAATTGTGTAGGGACCCTAACAAATGCCAATAGAAACACGAAAGCTTTGACACTGACCGATATTGTAGAAAAAAAATGTACTTGTAGTTCAAATGAACATAGTTTTATAAAGGGCAGTGTAGACATAATTTTTCATGGGTTCTCCCGGGATCTCCCGGTACTATTCCAAAAAATAGAAAATTATTAACATTAGCATGCTTGGTTTTGCAGTGTTTTTTCTCTACAAAAAATGTATTTACACTTTAGCTCTAAAATAATTAGGAGAGCAGATAAGTGAACATAACGAACTTACTAGGCAAATCCCTATGGTGCTGTAACACCAAAATTATTTATATTATATGCCACGGCAGCTACCTTTGCGGAAGCAGGTAGTAAGTTAAATAAAAGTCAGGTTGAGGAGTAATTTGAATTTAATCTAGTTGTTAAAAATACTGTGGTTCTATAATCATAGCAATTTACTATACATGGTTTTGTTAGTGCGAAAAGACGTTAACTGTTCAGTTCAGCTTGATGGCGGTGCCGGCAACAACTTCTCGTGTTTACAAATTTCAGGATTTCATTAGGGCCCCAAAATGAACAAAATTGTCAAATATAAACTTTTCCCGACCTTTTGCAAGGCAAAACTGTCTATTCACTGGGCTATAATATCACAGTGTTTTCATTCGATCATGATTAGTTTTAATTAATTCAATTTAGTGAGTAGCCTTTGACTTAACATTTCGCCAAAAACAAAGTGAAGTTTGCAAATCAGCATCATATTAATAATAATGGTTTTGGAAGCTGCAAACAAAAACTGCTCAAATTCTACTGGACCTGCGGTCTCATGGAATTTTTAACGCAATTTTGGTTTCGAGAAATTTAAACGCAATAATTTGCATGTAAACGAAAAAATATCAAAACATTTTCACTTTTTGTGGTATTACCCTTGAAAATTTTATGTAATTAGGTTCGGATTACTTTTGTTTCTTATCTGCTTTCATTGGCTACTAGATTTAATTTATCCCTGCATCAATTTTTGGTTTTATGTGTTGGTTATTTCTTGTGTCAACAATGACTGGTATTTTTAATTTGTAAATCTGGTATTTTGTTGCATTCAGGGAATTCTACAGCCAGTATTATAAAGACCACTAATCTCAGGTTAACTTTAAATTGCTGTTAAAATAAACAAAAGCGCATCAAAATATGTTTACTAATGAATATAATGTCATAAGTACTAACGTTTTAATGCACTTTGGTTTGTTTTAACAACGATTTAAAGTTAACCTCAGATTAGTGGTCTTTATAAGACCGGCCATTAGTGTTCCAATTAGCATTTCAACAGTGTGTCGACATGGGATCACTCGGCGACCCCAGAAATGGTTTTCTCGGTTTCATGCCAGGAACTATCTAAATAGAACTTTTAACAAATGTTTTTGAAAGGAATCCTGAAACAAGTCCATATTTATTTTAAATAAGACATATTTTACTGTAATTGTCACTTTTAGATTCTCTTGTTTTTGAGTTATGACGTTTGCGATAATTTTTTTAAATGGTCACCCTAAATTTATATGATGAATTTGGACAGAGCATGAAGTTCTAAGACCAAATACGCTAAAAAAGTATGATATGTTTTATCGGACTTTTTCCACTGTCTAGGGTGTATATCACACGACGTTTCGGGAGTTTTGATCTACTCCCTTAAAATTTCTTTTTCCTCCTAATAATATTTTGATGAATGGTACGTATAATTATCAGAAGTAATACTATAAGTACTTCGATATTATCGGGTTATATGTCGATAACTTGTTGCACAATAATAAAAGTGTCAGTTTGACAGGTTAAATAGTCCGACCGCGTCAGCGGGAGGATTATTCTGTCAAACTGACACGATTTGTTATTGTGCAGGAAGTTTGAGACGTTCGAAGTACGCATTGTATTCAATTTGATTATTTTTTGAGTAAATTTCAATATTAGGAACAAATAAATATTTTATTGGCAGCTCAATTTGTTTGTATTAACCTAGCTGAAAGTAATCTCCATGAAAACAACATCAAGTTGACCAAAGTTGTGCATTGCGTCGTCTAGTGAAGTTACTCTAGTATAATCGATTTTGTATAATCGCAATTATACAAGATAACTTAACTAAATCCAGCCATCTGATTGGTTGAGATCGCCACGAAAAAAATAATCTATTTTATTTTATCAACAAAGCATTCAAATTCGGCCATGATAGAATCTTTAATATTGAAAAATATTTTACAAATTGGATATTAATTTGCTGAAGTTTCTGATAGCTTTGTATAGTTATTAAACATTTTTGCTTATTCAGGGTCGTTTGCCAAGACAAGTCTTGCTAAAATTGGTCATGGCCGTAATACGGCAAATGCAATTTGTCTGAAAAAAATTAATATTTTCATACTTCCACACTTAAAAAATATCATTCATAGCCGAACTTGGCAAACGGCCCTGAATAAGCAAAAATGTTTAATAACTATACAAAACCATCAGAAACCTCAGCAAATTAATATCCAATTTGTAAAATATTATTCAATATTAAAGATTCTATCATAGCCAAATTTGAATGCTTTGTTGATAAAATAAAATAGATAATTATACGTACCATTCATCAAAATATTATTAGGATGAAATAGAAATTTTAAAGAAATTTTCAGTAAAAAAAATTTCCCATTTAATAAAACGAATCTTGGCCAAACAAGGCAGTCATTTTAGTTAATTGCAATTTAACAGTTGTATACATATTGATGCACTACCTTTAAATATGATTTAAAAGTAATTATAGTACGGGTGGCCATAAATATCTGAGATCCCGGTAGCCATGGAATTAGCTACTTATAAATGTTGGTTAGCATTATAATATTTCAATTACGATAAGTATTGGTACCTATGTAATGCAATAAAATGCAATAAGAGGAGGGGAATGTGCCCTGGATTCTGCAGTTTAGCTTACGACTCGATTATAAAAATCTCCTGTTCTAACTCCATTACTTATTGCAATCTGTAATAATTTTTGACAGATAGGAATTTTAGTTGTGTTGACATTAATGACATTTAGTTTAGTTGGATTCATCACTTTAATAAAGCGGTGTTGATTCCAAAGATGATGTGATATCAGATATTTATGGCCACCCGGTATATTCACTATAAAAAATGCCATAATATTGTTTATTATAAAGAAAAGTCAGTCTTTTCCAAACAGGGTAAAGCTTCCTTAGGGGAAGAGGAAAAAATCACATTTTAACAACTATAAACAAAACTAGCAGAGAAAAATCTTCCAAATAAAATTCAAATTTGTTAAAGGAACTCAATATAAATAATAAATGGCAGACACAGCTTGATAAAACGAAATAAGTGACCTTATGCAAAATAGTCACTTATAATACCATGAGTAGTCAAAGTTATGTCGACTATTTTTGCGGTGGTGTCACGAATGTCCATTGCGCTTTGGTATGATTAGGACGAGTGCGCTAGCACGAGTCCTAATCCCAAGCGCAATGGACATGAGTAGTGATACCACTGCAAAAATAATCTACTTAACTTTGACTAAGAATGGTATTCGAGGGACTATTTAATGAACCAAACTACTTTTTCAAATTAGTTTTCAGTAAATCTAGCAACAAACTACGCAATCTCTATAGTAACAGAACACTAATATTGACTTTTTCTAATAAAAATCGCATTTGTTAAAAATAGTCACTTGAATACCTTCTAGGAAGATATATCCGCTGATATTTTTTTGATTGGTGAAGAAACGTCAGAATTCTGGATTTTCATTGGTCACTTTTTGACAGATGACAGGTGAATTGAATAGTCAGACTAATTCCTCTAAACTCTATTTATACGTATTGGTCGCACCAATATTCAAAATAAGATTAATTTTTTTTTAAATTTAACATCTAACACAATTTTGCTTAAAAATGGATGTTTTGGATTTCCAATATAGGAACTTATACGCATTAAACTATTAATTATAAAAAAATATACTAACAGAGATCGTAACGTAGTTGTGAGAAATTTGTATTTTTGACATGTTTTTAAAACACTGAAGAAGACACCACGTGTCGAAATAAATGTGAAATATTTTTAAACATGTAACAACAAAAATATCTGCTGCAATTCCTTTTGCAATCGATTTATGAAATAATCATCCAGCTACTGTGTGCCTACTAATAAAAGTTTAGGGTTTCCATTTAAAAAAAGTATTGCAAACGTCATAATTCAAAAACAAAAGACAATCTAAAAGTGACAATTACAGTAAAATATATATTTTTAAAAATAAAAATTGACATGTTCGAGGATTTATTTCAAAAACATCTGATAAAATTCTATTTTGATATTTCCAGACTTTACACTCGCACTGTATAATGTGTATGCAAAATATTGTCTTCCACCGACAAATAGTTTTTGAGCTATACCGCCAACACAGACAGACGGAATTGAGAAAACCTGTTTTTTGTCATCTAGGGACCCTGAAATGTGAAGATCTGAAGAAATCTCGGAAGGTGATATTTTCGTTATTACAAACAGTTAAACAGTTAAATTTAGGAGTATGAAATAACAAAATAATATATTGAAAGAAAGCTCAATAAAGATTTTTTAAATATTTTTTTTTAAATATCCAAAATGACTGAATTTGAAAGTTTTGAGCACCCTGTACAGTATTAATACCCAGGCACTAAGTTACACGCGAAAGGTAATTCACTTGATAATGTTTTCTTTCATTCAATTGTTTTCTTTACTTCCGACAGCAATCAGAAATTCAGCATTTTTTTGTATAAAATCGTCGATATCTCCAAAACAGATAACTATCAAGCCATATAATAAAATAATTAACTATTTGACGCAAAACTTTTAAGGTACCTAAATAGGTATAATCTATTTAAAAAAAAAGTAAGTTAGGTTCACCACGCTTTTTGGGCCACTCCGTATAATCAAAAAAATTTTATTAACGTGGGTCCCCCACATTTGAATATTTCGTTTTAACTTTAACTTAAGCACTACTTTCAGATATTTGTCTAATATACATTTAGGATAATGTCTCATTCAGCTTCGTTGAGATCGAATTGCTGGTGTTGGGAATTTCGATAAATTAGATAAGTGAGCCTCAAAGTACCCTGCTTTGGTATTTATGTATACTCTAATGATGCATTTATCGTAGATTACAGTGTAGCATATTGGATGAAAATGGTCTGTTCAAACAAAAATAAGCTTTTATCAAAGCAGCATCGAGTAATGTTCTTTTATCCATCCCCTCCACCCTTTTCTCCCACTCGCACTCTCCAGATCTTTGAACATCTTCCCAAACTTGTCGCCTATTTCTTTAGTACATTGTTCAGTGTTTTTCTTGGTCTTTCTACTTTATTTTTCCTTCTGTAGGTAGCCAATACATACAGCTTTGTTCTACATTTGCTGCTCATTCTTGTGGTATGTGCAACTAATTTAATTATTTTCTTTTCTGCCATCAGTTGTTTTTTTAATTCCCCATGTAAATCTTCCTTTTGGAATCTATCCCATTTGGTTACTTCTAATATCTTCCTGATGAATTTAATTTCTTTGGTGGTGAGTTTTTTCTTATGTTACAAGTGTTGGCAGTACTTCATTTGTGTACAGTAATGATGGTATAGCTATTTTATTACCAATCTCTTTCTTTGTGGTTTTGTTTATTTTTTTATTTAATATTTATTTGCAATTTCTAAATCAATTTTTCCATTATTACTTAAGATTGTTTTTAAATAGTTGTATGCTGACTTTCTGTAGAAATTTCCATCCACATGTAAATGTTTCGTGTTGTTGTGTGCTTTCATTTACTATCATGATTTTTGTTTTGAGTATGTTTATTGTGAGTTCCATTTTTCAATTTCTTCTACCCAGATGTTGATTAGTTCTTGTATTTTTCTAAAGGGTCTGCTATATATTAGCGATTCTATTTAAACGGGCTGTAAATTTTTCTAACCTATTTCCATTTTCCAAGAGTTACTTATGCAGTTTTTTATAATTTTGTCCAGGTATATAATAAATAATACCGGGCTCAGGGAGTCTCCTTGTTTTACTCCTTTGTCTATACTGAATTCTTCCACTTTTATACCATTTATTTGTACTACTTGTACACTTTTGTATGTACTCTTGGTAGCTTTTAATAATTTTGAGCCTATTTATAGTTTCCTTAGTGAATTCCATATTTTTATTCTATTTACGTTATCAAATGCCGCTTTTAAATCTATGAATATTAAGTAAAGCTGGGTGTTTTTTCCAATTTTTCACTCTGATATTTTACTGTAGAGTTTAATCGATATCGGTGTTAGGCAAATCGCTTTGTAATTAACACAATCACTATGTTCCTCTTCCAAGCTAGATAACATATTTCCCACATCCGGTTTATAACTATTTGTCCTCCCCATTTTATTAGTTCGGGGGCATCCAATCAGGTCCCGCAGCTTTTCCTAACATTAATTCCTAAATTACTTGTTTTTCTTCTCCTATCTTGATTTCTCCAGCTATTCTTTTTTTCAGTTTTTTGGCTTAATCTCTTCTTTGCTCATATTCTTCCCAATCTTCTACGGTTTTTGTTTGAATGTATTTTTTCCATGCTGTTTTTTTCTACTTTACCCTTAGTTTATCGTCTTCGTTCTACCAGTTTGTTTTATGATTTGTAATTTTCTTTTCTCCGCAGATCTTTTTTGCTTCTTCTTCTTAAATATAGTTTTGAATTTTGTCTATTCTTCATCTAGTGTTGAGTTTTATTTTTCTCTTTCCCATTTTATTAGTGTTTATTTAGTATTCTTTCTGGCCCGATATGGTCAGAATTAGCAACACTCCAGTTGCGGGTGTCCTTAAGTACATTCAAAGGATTGGATGGCTTGAGTGATACCCAACTTGGAGAGCTGCTGGGAGGTAGCACAATGGGCCCACTTAATGCGGCCTAAGTGCATGTGAGGTAACTCACCCTCCATTTTTAATCCAGAATCCAGAATCCAGTATTCTTTTTTTAATCTTTCATTCTTCACATTCTCCAGTCTGAATTTAAAGTGTGTTTTCTTGTATGCTGTTGTTTTGGAGGTATTTAAGTTGGTCTTTACTATTATTAATTTACGGTTTGTATTTAGCTCGGCCCATTTATCGACCTTTACTTGTTATTATCTTTGAGATTTTTTGCGAGTATACTATGTAGTCTACAAAAAGAAATGGGGATAGAAATCGAAATAGAAGAAGCCCACAAGATAGGAAAACCCGAATCCAAGACTACAATAGTGAAGTGTACCAATTTTGAACAAAAGATGGACGTCCTAAAACTAAAAACAAAATTACCTAATAACATTTATGTCGACAGCGACCTCACAATGGAAGAGCGCAAAGTGCAGCTGGCAATAAGGAATAGAGCACGAGAAGAGAAAACTAAAGGAAAGACAACAAGAGTGGGGTATCGAAAGCTAGAAATAAACGGCGTGAAATATGAGTGGTCAAACGAGGAAGGGGGCAGCTTAATAAGGACCGACGCACCAAAAAAGTAGCAGTGAAGGGACCGGACGGATATAGGACGAAGGACACGGCATAGAAAACGGAAACGAACCAGGAACAACAAACAAAACAACGAAAAGCAAATAAAATAAAGAAGGAAATGCTTCAAATCGCAACATGGAATGTAAGGGGAACATACGTGGAAGGAGCGCTAAAGAACCTCATCGCAGAATTAAAAAAATACAAAATCGACGTAGCAGTCATACAGGAGACAAAACAAAAAGAAACCCAGATAACGGATATAGGAGATTACACCTTCTTCAACAGCGGGGGAAAAAACAGAAGGCTAGGCACAGGTTTCCTGGTCAAAACCGATCTGAAACACACGGTAATAAAGTTCACACCAATAAATGACCGAATGTGCTACATACGACTGAAAGGGAAATATAGGAAAATAAGTATCTTGAACGTGCATGCACATACAGAGGAAAAGGAAACAGAGGTAAAGGAGGAATTCTATGAGCTATTGGAAGCAGAGTATGAAAAACTCCCCAAGTACGACTTGAAAATGATAATAGGCGACTTCAATGCGCAGATAGGAAGAGAAGAAATATACAAGCCAATAATTGGAAGTCATAGTAAACACATTAAAAGCAACAAAAATGGAAAAAAGCTAATAGACCTGGCAGCAGGTAGGAAGATGCAAATAAGGAGCACTCATTTCATGCACAAAGAAATACACAAAGGCACATGGAGAACGCCAGACGGCAGAAATGTGAACCAAATCGACCACGTGGTAATAGAGGACAAACATGCCAAGAGCATAAAGGACATACGAACGTGCAGAGGAGCCGACGTAGACTCGGACCATCTCATGGTAAGAATACAAATTAGACAAGAAATGCACAAAGAAAGCAACATGACAAAAGAGAAGAGAAGATACCAGAATATTAAAGCACTAGAAAAAGAAGAGACAAGAAACAAATACGAAGAAGAGATAGAACAAAGAATAGACCGAAGAGAGCTGACCAACGACATAGAAGAAATATGGAGCAGCATTAAAGACATAGTAATACAGTCAGCAGATAAAGTACTAGGACATAAAGAAAAAAGAGGAAAAAATGACTGGTTTGACAACGATTGTAAAAAAGCAGTAGAAGCAAGGGCAAAAGCAAGGTTACGGATGCTGGAAGAAGGAACAATAGAGGCTAGACAGGAATACGAGAAGACAAGAAGAGAAACCAAAAGAACATGCAGAGAAAAGAAAAGAAAGCAAGAAATAGAGAAAATAGAAAAACTAGAAGAGTATCACACTAACAAAGAGATAAGAAACTTTTACAAGGAAGCTAGAGAAGTAAAAAAAGGGTACCAACCAACCACGACCTACTGCCTGGACAAGGATGGAAACCTAATTGGAGGGCAAAAGCAAACAACAGAAAGATGGGCAGAATACTTCGCAGAGATGCTTAACACAGAGGATGTGGCAACAGAAGAATACACAGAAATGGAAACCCAACACGAAGAGCAAATAGAACCACCAACCCTGGAAGAAATAACAGAGATCACAAAAAAACTCAAAAACAACAAGAGCCCTGGCAAAGACGGAATACAGGCAGAACTAATAAAATACGGGGGGACGGAACTATGTAAACAAATACACATACTAATGAAGGAGATATGGAAGAAGCAGAGAATGCCCAATGAATGGATGTTAGCAATATTGTGCCCAATACACAAAAAAGGAAACAGGCTTCAATGCGAAAACTATAGAGGAATCGCCCTATTGGGTGTGTTATACAAGATCCTAGCCAAAGTAATCGCAAAAAGATTAAATCCCTACATAGAACGAATTTTAGGAGAGTATCAGTGCGGTTTCAGGCATAGCAGATCGGTCATGGATCAAATCTTCACAGTAAGGCAGATGCAAGAAAAGTTTCACGAACGCAACATCCAGCTACACGCAATTTTCATAGACTACAAGCAGGCGTATGATAGCATAAGAAGACCGGAACTTTTTAAGGCACTGAAAGACCTAGGGATACCAGGTAAAATTATAGAGCTTGTCAGAATGACACTACAAGGCACCGAGAACCAGGTACGAGTGCACGGATGTACATCAAGGAGTTTCAAGATAAACGGCGGACTAAGACAGGGGGACCCGTTGTCAGCAATCCTTTTTAATTTGGTACTCGAAAAAATAATAAGAGATAGCAACATAAACAGACAGGGAACAATAATCAAGAAATCGCATCAGTGCATAGCGTACGCAGACGACGTAACCATAGTTGCTAGGACAAAAGAAGAGCTAAAGCACCTAATTAGGAAAGTCGTAAGAACATCAAAGACTTTTGGACTAAAAATTAACGAAACAAAAACCAAGTATATGATAATGAAGAGAGGAGAACAAACAACAAATGGCCCACTAAAAATAAGAGACGAGCAGGGCAAAGAATACAAATTCGAAAAGGTGGAGCATTTCAAGTTCCTAGGGACCGAAATTACAAGTGACAACGATCAAAACAAGGAAGTGGAGAAGAGAATAACAGCTGGAAACAAAAGTGCGGGTGCTATGCAAAAAGTGTTAAGTGCAAAAAATGTGTCAAGGAAAGTGAAAATAAAAATTTATAAGACCATAATAAGACCAGCAGTGGTTTATGCAAGTGAAACGTGGGTGCTAAATCAAGAAACACAACAAAAACTTGAAATATGGGAAAGAAAGATATTACGAAGAATATATGGAGGAAAAAACGAAGAAATAGGGTGGAGAAGAAGAACTAACCAGGAGCTAAAAGATTTATACACAGAACCAGGAATAATAACGACCATCAAAACACAAAGAATGAGATGGATCGGCCACATTGCAAGAATGACAAACGAAAGAGTAACAAAGGAAATGTTATTCGAAGAAGCATGGGAACCAAAGATGAGAGGAAGACCGCGAAGAAAATGGATGGAGTGTGTGGAGCGGGACTTGACAAAACTAGGAGTGGACGATTGGAGGAACAGGGCGAAAGACAGACAGGAGTGGAGAAGAATCGTCAACCAAGCCAAGGGCCTAAACGGCCTGTAGCGCTAAAATATATATATACTATGTAGTCTATCAGGAATTTTATATTTCTCTCTAGTGCTTCAAATTCAGCATTGTTTCTGCGTTGGGAGTTCCTATCTTCTTCATCATAGTTCTCCGTACAGCTTACCCCTTTTCTACGTCTCTACTTGTTCTTGAGTTGCAGTCTCCACATATTGTTCCGCACATTGTTTTCACTCTGTGTCTGTCAACTGTGTTTATTGTAGTGATGCGTAGATTTGTATTAATGCTAGTTTTATACCTGTATCTATTTCCATGTCAATTGTCCTTTAGGATAGTACTGGGTTTCTTCTTCTACTATAATGCCAACTCCTTTTAGTATTTTTTCCCTTTTCCATTTTTCTTTGTTTCACTTATTGCGAGTATTTTTATATTTTTACTTTTAATTTTTTTCTTCTATTTTTCCTATTCTTTTCAGTTAATTGCTTTAATATTCCATTGGTGTAATATTTAATTCATATTTTTCATTTGTTTTGTGATCAGTAGTTAGGTCTTAGTTTTTCTCATTGTTCCTTTATTCACAGCTGAGTAATTATTGTATGTGAACTCTTCTTTTGTTGATAATGGTTTTTATTATCTTCCCTCTTTTCCTCCTGTCGGTGATGCCAATAGTGATTGAATTAGTTTAGGTTTAATTTGTGGAGTTGATCTTTTTGAGTCATCAGAGTCTAAATTTTAACTTCCTCTTTTCTTCTCTGCCTGTGATTGTTCAACCTGTGTTTTATCTTCTGGATTTTCTCTTCTCTTCTTCTAATATTTCCTTGAAATAGTCTTCTGGTATGTATATATTTGTAGTTTTTCCCTATATGTCGTTAGGCATATTAGTATAGGGCCTTCCTGACGTCTATTTAGCCTCTTGATGAAGTCTATTTCTTCTGCCTTTAAGTCTAATTTCATTGTTTTTTATTACTTATTACTTGGAGCTCAAAATCCCAGAACTGTTTTTTATGTTTTATCAACTAGGTCTTGCATTTTCTCGTGTTTGTGTATTGATTCTTTATCACAATTCGTTAAAACCGCTCACCACATGATATTTAACAACTGCTACATATGTATTTCAACAGCCAAGCTGAATTTACGAAATATTGGACAAACACGTCCTAATTTTGGTACTAGGTTTAAAGAGCATTTAGCTCATTTTAGATTCAACAGATTCGAAAAATTGAGTATTGCCCAACATATTTACAAAACGGGTCATAGTATAAAAGAGGATGGCCTAACAATTGTAAAGCCGTTAAATTCAACGAAGCAACTACATTCTTTTGAAAGCTTGGCCATTCTTAAGAACCGAGATAATAAACTTTTGAACAAAGATGGTGGACCTATACCTTCCTCCATCTTGTATGATTTATTAAAGTTAAATTGACCGTCGGCCAGGTTAATTGGCCCTCGGCCACTCCCTCCGGGGGCAGACAGTATAAATAGCTGTAAATTGCGTGGGAAATCGCCCACTTTCATTTGTGATTTGATCACGAGCATATCGCTGTCATTTTGCTGTGTAAGTTTTTCGTAGCTACTAATGATGACAGCTTGGCTGTCGAAATACGTATTTAGCGGTTGTTAAATATGTGTGTGGCGAGGGGTTTTAACGAATTGTGATATTTTCAAACCACAGACTCCAGCACTACTTTATTGTTTCTCTCAATTCAAATTTTTATTAACATCAAAATCTACAACTTTTCCCTGTCAGCTGGTTTTCTTTTCAAGTCAAATAATAAAGGAATTAAAAAATTACGCTATGATGTATTTAAAAAAAAATAAAAAATTTGAGAAGTAATTCCAAAGCACAAACTGTATGTAATTACAGATTTAAATGTTAATGTGCATACTTCCTCAAGCTGTGAATTAGAATTTTGCTAATTAAACTTAAAAAATATAAACAGAAAATATCTTTCTCATACTTGTCAATTTGGCTATCATTGAAAACCATGTCATGCATCATTATTTTTTGCTTCACAACACTTAAGATGCTATTGGTTCGTCAGATACTCATCAAATTAAAATTCTTCAAAACTGTTTTTAACCCAGTTAATGTTGCTTTAGGCTATTAATACCTGCCATTGTCATAAAACAAAAGTCCTAGTTACCTGAACAGTAATATTAAAAAACTTATATTTTTTGTCAGACGAAGATATTAAAAATTTTATTCTAAATTCTCTCTTTCTTTCAGCTTTACCTCGTATACTTGCCAATGCAAACAATAACAGCATTAAACCATACAGAAAAAATCCAAATTGTCGTACCAGAGCAACCGCCCGGCCGGGACAAGCCTGTGCCCCCTCGCAACATAACAATCGAAAAGTTAGTTCAAGAACAAACGGAAATAATCAAAAAAATCGTGTCAGGCCATCGGGAGGCAATAGCCGAGTACCCTATTGTAACAAAGAAAGAAATCAAGCCAAAGGAAGAAAGCGAACGACAGTCAATTGAGGAGTTGCGAAAAAAATGCGACCATTTATTTCACCAACCAGCAGCCAACAAGAACAACGAGGGGATTGCAGAAAGATCAGAAATGAGCAAAAACCGGGACCAAATTGTAACTGCTGAAGCGTTCGGCCCACACCAGAAGCCACCATTTCTGCAGAAACCAAAGCCAGAAGCAACATCAACACCTGCTGCAGGAATAGTACAAGAGCCAAAATTGCCACCTAGTGCTTCCAGTCCTGGTCAAGTGGAGCAAATATCGCAAAAGCAAGCTCTGAATTACTTCATCTTGACGCGTAACAGAACGACAGTTAACAACAGTCGAGTGCAGCAGAAACCAGATTCATTGAAAGCAGTTGAAGCAAATGTCGATCTACAAAAATCATCGAAACCTCAGAGCTCTGCGTTTCAAACCGTCATGGTTCAAAACCCTGATACCGCTAATGTGAGGTATGTGCAATTGGAGCCTGTCATTTTACAAAGAATGCTTTTGAACAACGGGCGGATGCTGTTTTATTGGTACAAAAGCCTGCCGATTCCGGTGCTAAGTTATCAGCAACCTCTGCCAATCAATTCACCGTCTGCAGCTTTAAATCCTTCACCTCAAATTCAACAAGGCCCAGCACTATATCCAGCACAAGTACCAAACCTGTCCGCAAGCCCTTCTACAGCTATAAACACCAAGTTTTTGTCACCATTATCAAACATCAACCCATCTCAGTCCACAAATGGTCCTCCACTACCACTACAACAACACGTATACGCACCCAACCACGTTCCTCATTATGATATCGAGTATGGACCAACCAAAAACACATATGACGGATTATTCCGTAAACAAATGAAATTTGTTGTTCCCATCCAATATCCTCCAGGAGGAGATGAAGCTGAACCCATAAAAAAGCACCCGTGGCTGTTTGACCCCTACGCTTATTACCCTAAACCCTTACAACCAGCCACAGTAAATGTACCTTTGCCATATTTGCCTACTTTCCACATGATAAAGACTTTGACACTTCCAGAAAATATTACACGAGGTAATAATGCTCAGAACTAGAATCCATGTGTATAATTTGCATTACAAAAATATTTTAAGTTTTAATTTAAAAATGTCGATTTTTTAAATAGTAAGAAGTGTAACTTCTCTTTTAAGCAAAAAATAAATTTCATGTATATTAAAATAGCAACATAATGCATCTGATGAAAATAAAGACTGTGAATAGAAAAGTTCAAACTCGAGAACCATAGTTTAAGTTAGTGTTTAGTGACAAAACAGGTGTATTTTTCTACTACCTATACTAAAAGCACTTAAAATTTGTAGCGTTTGGTAGAGTGCACCAATAGAATAAGTAATAGATGTAATTAAAGTTTATGAACTTTAAAAAAAATGGTTTTAAGTCGATGTACATAAGAGCACTTTAAATACATATTATGTTTATATAAGAAGTAGGGGTCGGTTTAGTGCAATTATCTGTAATAAATTTGTGAAATTTAAATAAAAAACACCAAGCAGTATTGCACATTTATTTAATTTGCATAGTGCTGGTTTTCAGAGCGAGGTATGAATAAGAAGAAAAAGGTTATTCTTGTTAAAAAGGAATTTCGACTTAGACTGCATAGTTTTTCTAGATAATCGTCCAGCATTAGGGTCCCGAGTGGTGTAGCTTGAACAAGCGTCCACGTTCGATCAGCAGAGTTAAGCAACGCTGTCTCTGGTCAGAACTTGGATGGGAGTTCCACGGCTGCATCTCTCGGCGCCTCGTGGTACGGCTATCACGCAAAAAAGTTGGTCCCGGCGGTCATACAACATCATGACAGTCGTTAGTGGGGTTGGAAGTCCTCATAACTGCACAGCGACGCCTGTAATTGGCCTAACGGCTGTTGGCTGAGTGCAAATTAAATAAATAAATAAATAAAAGCATTCTCTGGCCTAATATGCATTGCACCTAGTGATGTGGATTGGGTAAATACCCAACGGCTAGGGTATTTATCAAATTTGTATTACTTAGAAAGCTAAGCTTTTACTCAAATAATAGTGTTTCTTAATCAAATAAAGTACGTGGAATATTTTATGTAAAATAACAGCTTCAATGTAACATTGGATAAGCATCCACCCAGGTAAATTAATCATTTATCGAGGCAAAACATTGTAGCTGCCGAAGTTTATAGAAGTACATAATTTGACGCAATGAATTGCACCTGTCAAAATTTACAAAAAACATAGAGGGACTCCGGAGATTGGAATGATTCTTAAATTGAATTATGTTAATTAGTTCATTTATATTGTTTGTACTTCATTATTTTTTGAGTTGTTTTCATTTTTAAAAAATGAACTTGACATTAGTTTGAAGAAATAATCAATATATTTATTAACATTAACAATAATGTATACTTACAAATATATATCAAGAAACAATCTTAATAAGGTAAAGAAAATCACACAATTATATAAACAATGTTGTATACTGATGGGACCATAACTGTATATATATATATATAATTTAGCGCAACAGGCCTTAAAGGCCTAGGGCTTGTTTTATTGTCTTTCTCCACTCCGATCTGTCTTTGGCAGTTGTCCTCCAGTTTCTTACACCTAATTTTCTCATGTCTTCTTCCAGTGATTCTAACCATCTCTTCCTCGGTCTACCTCTTCGTTTAACTCCTATCAGTCCTCCCCTTAACATCACTTTAGACACCCTCTCCCTTGGTAGCCTCTCCACGTGCCCCAGCCAGCGTAACTGTTGTTGTTTCACTATTTTCAGTATACTGGCTTCCCCATACAAGTTATATACCTCTTCATTTGGCCTTCTAAACCACACCTCCCCAACTTTCTTACCCCCGTAAATCTTTCTCAAAACTTTTCTCTCCCATCGTTCAAGTTGTTGTTGCTCACTTTTGTTCAAAGTCCACGTTTCACAGGCATATGTCACCGTCGGTCTTATGACTGTTTTATACACTCGCGTTTTCGCTTGGCACGTTACACATTTGGAATTTAAAACCTCACTTATTGATCCGATTGCTTTATTCCCTTTTGCTATTCTTGCGTGTATCTCTTTTTCATTTTTGTTGTCGTTTGTTATAAGCACCCCCAGATACGTGAATTCTTTAACTTGTTCAAACTGCATTTCCTTTCCGCTCTCCGTTTTTATTTTAAGTTGTTCCTGTTCTTCTTCTTTGTTGCCTATTCCTCCCATAATCATGTACTTCGATTTTTGTTCGTTTATTTGTAATCCCAATGTGCCTGCTGCTTTCTCTATTTTCGTTACTATCTTCCTCAGACATTTCCTGGTTTTGGCTACCACCGCTACATCGTCTGCATATGCTAACACTTGGTATTCGTTGCTATATATTGTCCCTTGCCTGTTCACTCCACTCATTCTTACAGCTTTTTCCAAGGCTACGTTGAACAAAACTGTCGAGAGTGGGTCTCCTTGTCTCAATCCATTTTCTATCTTGAACTCTTGTGACATGTTCCCATTAATTCTCACCTTACACTGCGTCTGAGCCATTGTCATGTTTACCAGTTTTATTAGTTTATTCGGTATTTCCAATTCCTTCATAGCTTTAAATAGTTCTTTTCTTACAATGGAATCGTAAGCCTGCTTAAAATCTATGAAAACAGCATAGAGTACCACCTTATGTTCATAAGAGTTGTTTTGTATTTGCCTTAGGGAAAATATCTGGTCATTCACCGATCTACCGCTTCGAAAGCCGCATTGATACTCGCCCATTGCCCTTTCCGCATATGGTTGTAGCTTGTTTTTAATACATTGAGCTAGTAATTTGTAAACTGCGTCCAGTAATGTTATCCCTCTATAGTTTTCGCATTCGGATTTGTCGCCTTTTTTATGTAGGGGTATAATAATTCCCTTTGCCCATTCTTCTGGCATTTCTTCCCTTCTCCAGACCTCCACCACCAATTCGAATAACCTCTTTTGCAACTCATCACCTCCATATTTGACTAATTCTGCAGCTAAACTATTCTCTCCTGGGCTTCTGTTGTTTTTTTGTCTTTTGACCAGCTTGTTAAATTCATCTTCTGTTGGGGGAGGGACCTCTACTTCCTGTTCTTCTGATTCCATCTCAGTTATTTGCTCTGTCTCCTCCCTCGTCTTGTTCAGTAGCTCATTGAAATATCCCTTCCATATTTCAGTAATCTTTCCCTCCTCTCCTACTAAATTCCCGTCTTTATCTTTATAATACTTCTGCCTGGACTGTACACTACTTCTTGCCTTTCTTATTTCTTGGTAGAAACTTCTTATCTCTTTATTTTTATACCTTTCCTCTATTAGTCTTATTTTATCTTCGTAGTGCTCTTTCTTTTTCTTTCTGCATGTTGCCTTTACTTCATTCCTTTGCCGTTTATATTCTTCCCTATTCGGTGCTGTATTGTTTTTTATCATTTCTTCTCTTGCCTTCCTCCTTTTTTCTATTTTATCCTTACATTCCGAGTCGAACCAGTCCTTAATCTTATTCTTTTTCTTTTCTGGGATAACTTTCTCCCTCGCTTTCTTCAGCGCCTCCTCTACTTGCTTCCATTCCTGCCCAACTTCGCTTTTCCGATTCATTGGCCTTAGCTCTTTACGCACTTCTTTCTCATAGCTTCTCTGTATTCCTTCATTCTGCAGTTTTTCATACTCATACTTTTTCTCTTTGCTATACTTATTACTCTTGTTTTTATGCGGTATATTACTCCTCAGTTTTGCTATAACTAGCAAGTGGTCACTGCCCATGTCCGCTCCCCTGTAGCTTCTAATATTTGTGATGAGTCTTGCGTCCTTTTCCTCTATCAAAACATGGTCGATTTGGTTAGTTGTTCTACCGTCGGGTGACACCCAGGTGGCTTTATAAATTTCTTTATGCTCGAAATACGTACTACTGATTACCATCCGTTTCTCCATTGCAAACTCTATCAACCGCCTCCCATTTTCATTGCTTCTCTTGTGCTTACTATGTCTTCCTATGGTTGGCATATACATCTCCTCTTGTCCAATTTTGGCGTTATAGTCACCTAGCATTACCTTTACATCATATTTTGGTATCTTTTGGAATTCTGTTTCGAGTACCTCGTACAACTTTTCTTTTTCCTCCTCCTCCATCACTTCGGTATGAGCATGCACATTCACAAAGCTTACATTTCTGGTTTTCCCTCTTATTCTAATACTACACATTCTTTCTGATATTGGCTCAAATCTAATAACTAGTTGTTTTAGCCTTTCCCCCACCAGAAAACCAACTCCTAGCATTCTATCCTCCCCCCCGCTATTGAAAAAGCTGTAACTTCCTACATCTGTTATCCAATTATCTTTTTGTTTCGTCTCTTGTAATGCTATCACATCTATTTTATATCTTTCAGCTTCTTGCACTAAAGTTTTTATTGCCCCTTCTTCATAGGTACCTCTAACGTTCCATGTTGCTATCTTATACACCTGCTCTCTTTCCTTTCCTCGGTTCTTGCCTATCTCTTCTTCCTTATTCGTTGCTTTTTCCGTCTTACTTTTTCCATCTCGTTTCTTTTCTCTTTGTCCATGTCTTGCCAGGTTCGTCCTCAAAAATCCGTCTGCTTTTGTTTTATTTAGTTTTTTGGTGGTTTATGCTTTTGGAGTTGTTTTAAATTTGGGTCCCACCTCCATTCTTCTCCTTCTATTACAACTCTATTGTAACCAATCTTCACGCTTTTTCCGCTCCTTCTTTCTTGCTCTGCTAGCTCCCGAATTTTCTTCTGCTTTTCTCTGTCAGCCTTAGTTAAGTCGTCATTGATGTAGATTCTTTGTGTTTGGATCTTTCTCAGCTTTTGTTTGTTACCCATAACTCTTGTTTTCTCCTCAGCATTTTCTAACTCAATTAAGCAGACTTTTTCTCCCATTTTATGAGCTCCCTTAATTTTAATATCCACCTCTAAGTGGTTTTTCATAAAGGTCTGTATCTCTTCTTTTAGTACACTTGGTTCATTTCCTTTTATGTTTATCCCAGTTACCACCACGTTATTCTTCCTTTTTTCTTTCTCTAGCCATTCTATGTTTTTCTTAATCTCACCTATCTCATTTTTAATTTCTATATTTTCTTGAATTAATTTTTGGTTTTCATTTCTTAGCTTCTCATTTTCCAATTTTATTTCTTTAATTTCTTCCAGGCTGGACTTCAGCTCAATCTTCAATTCTTCTTGATTTTTCTTCATGTCTTGTTTTATCTCCGCTTTTAGCTCCTTTATCAGTGCTTTTAATTCATCCATTTCTTCTGACTTTATCTCTGCGTCTTCCTTCTCTTCGCTTATTGTCTGTTCTTCTTCTGATTCTGGCGACCAGCCTATTTTTCTACTCTTTTGAAAGGCTAATTTCTCGAGTTCCCACCTTTCGAAATGCTCCGGCGATTCTGGGACTCTTTTTCTTTTTTCCGGGAATTGCGCCTGAGTGTTACTACTCGTAATTCTACTGGACGCTTCACTCATTTAAAAAGTCTACCCACTGCTTTTATTGTTTATTTACTACCGTGCTATCGCCTCTTATCGCCGCGCCGTCTGGTTGTAATGATACTTTCAATTCACAGCTGTGCCGCGCTCGTGTATTTAACCCGACCTTCACTTTGTTATTGAACTTGGTTGTGATTTTCGTCCGTACGTTGTCGCCGATCACACTTTAATTACTGAAAGCCCGTGTTTTCACAGTGACCGAATTTGTAGTCAATGTAATCACTCTTTAGTTTAGGCTAATCGCGTGTTTTGTTTACTTTGTCCACCACAAACAAAACAAACCAACTTTATTGATGCACCAATCACGAATGCTGTTTGCGGTGACGTACCCGGTCTGCCGTTCACTCGCGACTCTCGCCTTTACGATTGATAATCTTGTTTGTTGTTCGTTCCGTTTAGATCTCTGAATTTGCGATTTTTTCGTAAAACTTCACTTTACCGTTTGCTATAAACGTTGGGTTCATCTAAAATCGTCTTTTCGCGAATTACTTCGGGTCAATTTAACCGAAAAAACTTATTTAAACTTTACTAGTGGACGGGCCGTGTCACGGTTATCGCGTCGCACTCCTATACGATCATTTCTGAAGGCACTTTGTTTGTTACTTGCAAATTCAATTTTAATGGTCAATGCTTAGCAACCGTTTGACTATCAATTGCCACCAGAAGAGTAGATCTTTAAAACAAACTAGCATCACTCCAGCGCCATGGTGCGTAGTCTCTTGGACGCACAGTATACGTAGTATAGATTGAATGATTTAGATGACAAATAACATGATGCGTAAGATATTTGTCTTCGAGGACATGTATTCTATCTATGAGTAAGATTCAAACTCTATCGTGATTCTTTATATTATACAATACATACGTTATTGTCTTTCGTATCCCGTCTCATTGAATAGAAAAAGTGGAAACAAAGCTAGTTCATACTTTAAATAGTCGAGTAATGGCTAATCATCTTTTTTCACGATGATAATTCTCTAATATAACAATAGAGGATCAATTGGTTAATACACCGCGAACTTTTATTGCTACGCTACTTTTGCAAGAGGATTAATCTGGTTAACACGTTTCACGTTAAAATATTTGAAATTATAAATGTAAAACTTTTTCCATTATTCAGCCGTTAACTACAGTTAAACCATTATAGATAAGGGAAAAATTGTATATAACTTTTTTGTAGAGAATTTTTATGTGAATCATAATTTTGATGCTGCTAATGGTTAGCGAGATATAAGCAAAAACTAAATAGGAGCACTACTTTTCCAAGATGGCGGCTCGAGTGCAACAGATTGCGTTCAGGACTTTTCGTATGTTTAACAGTAATACGCATAAATGAACATCTTTGCTGAGTTTTAAAACTTCATCATTTATTTCCGTCAAACATCAAAATTTGTTTCTATTTGACACTGTAAGTCTATGTTAAATTCGAGGTTAGCAGGTTAGGTTTTGCATTAGTCTATGTCAAAACTGACGCAAAACCTAACCTGTGAACATCGAATTTGACATAGACTTACAGTGCCACCAACACAAACAAATATTTCAAAGCCAAGCTTGATTTCATTTTCTTTTGCTCACATGTTATAATAATTTATTTAAATATAAATACATATATGTACAGTCACTAATGTTTTCTGAAATATAATCAAATATACCGCTGGGGCCGTAATGATATCGGGTGTTCATAAACAGTCGTCATCCCAGTTGCTTTGAAAAACAAAATGTTATATCTTTGATTAATTCGTGCAACACAATGAAACGTCATTGAGTACTACCATAGCGCATTTTTTCTCAATTTTAATAGACATACGTTTCTGAAGTCAAAACCTACTGGGATGACGACTGTTTATGGACACCCGTTATATAACTGCAATAAGATAACATGAACAACAAAATAGAATGCTTGAGTAAGAAAGAGATGGCCATACGATAAAATTATTTTAGTAGACATGTTTAGTTGACTTATGTCATAATTAAAATAAGCGTCATGCCTACTCGAATATTTGCTACTATGTTTATCTCTTTCTTACTCAAGCAATACGAGTTATTTTCATGTTCATGTTATCTCATTGCTGTTATATACAGTGTGTCTCACCAACTATGAGACATACAGGTCACAGAAAGTAGATTGGGTGTCAAGGTAGGTCATGAAAGGCGCTGTGATCATATTTGATGAATTGGCAATATGTGAAAAGTTGTCAAAAACATACAAAGATAGGTTATATTTTAAATGACAAGTAAACAGCAACGGTGGGTAGAGGGATTTCGTTTGCGCAGTGACTAACATCATATGACAGATTCTTTGTGTTTTAAAGTGTGGAAATTGTTGTTGCTGGGATAGAAGGTTTAGCAGAGCCTGGTTGTTCAACGTACATCATTATTTTCGCAATCCGATTAACATTTAAGAACTGATAATATACCATAGCCGCAATGTTGTGTATGCCTCTGATTTATTTTGTCATTTAGCTTAAATAAGGTTAACAATTTAATGTCAATATGATAGATGTAAAAATGTTACCAATACGAAACTTGAAAATTACTAGATTCTAACATTAGTTCCGATTTTCACTGCGTCCCAATCTACTTTCTGTAACCTGTAGCAAAATTAACATTGTTTACATTTTATTTAAAATCAGCCATTTTCAAGAATAACACCACACGTGGTGAATTTATTTGGTAAGAATTCATATTGCTATATCTTATTTTTTAATAATTGTAGCACGACCTTGTTACTTTTAGGTTAAACTGAAAAGATGGTTTTCTCTGATGAAGGCAATAAGTTTATCGTAGAGGCTGATTTTTATTCTGGAGAACGTGATGAAAACTGTGTTTGGATATATTTATCTCCATCTTGTTATCAACAATTTGAAAAACAGTTCTCTAACTTCGTAGTGCCACGTTCCGTGGAACATGTAGTAACGGCAAATGTACAGGGATACAACTTAATCTGTGGTCACTGAAGACATTTTGCAAGATATTTAAGATCGAATAACCACGAGTCCTAATAAATCTTTTATTTGTTCCTCACTTGTAAACATCAATTTATCAAGTCACTGTATTCACCTTGAAAATGTTTCTTAACTGGCTAGCCAGTTATATTTTACAAGCGTGCTCATAGATATGATAGCGTGCAAAGCCAGAGTTGTCTTCCTTAGTATGTGTCATATTGATGAATTTAGTTGCTTGTCAGTTTGACATTTTGAATAAATGGTAAATTTCTAGTTATTTACAAGTGAGAAACAAATAAAATATTCAACAAAACACACCAGGTAACCATTTTTACTGGCTCAAGGATATGACAGGCTCGCCTAACGGCTCGCCAGTCATCCCAATCCTATCGCCAGTAAAAACTGTTTTACCTGGCTTGTAATGTTATAGCTATTAACATATCTAGGAATGTTATGAGTATCATAACTGCGGCAGTTATGAGTATCATAACTGCCGCAGATGTTTTGAAATCCGAGCTCGTAGAGCGAGGATTTTAAAACTTCTAAGGCAGTTATGATTCATAACATCCGTGATTTGTTCAATAGTTTATCGGTTGCTATATGGTTATGGTTGCCATGTAGGGTAATATTCTTTAACCCTACAGATAAGTTATGATCTAGTTACCAGCCTACTTTTGTATATGTAAACAAAGGCTTAATATCCTGAAACCGATAAAATACTATAACACATTTGTCAGCTCAAACAGGTAAATTGACATGTAATGGTGTTCTTTAATAATTAAATTATTGTACATTAGGCGTTTTGTACAGATTCTGTCCTGTTAAAAAGGTGTGCAAAAAATGCTGCATATTATGCACCATTAGATGATTTCCGCTACACAAGAGCTATTGTGATTGCAGTAAATACCATCACACCAAGAATATTGGCCAATGTTAAGGCTGCCAACTATTGAAGGCTTCAATGCGGGACATGGTTACTATGATCGGCGGGGGGGGGGGGGGCAATATATACAGATATATAGGGTGTAGAAATGCTATACGTACCATAGGGATTTCAATGGTAATTTTTTCATATGTCAATATTTGCTTCCGTAATTATTTTAGCGCAAACTTTTATGGAAGTTTTTTGAAGAGAAAAAATTCTGTATCCATGTATGCCAGCATTTGTCATTTTACATTTCGGAAAACCGAAAATTTAAAGAAATAAAATTACCATTTTTAGACAAATCAGTGGTAGCATATTATCCACACTCATCGTTAAAATGTTACTTTATTATAGAGATTTTCGTAGGTAAAATACAGCTTTACAAGCAGGCATTGAAAAAAAATACTGCCCTTTACTGTTATTTTGAATAGTATATCACGTACCATGAATTGTAAGTGACACTTTTCAGATCCAGAATACAGTTTGGGAAAGCGTAGAGCCGTCGTAAGCATTCGAGACTAAAAGAAATGCGGGACTAGCAGGACGCATTTGACGTTTTCAATGCGGTATCTGAATGCGGGACTAGTACTGTTATTGCGGGACCGTCCCGCACAATCCGGGACGGTTGGCAGCCTTAGCCAATGTGTTTAACGATAAAATGTAGGGTTAAAATGTATTTAGAACATGGTCGAAGGCATTTTGAGAAATTTCTGTGAAAAATAATTATGTAACTGCTGAAATTATTAGTTTACTAACAAATTTACATGTTTTTTTAAATGTTACTTGAATACGTATGCCATTGTACTTAAGCAGGGTGCCTAACATGTAGTAAACGGACACACGAGAGAGGTTAAGTATTTATGTACAACTGTAAACAATGTATTTTATAATAAAAAGTTTTGTCTTCTATTCTGTGGTTTTCTTCAAGAAAAATTTGATAATTTAAAGTATATCCAAAAACTATTTTTAAAATAAAATAATGGAAAGAAATTACAAATATGTTTTACGAATTTTATAACAGAAAACAGAGATTTAACTAATTAATTAAATGCTCAAATGTGTTTCCATTCACTACTAAACAGTGACTTAGTTTGTTGTAAAAGTTGCGACGTACATTATTTAACATTTGAGGTGTTATATTAAAACATGCTTCTGTAATAGAGTCTTTAAGGAAATCTAAATTTGCATGTCGTCGCTCGCGAGCTATAAATTTTTGACACATCCAGTTTCTCGGAATCGTTTTACAATTCGCGCTACTGTGTCCTTGGAAGAAATTGGCCGATCATTGTAGTACACACTAAAAAGATCTTCTCAAGCTGTTACCGGCTAAATTCCAAGAAACTATTTGGATTTTTTCGTCTGTAGTGTAAACATTCATTGTAGGTAAATGTATCACTTATTATAAATGATCAACTACGTGGATAACTTTAAAATTGTTTGATTTTATTATTCTAAACAAATTTGCTTAAATAGCTCAAATAACCTTGATTAGGTATTTGACAGAATTAATATTTTCTTTTGTTTTGCCTAATTAAACAGCATCTATAGATCATAGCCCTAGCTGATCCTTATATACATTTCCAATGTTAATTTTGCTGTCTCATAGTCGGTGAGACACACTGTATAATTGTGGCCCCATTGGTATAAGAGTCCTTAAGGACTTGTGTGCGATCAAAACATTTAAATAGCACCTAAACGTAAAACAAGTGAATATTAATAAAAGAAAGTTTCTCACCCTGATCAAAACATTTAAATATTTATTCTTAAATTATTATAAATTAAACATTATCCCCTTCGAAACAGTTCCCCTCTGCTTGCACACGTCGTTGCTGCCACTGTCTGAAACAGTGTTGTAGGTCTTCATCTGTTAAGCCTTTTAGAAGTTCTGCCGTTTGTCTCTTCACCGTTGTAAAATGAGTCCCTTCCAACAGACTTTAATTTTAGGGAATAAATAAAAGTCGTAGGGAGCTAAATCCGGAGACTATGGAGGGTGTTTAACATTTTTATGTGTTTTTGATGTGTAGCGGCGGCCTGGACGTTCATCATCCTCCACGTCGCTTCCTCCATTACAAAACCATTTATGCCAACAAACACTTAAGATCGAGACATGCAGTCTTCTTCATACACTTCACTTAACAAATTAAAGGTTCGATTTTCATATTTAACATTTTTGCGGCAATACTTTAAAACGTTACCGTTAAACAGCTACCGTACAAACACTAATTGAGCTGCGTGTTGAAACTTGCAACGTTTATTAACTAAACATCAAGGTTAATTATCATGCACCCATTTTTATTTAAAAGTGTATATGTTGCCTATGATGGCAGTCCTGTTATTTAATAGTCATACTTCGTATATATTTATTTAGTATGTAGGTATATGATGTATCTTCTTGAGAATAAAATGAATTATTTTTTCAGAAAACTCTAAGCTGGGGCCCTTGGCTAAACTATTTTGCCTGGGCAGCAGGATCGAAGGCGTTAGCTGTTTGTGATTATCTGGGAGAAACTTTGGCTTCAGCTCTGGGCATTACCACTCCGAAGTACTGGTACGAGATCGAGGAATACAAGAGATTGGAGGCCGAAAAGTTGGAAAGGGAAAAGCAAGCCGAAGGATGGTCTGCACCTAACACTGCAGCAGGAGACATTAGCCTGGATACTGTTAAAACAAACCAGCCTGCTGCTTCGGCCGTGTAACTGCTTTAGAGATTATGTATATAACTTTCCACGTGGCTGAATTAACATTAAAACGCCACTTTTTGTGCTGTTTATGTATATTTTATAATATTATTTATAGTGAAGTAAGACAAGTGTTCTTAATGTATGTAAATTGCTCACTCACCAATGTTAAGATTGAAAAGGAGAGAAAATATATTTTATAATACAGCTGTATTAATATTATAAAGTGCCATAAACATCAACGGCCTTATTAGTAACGTTTAGTTTGTAAAATAGAGTAAAGGAAGTCAATGTAGTCGGTGCTCAATATTTATTGTATATATTTGCATATAAAATATATAAACACTTTGGAAATATATTGTACCGCAATGATGGAAACCATTCAACCAGTACCTACCTACTAAAGCAAAATTATCTTGAAGATTTTGAATTTTACTTCTTCATTAAATTAAATATATCCGTAGTTATGAAAGAGAAATAATTAGTAACTAGATATTATTTTTTATTTCAATGAGAGATACCCCACTTTATGTTCTTCCGTAAAAGCAGCCGTTGCAACCCTCACCCTAATTTACGTGCCATTCTCATAACCCATGCTAATTAAGAATCTGCTGGAGAGAAGATAAAGAAAAGATGTCTGTAAAATGCATTTCGTTAATGTGAGGGTATGTCCCTGTTTATTATTACTTCAGTGCTACTTTATCTGATACAAGCAAGGCTTGCTGTTTGAATGGTTTGCCTCAAATTTTTAAGGTGAAGAACTTGAAAAGTCTGAAAAATCTCTCAGTTAATATAAATTGATAATTTTTTATGTGCTTTATATTTATGCAGAGTAATATTAAATATATACCGGGTGTCTTAAAATGAATTACATCTAGTATGCTTTGAATTTCCCATAATGCAATCTAAAATTTTACTTAAAATTGGCAAGACTGTAAGTCTATGTCAAATTTGACGTTAGCAGGTTAGATTTTGTGTCAGTTTTGACACAAACTGATGCAAAACATAACCTGATAACCTCGAATTTGACATAGACTTACAGTATTGCCAATTTCAAGTAAAATTTTAGATTGCATTATGGGAAATTCAAAGCATACTAGATGTAATTCATTTTAAGACACCCGGTAGGTACTTACTTAAGCTTTAATTGTTTTTTTAATATTAAATGAATGCAAAGATTATCTAAGAGTTACGTTGTATTTAATATAAGAATCTTTTACATGTTTTTTTTTTAAATTTAGTGCATTTATTAAAGAGTTACCTATAACCATAAATGGACTGAATTATAAACTAGTGTGTCAATCGCATATGTATACTTGATTAAATCTCATGTGCTGTAGTCATTTGCCTTGTAATATTTTTAAAAGAGTTGATACAGTTTTACTTTGAATATTTAAATTATTGTTCTGTACTACGTTTTAACCAACAAATTCAATAATAAAATTACTGGAAGCCTGATTGTGCAAAAACCAGTGTTGTACGTTACAAATTAAAAAAGTATAAAATTCAAAAATTGTTTAATTTCAAATAAAATTGGGCTGTATACAACTGTGGGAGGGGTTTTTAGTTAAATATAGTATAGTTACAATGACTATTGGTTGTTAAAAATTCAGAACAGAGAATCTAGACGTTAATGAAAATCTTTGGCGAAGTGAATTGAGGAATTTATTTCAGCATTCACATCAAACCATGTAAAAGTATGTGAAGTCGAAGGAAAATTTAAAAAAAATCTAAATCCGTTAGCCAAGAATTGTTTTTTAGTTGATAAAATGACCTGTCATGTGAATAATTCAAATTCAAATTTTAATATCAAAAGCTACAATACAAAACAATTATATAACTAGACAAATGCTAGCTTTTGAAACCTATTCTCGGCATTTCAAATTTATTCAGCCCGGTTGAGTAGCTCATTGGTTAAGTATTCTGACTGCTGATCTAAGAGTCGCGAGTTCAATTCCCGGTCTCGGTGAGATTTTTAAAAATAAAAAAATGCAGATGAAAGCCCCTAGAAAACGCCATCATTCAGAAGTGATGTAAAGCCGTGGGTCCCATGTTACTGCAATGTGTAGCACGTAAAAGATCCTTTGCTAGGGTTCGAACTCCTTAGTCTCGGCAAAATTCTAAGTAGAACTTTGACCGTATGACCATAGCAGTTGGTGTGGAAGGTATCTGGTATAACGCATGCCTAGACCTTGTCCACAAAGAATAATTGAAAATGAACAGGGCTGTGCAACCAATATTATGGCCCCATGCAAAATTACAGAAATATCGGGCAACTTTTATGAAACTGTGTGCATTGGATGAAGTACTTTTTGGATAACACGGTTATAGTAGCTTTCCAAACACAAATGTTTCAAATGTGTAACATATTGCAATAGCTCACCAGGTAAACTATGCCTTAATTCATGTAATGTCTTAAGTATCAAATGATAATTGCTTTTAAATCGAGAGGTCTTATTTTCAGGGTGGGTTCATCAAAATCTAGTTTGCTATCAATGATACTTAACGTCAAACTTGACTTTCAAAATTAATCAAATCAGGTAAACTGACAACTGTATCTCACATTGACATTTACTACTATTCAAATCACCTATGTAAGTACTAACTAAACTTTATGTTATCACTTTCAAAATTGACAGTTATTCAAAATGCTTTTTCAACTTATCTTAACAAACCTTAATAGCTGCTCATGCTTTCACTGCAAACACCAATCACTACTGGATCCTGTCATCGATAGACTGCAGCACTCAATGTCCAATTCACCAACAGCAACCCCTTTGATGGTCCGTGACTCCTTTCAACTACTCTTGACCTGTCAAACCAACTGTTCAGATCCCTAATTCCAGTCTAGCTCTTCCTGGATGTCACCGTCACACGATCTACCTCCTGGTAACCTCCTTCTGGCTTCGTTTGGTCAAATCAACTCCCTTGGTTCCAAAATCCTGTCACTGTTCCTGCCGGATGCCACAGCTCCTTCTGGATGTCACCGTCACACGATCCAAGTCCTGGTAAGTTTATATCCTTTTATAAATTCCAATTGTAACTTTGTGCCCCTTTTTGCAGATAATCTGATGTCTCAAGCAACGTCCACAGAACACCCAAATCAAATAATAAATTGTAAAATACCTCTTCTAATATCTTGTACGTATGAATAAATCCAAATCCCCTCAACTAGTATAATGTCCTGTATTCTATATCCAATTAACTGTATCTGTAGCTTCTCCTCTAACACTTGATGTCACAATATCTTTTCCATTTTTAAATATTTCACTTTATTCTACCTCTTAGATTTGTTTTCAGCCTTTATTTAATTTGTCATCACCAAAATTAGACAAATTAAGGCAGAGATTCTATTTTTTATTATACCAAAATTATTATAGCCAAATTACATATATGCTTTCTTGAGTTGTTTTTTGTAACTGTTTTTAAACAAACTTTTTTATATCTATTAGATACAATTCTCAATGCACACTTCCTATTTTTTTCTAAATAATGCTATATACAGAATTTTCTTAACAAATACATTTGTCAATGTTACCTTGGTTTATTTTTATAAATATTAAATACAACCATTAAGTTTAATCCATTCCAATAAATATAACAGTATTAAATGATTTACAATGAAAAGAACCCTTGTATCTTTTACTTTCATTATTTATGTTCAAAACTTTAGACCCATCAAGATTCAATTATTATAACTGTCCAACTTTATTAGTTCATTGTAAATATTTCTTTCATATGCTTTAATTTGCTGCATCATGTATCATAACAATATATTGCATAACCCTGTTCATTTTCAATGATCTTGTGTGTCCATAACAAATTTATTCACATTTCACTTGCCAAATAAGAAATCAGATTTACACAGTTAAAAAAATTGCTAACTTTTTTGTTAGCAATAGTCAATGGCGTTTCGTAAGAGTATGAGCCTGTGCTTAGGATACAGGTAACCTAAGGCAAAGAACATATAACATGAAGAACTTCAGCCCAGAGGTTCACCTGCGTATACCATAAAATTACTCGTCCAGGGTCGCAGTTTTAGGCCTTCTGTGAAGTAGGTAACCAGTTAAATCCTCTCAGGGTATTCCAGAAACAAATCATTTTAAAGATTTCTTCGACTAAATCAATTAGTGGTGTTGCCAGATTTAAGACATTTAAAACGGTATGACATAATTTCGTTTTGCTCCGTTAACATTGTAGCTCAAACTTGCTACTTTTATTGAAATGACAGAAATTTGTTTAGAAACAAATTTTGTTAATTTCTATTTTTTTCGTTTGGGAAATATATTATTTCCAATTAAGGCTAGTGTGCCGAGTTACATTTGACCAGATTCTAATTCGTGGCATTTAATTTAGATATTTCCAGAAAAAAGCTTTCCTACGGTTATCAGGAATGACGTCAGTTAGATAGGAATTACAATAATTCGGAAATATTTTAATGATGGTAGTTAACTATTTAACTAATGTGTATTTTGTACTGTATTTGCAAATACTGTTCGAATTTTGTACCGACCGTTGCTATGCCAGCATTTTGCATAGAGAAATTGCACTAGCGAGCTAGGTTTTCCAGGAAATTCTAGCGGGCTCTTTACCTGAGGAGCCAGTTCCCAGTGCTACCCTCACAAAAATGCTCTTAAGGGCATTTATTCGTTATCTGTAGCTTTCAGAGACGAGTTGTGGCGAGTTGGCAGTATTTAGTATTTAGGCTATTTAAATATTTTTAGAGTATTTAAATACCTACTTTATATATTTTTTGAAGAAATAAAGGCAATTAAATACCTTTGTAAATACTTTTTGCATAATTTTAAACGTCTTTTAGGTCATCATTTGAGCTATTCTAGCATTGGGCATTACACGTTGGAATTCACACTATGAGTCTGTAATCCAAATTTTAGCAAAAAAAAGATACTTATAAATTTTAGCAAAAAAAAATACTTATTTAATATAAAAAGCTTTCAATTAAACCATGAAAAAACAATGGAGTATTTGACACAATACGTTGAACTTTTTAAGTCACTAGTTTTAGCATTAAATATTCTGAAAGGAAAAGCTAATGTATATTATGGATTCCTGATACCAACAATTGCCAGTTTAAAAATTAATCTGGAAAAACTACTAACACAACATCTCGAGTATTTTTCTTCCTCCAATATAAAAAATGTAACCTCAGCTGCTAAATTTGAAGGACAACTTTGTATTTGACCTGAAAAATTTAATTTGATGGAGATAAATTATGTCAAAAAATTTGGAAATATGTGTTGTATTAATAATGCATGATTTTTACTATTGGAATAATAAAAAATCAATAAGTCGTAACTTGTTTAATATTTTAAAAATTACAAGACGTTTTGCAGCTTATGGTTGCTTCATCACTTGTTATTAATATTTAAAAATTGGGTTTACATTTCTGAAAGGGAATAAAAGACACAGATTAGTGAATACATTCATTCATTTCAAACAAAACCTGTATACTTACATAAAGATATCATAACGTTGAAAATTGACATTGTGTTGAAATAATTACGACTTTTTCTAAATTACAAAGTTTTAATTTTTGTTTTTATGTTAAAATTGAAATAATAATGAGGGTAACATGTTGATTAATTTAACTTATTGTAATAAAAAACGGAAAATGCACCTCTAAAGGGGTGAACACTGTGCTTGGAAAATTTAAATATAACTTTAACACTCGGTTTGAGCATTATGGAATGCAGAAAGTAAATGAATTTTGATAAAAGCATGCAAGGTTGTTTCCTTAATGTGTTATCATACTGCACAGTCGGTGTGAGAATATATAGCTTGCTATTAATTTACGCAGGGTTGTATTAACTTATATTTTAAAAGTTTTTAATGACTGAAAATATGAAAAATTATGGGTTGTTAAAAAGTGAAAAAAATTGAGAAATGTATTACAAGAAATATTTATTTTAAAAGGTTATGGTAAATTGAACTAAGATTCTCTATCTCTGTTTTATAATTAATAGTTGTAGGTGTATTTTGTATTTCAATTATTTCCAGGCATAGGCGTTTTTTTAAATTGCTCTCTTTTTGTAAGATAGTAGGTGTATTAAAGTTAAATTTATGTTGGTGTTTTATTGCGTGATCGGTTAAAGCAGTTTTAGTGGATGAGGGTGATATGTTGTTAATTTTAACAGACAGAATATTTATGTTGTCTAATTGTATTTTTTAATAATTGCTTTGTTTGACCAATTCAAGTGGAGTTACAGTTGTTACAATTAAGTTGGTAAACTATTTGAGATTCCATACTAGTTTCGGTTTTATCTTTTAAATTAGTAAAAACAATTTGCCTAAAGTATTATTGTTGTTAAATGCAGTTTTGATATTACCTATATTTTTTAAGTTCATATTCAATTTTTTCTTAGGAATATATTGAATTGATACATATTTGTCTTGTGATGATGTGTTTGAAATATTAAAATCGGTGCCAAGGCAGTTAGGTTGTAATGCTATAGATTGATTAAGTTTGTTTTGGTTTTTAATTTTATTTATTCGGTAGGTAGTTAATGTGATAAATCAATAGGATAATCATTTATAACTAAAATATTAGTAATTAATTCTAAATTTTTATTATGAAACTGTTTAGAGGATAATTGAACTGCTCTGTCGACTAAATTGTTTATGACACTAATTTTATATTTGATTGTTGTATTAGAATTAAAATTAAAGTATCTATTTGTTTTTATGCTTTTTTGGTAAGTACTAATTTGTTAAAATTAACCCATTTGGTTGTCTGAATAATGTAAGGTCTACAAAGTTTAAGGAGACATTGGAATCCTCATTTTCAATTGTAAATGTTAGTCTGGGGTGTACAATATTAAAGAGATTGTTTGTTTTGGTCGTCTGTTGCCATTATGATGTCGTCTACGTATCTTAACCCTTCAGTACCCGTTTACGGTCTGTGGGACCGAGCAAACACATGATGCAGTATATTACTTAATGTTCTAGCGTTAGTTTACCGCCCATTTTACTACCTTCCTATATATTGCCATTGAAGATCCGTATGCAGTTTTGAGTTCGTGCGTGCAGTGGTTTAATAGTTATTTACTATACAAGTGGGATAACAGTATCATTAATATACGTGTGTGTAAGTTACAAACGAGTGCGTAGCACGAGTTATGTAAGCACACAAGTTTATTAATGATGCATTATCACACATGTATTGTACAAAATTTTATCTACGACTGCCTAAAATTGAGAAAAGTGCATTAAGAGAAATGTCAGATCTGTCATTTTCAAAACTATTTTAGTAGGCAAATGTCATTATGTCATTCATTTGACACTATTTCAGTTACGTAATGAAGTCATTACACAACTCAGTTGCGTAATGAAACCATTACATAACTGAGTGGTGTAATGAGCTTCATTACGTAACTGAAATAGTGTCAAATGAGTGACGTAATGCGTTACTTATCCCACTGGAGTAGATAAAAGTTATTTATAATTTCGGTTTCAGAGACCGAAGCGGGTACCCGAGTTGTTTTTATTTTTACCTTTGATATACGACTAATGTGAGAAGAAGGAAGTATTTTCTGCATTTTTTAGTAACACTGTTATACTAAAACGTTATTATAGTCATGGCAGATTTTATGAGAAAGAACAGGCGCGACTAGAACAGACTATGCGAGATATAATAGCGGAGGAGGATGTCGACAACGCGTTTTATGATGATCTGCCATCGTCTGACGAAGATAATTTATTAAAAACTAGGGAAATGAACAGTGACACTGAACATGAAATATCTGATTATGAAGACGTTAGTGAACAAGAAACTAATGCCATAAGATATCTCATTATTTTTATGGAGGTGGCAGAGGGTGTCGGTCTGCGAGACCGGTGCGGGTACTGATGTCTTACAATTTTGAACGGGTACTGGAGGGTTAAATAAAGAAGAAAAAATGGTATTTAGACTAAGAATTTTTGTCTCTATATCTTCTAATACATACGAGATTAGCAATTGTTGAAGATATAGGTGAACCCATTGCACGATCAAAAGTTTGAGAATAAATTGTGTTATTGTATGTAAAATAAGTGGTATTTAAAACAAATTCTACAGCTTGAATAAACTCATTTAGTGAAATGTTTGTATGTTTTTTAATTCTATTCCAGTTATTTTTTATAGTATTTAAGGCAAGATCGATCGGTATGTTTGTGTACAAAGAGACTACATCTAATGAAAAAAGAGTATGGTTATGGTTAAGTTTGGTATTGTTTATATTAGCTGCTTTCGCATTACACATTAGAGTACTCTGGAGTGCACCAGAGCAAGTTACCTCGCGTTCGAATTACAACATAATTTTTGGAGTAACCAACGCTAATCTTCCTTCCCCTGCCCCCTTAAGCCCCATGAAAATTTGCTGTGCAACAAACCCTGGCATGCGCTGTTGTGTGATTTAGAATCAGCTGTCAGATTTAAACGCCTTTTTGACTAAAAGACTAAAATAATCGGTATTTGTGCTGTGCTGTGTACGGAATATTGACAATCTTTCTGTTTATTCTAAAATGTAATTGGAATGTTTTATCGTCATAACGGGGCAAGATCTGTTCGACAAAATCCTCAATTTTCATTATTTTCATCCGCTGACTTTCAATGGATGAATCCGAGTCTCAATTTACTGTAATTAACAGAAATATCTTTAATTTCATTTTTAATTATATTTCAATAAACTTTTAACTACGAATTAAGTTCTTTAAATCTATTTTGAGTGCAGTCTGTATATACCGGCCTTATTTTAAACGTTCAATTCAAAAGCAAATTAGTTAGGTTATGTATTTTATGCGAGAGTAACCTAACGTCTGTTCGAATTACAAAGCAACTCACCCCAGAGTAATTCACCCCAGAGTAAATTGCACCAGTGCTAGTTGCACTCAATTCGAAAGCAGCTATTTTTGAATTTCCATGAGTCTTGAATGCTGAATTTATTAAGCGATGTTTGACAGAAATTTTGATAGATTGTAGGCTGGACTCATGTAAGATGCCACAATAGGTCTTAAAGGTATATTGTCTTTATGTAATTTTGGTGATCCGTATATTTTAGGAGGAAGACCGTTATGTGAGATTAAAGTTTTATATGTAATATTACCAATGAATTTTTTGTCAAACAAATATTTAATTATTGTGTTGTTTTTATTTTGAATGATTAAGGTAGGATCTTTAAGTTTTTTTTATATGTATTTTCATCGTTCAATTTTTTTATGGTAATCAGATTTAGTCATTATAATTGTCTTTTGTGTTTTATCTGCAGATGTTACAATTGGCTCTTTATTAGTGTTTAAAAAGTTTTTTGTTTCATTTGTGTTTTTAGTGAGTTCCTTGTTATATTGCAATTGTGCGAAACAAAGAGTTTCTTGTTTTGTTGTTATTGGTCAAACAAAGCAATTATTAAAAAATAGAATTAAACAACATAAATATTCTGTAAAAATTAACAACATATCACCCTCATCCACTAAAACTGATTTAACCAATCACGCAATAAAACACCAACATAAATTTAATTTTAATACACCTACTATCTTACATAAAGAGAGCAATTTAAAAAAACGCCTTTGCCTGGAAATGATTGAAATACAAAAAAGCCCTACAACTATTAATTATAAAACAGATATAGAGAATCTAAGTTCAATTTACCATAACCTTTTAAAATAAATATTTCTTGTAATACATTTCTCAAATGTTTTCACTTTTTAACAACCCATTATTTTTCCTATTTTCAGTCATTAAAAACTTTTAAAATATAAGTTAATACAACCCTGCGTAAATTAATAACAAGCTATATATTCTCACACAGACTGCGAAGTATGATAACAAATTAAGGAAACAACCTTGCATGCTTTTATCAAAAATTCATTTACTTTCTGCATTCCGTAATGCTCAAACCGAGTGTTAAAGTTATATTTAAATTTTCCAAGCACAGTGTTCACCCCTGTAGGGGTGCATTTTCCGTCTTTTATTATAATAAGCATAATTTAGAAAAAAGTCGTAATTATTTCAACACAATGTCAATTTTCAACTTTATGATATGTTTATGTAAAGTATACAGGTTTTATTTTGAAATGAATGTATTCGCTAATCTGTGTTTTTTATTCCCTTTCAGAAATGTAAACCCAATTTTTAAATATTAATAACAACTGATGAAGCAACCATAAGTTGCAAAGCGTCTTGTAATTTTTAAAATATTAAACATGTTACGAATTATTGATTTTTTATTATTCCAATAGTAAAAATCATGCATTATTTATACAACACATATTTCTAAAAATTTGTACATAATTTATCTCCATAAACTGTAACGTTAAATTTCTAAATGTCAATTTTCACAACTTACTTTGATATTCAAATTTGTTATTAGCTGAGGGCCTACAACTTAGCGCACGGATAATGCGCTACTTTTTCACCACCCTGTATGTTTATTGTTATATTTCTCTTTTCCTTGGTTTAGATACTCTTTTTTGTGTTATGGCAAAGATGTAAAAGAACTGTTATATGAAAACGAAAAATTAAAAAAGAATCGTTTATATTGTTTTAAATTTAGGTATATTTGTTTAACTAACTTTGTTTTACTTTTTTTGTTAATATTCAGTATAAGTAATTTTATTTAAAAAAAATATTTTGTGGATTTTAAGATTTTTTTGCCGAAATATCCATAAAATAACATCTAAACTATGTTGTAATTGACCAGTATATGTCCGTTATGTCATATTTGAAATCATGATTTAAGTAATCCTGAAAATTAGGCTTGTGATTCAAAAGTCATTGCCACATAGGAGCAAGCCACTGTATTGCAACACTGTTAAGTATTTTCCCTGAAAGCAGTTAAGACACCTTAGGAAAGATTAAATAAACAGGGATAGGTAGAAGGGTTCCTTGTCTCCACGAGTTCTTGGCACTTTATTGCACGAAATATTTGCTTATGCAACCCATATTACACACTTACAAATACTCCCATAAGGTTGAACCTCTTCACGTTATATGCTCTTTGCCCAAAGCACTTGCAATAAGAGGTTGCGAGTTGCGATAGCTAACTTAATATTTAGGCAGAAGGGATACCTTATATTATGTGATTAAGCATTGTTTACTAATCCAAAGGTGATGAGTTTGATCCCCTGTCCGGGTGAGGTATTTAAAAAAAGCAAATAAAAGCAACAGAATGCTGTTCCACGTTACTGTTACTATATGTAGCATGTAGAAAACCTTTTACTAAGATTGGAACTCTAGTCTGGACAAAATTTCAGTAGGACCCTGACCATGTGACCATAGCAGTTGGGGTTAAAGGTGCCTAATACTCCGCATGCCTAGTTCTTGTTCATTGCAAACGATAACAAATTAAAAGTATATTAAGTTACGTTTGCAGCAGTAAGAATGTATATTGGGTTGCCTATCTTCTAAGCGCAGCCTTGTGCTTTTTCGCTAATCACCTCATATACACTGTGTTTTCTATCATGTTTCAGCATGAAGGCAACGCATTTCACATGCTATTGTTAACAGTTTGTTATTTAGAAATAAAAAATAAAGTTTAAAGCATTTTATTTTATCCAATTTGATTGCGCTGCAACAACAATTTATTTAAAATGTTACCAAGCTCATGAAAAAATGACATACGTAATATGTGTTCCCTATTTGTTGCAAAGAGATGAAAAAAAAACAGTGTACGCATAGCAGAATGTTAATTTCCATTTTTATTGGTAACGGGTTTGATTTTTATTTTAAATTTAAAGAACTGACATTTTATGATTGCAATGTTGAAGCTAAATATATTTTAAACTTAAGACCACCTTTTTAGCTCATGTTATTGTAACTAAATACTCCAGTTTTCTAATTAATAGCAAAGAGCCAAATTAGACTTCTTTTTTCAAACTCCAAGCAGTGGAAATCAATAGCAAGCATTTCAGTGTTACCAATAATTTTCTCCAGGTCGTATATGTGTTGCAAATAGAAATGTTTTGAATATATACCAGAGATGAACCTCCTACTCCTTAATTATAGCAATGCTACTTTAAGAAGAATACTGAATTGTGTAATAATGTTACTTAATGTTGCTTGCGTCTCTGAATTTATAAAGGGTGCGCTTATTTTATGAATACTCCTGATATCACCTTTTATTAATTTAAAAATATATTTAGTTCACTAAACCAACACTGGTTTCTTAGAATTAGAAATTATTTTTTTTAAATTCTGGAATTAAACCACGTCACAACTTCGTTAATTAAACCATGTAGATATTGAAATGGCTTCAAAAAAATACATTAACAGATTTATTTATAAATGTTCAATTTTTACTTTTTTAGCTTCTGTATAACACTTAGAACTACTTATAGTGTAATTTTATTATATTATATTTACTTTAAATAAGAAAGCAAATGTAGAAGACTGCTTAAAAAGATTTAGATATTTATCAAGTTTTGCATTGGTCGCTATACAAGGTGATACGCAGGGAAGTACGAGCCTACCACTCCAAAAATAGGCAATCCAAAATATAGATCACAAGAGAATGCGATATCTAGACTATTATTTACTGTATTATGAATCAGATATGCCTATGTGATATGTATCATGTATGTATGTATGTATGTATTATTTTTGGGGAGACTTACGTCTAGCAAGTAGGCCTTTATAGGCCCTTTTTGCTAACCCCATGAACAAGGTCTAGGCATGCAGAGTACCAGGTACCTTGGTCCTACTTAGAATTTTGCCGAGATTAAGGAGTTCCAACCTTAGCAAGGGATCTTTTACATGTTACACATCGTAGTAACATGGGACCCACGGCTTTACATCACTTCCGAATGATGGCATTCTGTAGAGGCTTTCATCCGCATTTATTTATTTTTAAAAACCTCACCAGGATCGGGGATCGAACTCTCGACCCTTAGATTAGTAGCCAGAATGCTTACCACTGAGCTATGGAGCCTGGTTGATATGTATCATACATGTTATTTTACGTAATCAAGGAACAACGGTCCCTGTTTTTGTTGGTTAACCTTCCCGAAGATTGTATAGATAGACTAAAACTCGGGGCCAGCCTACGTCTGGCCCTGCCAGCGTTAACAATACAAATGCTTGCCGCGTCGCCACTTGTGCGCGTTCATGCTTAAGGTTACTAAATCATTTTAGTGACCTTATTCATGCTGCGTGTTGCGCGCCGCGATCGGCAGGTGCGCGCGCCTGCTTACGGTCTGGACGGCATCGGCTCTTATAATATAAGATTACTATATTATTATAACAGCAACACCATTCCGAGCTATTATAGTGATTAGTATTTACTTGTATACGCGTGTCCACGAGAAAGCGAAGGTAAAAGTTATGTCAATAAACTACAAAGTATAGCAAACAGCAAGATCGGATTCATAATATAGCAAATAAAAATTTAGATACCGCCGAATTTTTGAAATGGTGGTTCGTACTTTCTCGTGAGTCACCCTGTATACATTTTAACGTTTAATTTTATAACATCTGAATAAGCTTCTCATACAGAATTTTACAATACAAAATTGTCTGCTACATTAAAATAGTGTCAAATTTTATAGTATGTAAGTAGTATTTGGTACAAGTTTTGTTAACATTTTAAGAACTGATAATAAATTGGTGATTGGAATCGGGCTCGGTGAGACCATTCACAGTTGGGCACCAAATTAACTGTGCTCTACTCAGAACCACAGACGTAAGAGATAGAGTAACAAGGTCAACACATCACCAATACACACACTTGATACAATGGTTGCTGCGCAAGCACCAAAGGCGCGATCCAACTCTGTATCCCGAATCCGGGGCAAGTTAATCATCGTACCGCCAGATGCCAGCGCATAAAGCACCAGCCTCGACACCGCAAGGTAAATGAGGTTACAGATAATACATACATACATACATACAATAAATTAGCAATTCGACATGCAAGTGAGAAGTACCAAATATCAAAGTGCGTTTTACATAGAGCAGCTAAACATGCTCAACAACTACCTAATACAGATGAGTTTCAACATAATGTATTCCAAGAAGCTGACTATCAGTGTTCATATGTAACAGATTACGATACTCCTACTACAAGTGACAATAATAATCAAATGCAAGAACCGCAGCCTAGTACTTCAAAACAAGCAACACCATCTCATGCTAGCAGTAATATCAATGCATCTTCTGAATTATTAATCACACCTGAATCAGTTAGACCATATCCAAAAGGTCCAAAGAGACAGCAAATCCGAAGAGACAGAAAAAGAGGATCGACGAGAATTTTAACGGAAACCCCAGAGAAAAATCAAATTGAAGAGAAGTACAGAGAAAAATTGGAAAAAGAAAAGGTGCAGAATCTAAATAGAATAAAGATAATGAAGAAACTTGTAGAAAAAAGTTGCAGTAGTGAATCAGAGACTGAAGAGATCGAATTGCAAGATTCAGATTAATGTCTTAGTGACCTCTTGCAAAGTGACAATGATGATCAAATACTTGATAATTCTGGAAATATTACCATACCCAAAAAATGATTTTGTTTTGGTGGATTGTTCGACAAAAAAACTTAAGTTGGCCTACATCGCAAGTATCAAAGAAATATTGGAAGATAAAGAATATCAAATTACATTCCTTAGGCGACATGGAAATTCTCAAAAATTATTCTCTCCTACTAAAGAGGACATTAGTGATGTTCACAAATCAAAAAATCTGTAAATAGGTTTACACCGAACTTCCCTCGCGCGAACTAGATTAATTTTCAAATTAAAAAAAATGTATTCCGCTGGGGTTTGAACCCGCCGCATCTGCATAGCGATCGTAACCGCATCTGCGTAGCGATCGTAACTATATCCACAAGTCGAACTGCGCCATCGAGCCTAATTGAAATGAGTGCGGCGCGCGCAAGGGAAACGGTCTTGTCGTTGAAATGTTTCGACTGCTTTGTGACATTATCCTGTATCTGTTGTGTCCTATTTTCGGCAAGTGTAAAGCCTGACCTATGTGAAAATTATTACTACCTTCTATTTTAAAATTAACGCAAAAATAAACAAAATTTTATTTTTTTAAGGTGCTCACCTTGTATATATTTGTCTGAAATTTTCCCAGTTTCATTGCAGGTATATATATATAATTTGTATGCAAAATATCATCTTTCTCCGTAAATAGTTTTTGAGTTATACCGCCAACAGACACACAGACAGAGAGACAAGCGGAATTGAGAAAACTTGTTTTTCGTCGTCTAGGGACCTTGAAACGTGAAGATCTGAAGTAATCTGGGAAGGTGATTTTTTCGTGATATCAATACTTAGTCTTTCAGAAGAGGGAAGTAATACTCAGAAAATTAGCAACGCCTTACAAGAATCATGAAACGGCTCGTACAAAGGCACATTTAATATTGAATTTTCAGTTTATGGAAAGGAATTTGGAAGAACTCTGTAAGCAGTTGTCTTTTATAATATAAAATAACATTACACAAAATTTACTGTAATTACTTTTAAAGAATAAAGTTTACCATTATTGTATTTTTAAATATGTATCTTGTCCCAATCATAGCTGACAGCTGTCCCATTCAACACCCTGTATGTATTGAATGGGACAAATCCAGCTTTTAAGTAAATACTTTTTTTAGCAGACCACAGCAATTTGTGGCAGCTATTTTACTCTTATATGTTTAAGGTACGTACTGTTAAAATTATCTCTACAATTAAAAAATAAACATGTGGAAATTTGTTAAAGAAGGATGGCCCATTCATGGCACTTTTCCCCTACTTATTGTATTTTTGGTAACCTCATTTACCTTGCGGTGTAGAGGCTGGTGCTGTATGCGCTTGCATTATCTGGCGGTACAATGTTCAACTTGCCCCGGATTCGGGATACAAAGTTGGAGCGCGCCTTTTATGCTTGCGCAGCAACCATTGTGTGAGGTGTGTGTTATGGTGATGTGTTGACCTTGTTACTCTATCTCTCAGGTCTGTGGTTCTGAGTAGAGCACAGTTAATTTGATGCCCAACTGTGAATGGTCTCACCGAGCCCGATTTCAATCGCCAAGCCTGCAGAAAAGGTCCAACTAATAAAATAAAATCTAAAATATAATTTTGCATTTTATTATATTACATACCAATACTTATTACAATTAAAATATAATGCTAACCAACATTTCTTCTTCTTCTAGTGCTTCTCCTATCGAAGGTTCGCTATCACCACAGCAATCCGGATTCTATTGGCTGCAGTTCGAAATAGTTGAGTGTTACTGCAATCGAACTAGTCCGTCAGGTTTTTTCAGCCAGAATATACGGCATCTGCCAACACTTCTCTTTCCCCTAATCTTCCCCTGAACTATTAATTGGAGAAGGGTGTATTTGGGGCCTCTTATTATGTGGCCTAGGTATTGAAGCTTTCTCTTTTTAATGGTGTTAATAATTTCAAATGTTTTTGCATTTTATTTAGAATTTCGGTATTGGTGGTCCTATCTGTCCAAGGAATACGCCACATTCTGCTGTAGCACCACATTTCGAAGGCTTACAGTCTATCTGTGTGATTCTTCTTGAGGGTCCAAGCTTCAACTCCTTACAAAAGCCCAGAAAATATGTAACAACGCAACACCCTCATCCTAAGTATTATATTAATATCCCGGCTAGTAAATAACTTTTTTCGACGACTGACATTGAAAGTAGATTTTTCTCACTGTCATTTGACAACAGAAAGTTGACATTTGCCGCTGAGCGTGCGTTTTCATCTTTTTGCCGCTCGCCGAGCGTTTTGGGTTTCCGCGTTAACAAAATAGGTAGCCACGTCCGAATGTTTCCTTGACAACGCCCGTCATTTGTGGAAATAATCGCGTCACATGTCATATAGACTGCGCGAGTAATGTTAACTTGACTGTCAATTAATTTTTGCGATAAAACGAAATTTGATATTTTCCTTTAATAATATGCTCAGTCGTCGAAAAAATAGTATGTATGTTTCGAGCTAAAAGTGCGCTTGCCGCTTTTGCATGATTGCTGGTTTCGACTTCGTCTCAACCAGCAATATTCATGCGCAAGCGGCAAGAATGCACTTTCAGCTCTTAACATACAATATACTATTTTATTTTCAGAAATGTTGACCAAGCTATTTCTATTCTCGTTCTTATCTCTTTTGTTTGATCACCCGATTGTTCCATCCAGGTTCCTAGATATCTATATGACTGAGCATTTTATATGACGCTGTTCGCTATTGTCAAGTTTATATGGTTTTGATTTTGGTTTTGTAGGGACTTTTTACCATTAGCTTGGTTTTATTAAAATTTATTTTCAGACCGTATTCGTTACATCGATCATTTAGTTTTTCTAGAAGGTGTTGCCTGTCACTAAGACTTGCAAGGGAAGATGGATAGACGGGTTAGCCTTACCTTTTGGCGAAAGTTATATTTGATATTTTGCCGGCTGGTAACTATCGGCCTAATGGGCTAACTAGTCGCGAGGGTTGGGGTTCCAACTACGCTGAAAAGAACACTAAATCAAATACGAAGAGAATGGGCGCCAAGTCCTCGACATCGAATCATCCTTGTGCCGGACCGTTCACAAGGTCGGAGATAAGTCCAGCAGATCAAACAAAATCAAAGCAACGACCAATCAAAATATCACAGCTTTATTAATATTGGTACTATAGTGCAACAGAATAACAAGTTTAAGTCAAACACAGCCAGGCAAATCATCAACCAAAATCTAACAAAATACAAGCAAATCAATAAACCAACAATATAACACATTAAAATCGACAAAGGCACTGCATCATTATATTTCATCTATATCAATCAACGGCTAAAAGTAGGACATCCTGAACGAATAAAGAAAGTAAGTTGCTACCCAATTGGCAACACAGGTACAACAATTCGCACGCCTACTGTGAGGCAGAGTGCCGCGAATACTAGAGCTATGCAAGCAAATATGCTAACTACAACCCCGAATGTTAGCTTACTATTTAAATGTGACGTCAAGATTTCAAAGGCTCGAAGCCCGCTGTTACGGTTGTATGATCATACAGGGCGTGGCGGTTTCTGTTTTAAACTCATCAAGTTCTTATATATGACTAATAAAAGCAACGGCTTGAATTATGCTCCTAACAAAAGCTAAAATAAATTACCAAAATCGATTTTACGAATATCCAAAGTCTGAGCATTAAACTACCGTGAGCGGTTCGCTAGTTACAACCTACACCCTAAAATGACGTTTGACAAGTACAAGGTTAACCTCTGCAACTAAACTTGGTGTACAGAAGTTAAAGTTCTGTAAAACACAGCTAGCCTGTAATCTAGGTAAGTTAAACTGTCTTAAAATAGTTCAACAGCATATCTGAATGTTATCTTACGTTACAGGGCCCAGCTCAAGGCGACCTTCATCACATTTACTGCAATCCAACGGTAAGCAAACCTAAGCGTAGCAAACAATTCGATAACACAAAATATCTACGATCCTATATCACGAGCATGGCTAATACAGCTACCATAAAAATAGTATACTCTACAGATTACACGAAGCGCGATGCGAATCGACAACTAAGCAAACTACACCATAAATTCGATTCGACCGATATGCCCTAATGCAAGTTACACACAAATAATCCTACAATGCAAATACTACTATATGAAATGCCTACAATTAGCTAAGCGGTCGTTACGCTAGTACACGTATACACATCTCAAGTCATGTTACATACGATTCACTCGTGCTGCTTTCCAGGGCCGAACGCAAGCCACTAGCTTCTCAAAAGCACCTGGTGCACCAAGGTCACGCGGAGCAGAAGCCGACGTCCAACAGAATAGCGAGCATCGTGGGGAGGATGGCGGGTAGGCGATGCAATGCAAGCATTTGCCCCAAATACACATAGCACCAAACGAGGTAAGCGAACCAATTCCATTTAACAAGCATTTTCCTGAGGTGGAATAAAAATGGCTAAAAATACAAATTTTCCAAATAGATTACGATGTTCAAAAGAGGAAATCGTAGGCAAACACCATGTACGAACCTTAAGATGTTGTGCAGCCAACTCGTTAAGTCAAGCGTGCCAAGAGTGAACGTTCCATGAAATCCGTCTGTGACGAAATGAATTCCGGTGATATCAACACCAATCTCCGGAACATTCCAGCAGGGAAACGGGGCCTCTAAATCCTTCCAACTATGAAGATGGCTACCAAAGCCATGAGACCAGGTCCCCAGAGGAAGCAATTCAAACTTTCACGACGCAAGACTTGCCAGGAAATGGCCGAAAAATGCTTAAAACCAGCCCAATTCAGCTTATCAAAGTTCCCAAAAATTGGAAAGTTGGCCAACGTAAAAACTAAAGAATGCAGAGTGCTCTGAACTGATAACAGCAGTTTAGCCTTAAGTTTGAAATTAAAGGTTGATGTTAACAAGGTTGCCTAACCAAAGTAAAGTATTGTATCATTTAGGAAATAAACGTAAATTGACAATTATGGTTAATTATCTCAATCAATAAATAGGAAAATGTCAAAATGAGCTTAACAGACTGTCCGTTAACAGGACGGTATCATCAGCATACCTCATATTATTAACAACCTCTCCATTTATAATTATTCCTACTAATTCTTCTTCCAGGGTTTCTTTCTCTTCTTACTCCACGGCGGATCTCCATTTCTTCCGTTAGTTGGTCTTCGACTTTTGTTTTAGCCTTTTGGCCCCAATATAGATTATCTATTATTCTCACGTCGTCCGAGTCAATGTTTTTGTTAAGTAGTAGCTGGTGTAACTTATGATGTGTCACTCTATCAAAACCTTTTCAAAGTCTATACAGCATGCAAACACATCTCGATTTATATCCAGACAGCGTTGGAAAAGAACGTTAATCCCAAAGAGGGCCTCTCTTGTACCGGCTCCTTCGCGGAATCCAGACTGTGTATTGCTTATGTCTTCTTCCAGCTTTCTACATATTCGTTTGTGGAAGATCTTTATGAACAGCTTTAGGGTGTGGCTCATGAGCGCTATTGTTCGGTAGTCTGAACATTCTCTTGGATTTGGCTTCTTTGGAATAATCACAAAGGTTTACGACAACCACTGTTTAGGGATTTCCCCTTTTTCATAGATGATATTGAAAACGTCCCAAAAAATATCAATTACGTCGTCATAAAAGATTTTAATAAGCTCTATAGGTATTGTGTCAGGGCCGATAGCTTTACCGGGTTTCATAGTTTCCAAAGCATATATACGATACTTCAACAATATTTTTAAATTTAATGGTAATGGGTGTAACGTTAGTAAACAGGATTATTATTATAATTAGTACTGGTTGTGGACTATATCAAAAGTTTACAGTATATTTTTCAAAGATAGGTATGTACATTGTCATGTAAAATATAATTTAAAAAAATCAGTGCGTACATATAAAAATTAAAAAAGCAATCGTCATTCATAATGAAACGATTCTACAACCGGGTTGTTGCCTCGGACATATGATTCATCCCCGAGCGTTCCAGAACTTCTTGGAGCAGCTGGGCCGCTGCGGATATATGTGAGTCACAGCGGTCGAATACTCGAGAGGCGACCTTGCAACCAGATGCAACGGGTGACTCACGCTTTCGGGAACACGCTCGAGGTCAACACATGCGAATGCCGGAATGTACGAGCGAAATCTGGAATGTTCTAGACGGAAATTATTCGGATATATAAATACGCTCCGCAGAAATAAGAAATCAGTTCTCATCAGACTCGAAGCGCACGTGATATAAACGAACCGTGTGTATATAACCCTAGTGAAATAAATAACAAATAAATATAACCATATAAATCCTTAATGTTTAAGTCGTGAATAAATAGCCACATTAATTAGTTGATGTTTAATCCAGCGCATATAAATAAATAGTGTATCGTTGTTAGAAATAGTTCGCAGTTTAAGTAATTTGTGTTCTGCCTTGATAATTCTTGTACTTGTAAATAGTCGTAATTAACCGTTGTAAATAAATGTTTAATACAAGAAGCGTCGTATAATTTTTAAATAGCCCGAACGGTAAAAACGTAACAATAATCTAAATGTTTGTGAGACGGGATGTAACCCATACAATTTTAATGAAGCAGCATTATTTCAGAATATCTACCAATTTAAATGTGAACTGCAGTTTATTCTTTAACTAACTACAATTAACGTCGTTCTCTTCTGGTCTACGAGGTAGAGTAATAAGACTATACACAACACATACACACACACACGTTACTTGGTTATAGCACAACGGATCGACCTAATAAGTAATTTACTTGAAACACTGTGTTAGATAGTCATGCTTAGTATGTACGTGTATTTGCTGAACATACACAAGATGCGATTGCTGACCTACCTGGAGTGTAACGAAAAATTACAGTATCCTTCGTTCTAAAAAATACTTCATAAAACTTGTGCTTCATAATTGCAGTAGTTCTCAGTTTGGCCACTTTTAATTTTTATTGAAATTTTCCAGAATTCCAGTATTTTTACCTGTTGTAAATATCTTCGTACTTTACATATTATTGACTATTATAGTACATTATAATGTCGCTCATAGATATTGAAATATTTGAATTCTTATGCATTTCCCAATGATTTAGAAACCGAATCTCATTCCTGTTTGTTCATCATATTGCAGTGCCATCTACATATTTTGGTTTTTGAGATTACGCTGCACTTACCACAATTTCTTTAATCTATAGGTAAGTAGATTTTCCTGGAGAGCTAATGTTGAAGTTTTTAACTGATATATGTTGTTTTATTGTAACAATACTTCAATCGACGAGTGTATTTACATTTTCTTATCATTTAACTGCAATATGTATTTAATTTCTTGATATTTCATTTTCATACTGCTGCTTCTTCGCCTTTATATAACTATATCGTTACCTTTTATATAACTAGCTGGTGCCGGTTGTGTTCAAACAATAAGGTTATTGGAGTTGTCGATCAGAACAGGCGCCGATTTGAAGTTTTTTCATTGTTCATAAGTTGGGAAGCTAACAGGATATAAAGTTTGCCATAAAGTTCTCCATTTTAGACAGCCTATCTACTTTTCAGTTCTAAACTTCTGGGCAGAGCTTCACAAAGTTACACTAAGAATGTGTATTTCAGCCAAGGACGAAACATTACTACGTTTTAACATTTCAGAATTTTATATTTCGACTTGCTGCTTAAATTCATTGTCCACGAGAACGAAATTCAGAGCAGGGGCCGTTTAACGGAGTTAATTCCATGGCCCAACTTTTATCTAAACAAAATATTTCAATATGTTTGAATAGAAACTCTAATCCAGACGTTTTTGTTAACGGCTCGTGTTTGCCTAAGAATTGTCTTGGAATAACAGTAAGTAGTTCATATTTTGTATAACTCTAGCGATCTTAAATAATATTGCTGAAATTAATTTAAGAATATGGTCGAGCAGAATTCTGCACATGGAAAATAATACTCTATAATGCAGAAAGTTTAATCTTGTCAACCGTTTTTAAGAACGATGTTGTCAGTTCCAAAGATAAATCACTGAAGCGTGTAGGATAGACCGTCTCATATGTCTTAATATAATTGTTTGCCCTTTTTGTCCGGTTAGCTAGCTCAGTGAACATGAAACTCTCTTAACATCTCAGTTAGTAGCTTATGAAAAATCACTATTTGCCAAAACAGGAATCTGGTTTCCCTCGTAGTGTTGTCTGCTGAAACTTGACTTTAAACAATTCACAAATTTGCCAATTTGTTTACACTAATCTATTGAATACAAAACACCTAAATTAAATCAAAGAAAATCAAATAAAAACTAAAATTAGTTCCTAGTAAAATCTACGTGCATAATAGCGGGGTATACTTCCAACACATTCATTAAATTTAATAAAAAAATTACGTTAAAATAATTGTCTTTAAGAAGCAAGTAAAATGTCTTTTAACAAATAATGTTCGGTTCTATTTAGACTCACGTGCAAGCTACACACAAAGAGCATATTTTGGATACAACATATACACGGTGAACAATTAAAAAAATAATTTTGCTTTAACTGGGAAATACGAAAAGGTTATAATTTGCACATAGCTTAGGCTTTACCCTCGACGAAAATGGAAATCAACAGATGTGTTCGTGAAATGTATTTACTCTATCGGAATTACAATTTGGGTTCCAACATAGGAGATTGCAGAGCCAAGGTTTGGAGGTCTTCCATGATGATATTAGCGACTTCTTCTTCTTCATGTATCCTGCTCTCATAGGGCGTGACGATCAATTGCATAATTTGAATTTTGTCTGTAGTTTTCCTGAAAAGGGATGTTGTACTTTGTCCATACCATTGGCGAAGGTTCTTGAGCCATGATGTCCTGCGACGGCCCGGATTACGCTTTCCCTCTATTTTTCCCTGAATTATAATCTGCAGTAATCTGTATTTGTCGTTATGATGTGGCCAAAATACTCTAATTTTCTTCTTTTTATGGTGTTTAAAACTTCTCTTGATTTGTTTATGCGCTGCAAAACTTTTTCCTTTGTAGTTCTGCCAACCCAAGAAATTTTCATTAGCCTACGATAGGCCCACATCGCAAAAGCCTCCAATTTCTTGCACATGGCCTCTGTTAGCGTCTACGCCTCAAATTCATAGAATAGAATACTGAAAACGTAGCACCGCAACAGTCTAATTCGAAGAGCAATTTTCAGATGTCTGCTAGTAAGAACTTTTTTCATATTAGCAAATGCTTGCCTACCTTGTTCGATACGACTTCTAATTTTCGATGTCATGTCCCATTTATCGTTTAGATGACAACCAATATATTTATAAGAGTTGACACGTTCGACAATTTCGTTTCCAACTATCAGGTCTAACTGCGCAGGTACAGGATCTGCAAACCATTTGGTCTTTTTAACATTGAGTTTAAGCCCCATGGACATACTGTGTTCTGCAACCGTTGTCACTAGCTCTTGCAGATCTTCTATAGTGGTAGCTAGTGGTACCGTGTCGTCAGCAAATCTAAGGTTGTTCACCACTACACCGCCAACGACTACTCCAATGTCTTTGTCATCTAGGGCTTCCCTGAATATCTTTTCTGCGTAAAGGTTGAAAAAATATTAGCGATGATAGGTGAGAAAATCGAGTCTATAGTCACATCAGATATTTGTTTAGATATAGACCTCTACTTGAAATAGAAAATAAATGGAGAAATGGCATTTTTCTATAAGGGCAGGTAGGACTTGAAGACCAATATACTCTGACAATAACTGTTGAATTATTATTACAGTATAGAAACGAGAATAAGAACCTTAGGAAAGAGGGAAGTGACATCAAAGTTTGTAAGTAAATCTTCAAGTTCAACACATTATAGTGGATATGAGTTCGACAAAGTGTGGCGTTCAAAGACATTGTACGTTGAATATTAAACGTTGAATTTTAGTGAAACAGTTAACGTCATTTTCCGAACGTAAATTAGACTTTGATCTTTGGTAACACTTTTTACTATATACGCAATTATTTTGTTAATTAGGCGTGTTGGCTATGACGTTTCTTGAGCATGTTTATATGACGCCAACATATAATTGATTTTAAGAGCTGTTTAGATCATCAGCTAATGTAAAATGTGGATATGGCGTTTATATGAACACGAAAATTGATCATTTTCCATATTACATTAAAATAACATTAATAATACGTTTTTTACATTGTTAGTCGACTCTTAACGTCGATATAACGTTGTTACAACAACGTGATAATAAGGTTTCCATATCGTTGATTTTAAGTGCTTTTTAGACCAGCAGTTAATGTTAAACGTAGACATGACGTTTATAAAAACACGAAATGTTAATCTTTTAAATATTACCTTAAAAAATATTAAATAAAACACCTTTTAGAGAAGCAGTATACTTTTAACGTCGATATAACGTTGTTACAACAACGTGATAACTTATTTGCATTAAGTTTTCATGTCGTTAATTTTAAATGCTTTTTAGACCAGCAGTTAATGTTAAACGTAGACATAACGTTTATAAAGACCCGAAATGTAAATATTTTAAGTATTACCTTAAAAAATATTAAATAAAACGCCTTTTAGATTAGTAGTAGACTTTTAACGTCGATATAATGTTGTTACAACAACGTGGTAATAACTTTTTTGCATTAAGTTTTCATGTCGTTGATTTTCAGTGATTTTTAGACCAGAAGTTAGTGTTAAACGTAGACATGACGTTTATAAAAGACACATTTTAATATTTTAAATATTACGTTAAAAATATCAAATAAAACGTTTTTCAGAATGGTAGTCGACTTTTAACGTCGATACAACGCTGTTACAAAAACGTGATAATAACGTTTTTGCATTAAGTTTTCATGTCGTTGATTTTAAGTGGTTTTTAGAATAGAAGTTAATGTTAAACGTAGACATGACATTTATAAAGACACGACACTTTAATATTTTAAAAATTACGTTAAAAATAGCAAATAAAACGCCTTTCAGAATAATAGTCGACTTTTAACGTCGATATAACGTTGTTACAACAACGTGATAATAACTTTTTTGCATTAATTTTTCATATCGTTGATTTTCAGTGCTTTTTAGACCAGAAGTCAGTGTTAAACGTAGATATGACGTTTATAAAGACACGACATTTTAATATTTTAGATACTACGTTAAAAATATTAAATAAAACGCTTTTCAGAATGGTAGTCGACTTTTAACGTCGATACAACGCTGTTACAAAAGCGTGATAATAACTTTTTTGCATTAAGTTTTCGTGTCGTTGCTTTTCAGTGCTTTAGGACCAGAAGTCAGTGTTAAACGTAGACATGACGTTTATAAAGACACGACATTTTAATATTTTAAATATTACAGGTTATACATACATACATACGTTAAAAATATCAAATAAAACGCCTTTCAGAATAGTAGTCGACTTTTAACGTCGATATAACGTTACAATAACGTCATAATAACGTTTTTGCATTAAGTTTTCATGTCGTTGATTTTAAGTGCTTTTTAGAATAGAAGTTAATGTTAAACGTAGACATGACGTTTATAAAGTCACGACATTTTAATATTTTAAATATTACGTTAAAAATATCAAAAAAGCGCCTTTCAGAATAGTAGTCGACTTTTAACGTCGATATAACGTTGTTACAACAATGTGATAATAACGTTTTTGCATTAAGTTTCCATGTCGTTTATTTTAAGTGCTTTTTAGAATAGAAGTTAATGTTAAACGTAGACATGACATTTATAAAGACAGAACATTTTAATATTTTAAATATTACGTTAAAAAGTATTAAACAAAACGTGTTTTAGATTAGTAGTTGACTTTAACTTCGATATAACGTTGTTACAACGTTATAATACCGTTTCTTTATTACTTTTTTATGTCGTTGACTTTAGTGATTTTTAGACCTTTACTTAACGGGCAATGTAGACAAGACGTTTATAAAAAAATAACATTTTCCGTATTACGTCGAAATAACGTTAATATAAAACGCCTTTTAAATCAGTAGTCGACTCTTAACATGGATATGACTTTGATAAAACAACGTGATAATTGCGTTTTTGCATTATATTTTTATTCAGTTGATTTTGAGCAGTTGATGCCAAACTTTGAGATGGCGTTCATAAAAACACGTAAGTTTTACCTTTTTTTTAGTAAGATTCGCAGCAAAGACGTGTTCTAAGCGCGCCTATCACGCATAACGTGCCAACTAATCGAAATGCGTTACTCTGTCACATCGAAGCGGTATGTTCCCAAGTCGTTCTTTCTCTTTGTCGGGTGTCGCCATTTGTGTTGCTGATAAAAAGGAAAAATCTGCGAGTCAGAACGTGGTGTGTTTATTATTCCAGTTTGACATACGGCTAAATGTTGCATTAAAAGAATATATGAGAAGTAAAACGGCTCTCGACTTTCGATTGAACTATATAGTGTTGAAGCAGTTATCTGATCTTTTTAAAGATTTCGTTTATTAAATTAATAAAGTCGGCGTTTTATACAATTGGGTTGGGCACAATGAAAATTGGTCGAAAAGAAAATATCATCCAATTTTATATGATATAAAACGTTGTTTCAACGTGAAAAGCAATTTGTAAATGTATTTAAAACATAGCGTGCTTTAACGTATAAACGTATACAATCGCTTGAAAAATCAGCGACGTTACAACGTTAACGTATGGGTGAAAAATGAGCAATAACATGGCGGTAAAAGACGTCGGCTAAAAAAAAACACGTTAACAGTCGGCGACGATGTTAAAAACTTTTGTGTTTTGGATTGTGATCATAACGTCCACAAATAACTGCGTTGTTTGGTCATAAGTTAAACGTTAAACAACCGTTATAAGCTAACGTAGAATAAACCACATAACGTCGAACAACTGATTGATTTTCGCGACACTTCGACGTTAATATAGAGTTTGGTCCAAAGTTATGTTTCAACGTCAGTTCAACGTGTCTGTGATTTATTAATCTCAACACTTGTACCATAAATAACTATTATTTCTTTCATTTAAAATTATTTTTTGCCTGATTACTAATTATTAAGAAGTTTTTCATATGCATGTATATGTATTCTACTTTCAGTGTATACTGGTTTCTCCAAACTGCAACATTTTTCTGGGGTATTAATGAAATCTGTAGTACAACTATCCTGTTTGTGCTGATTTCTTTAGCCTGTAGTTTGAGTTGAAAGTTTTTCTTCTTTGCTTTTATTTATCTAAACCGTCGATATAACAATATAACTCTACGGCGCCAGTAGCTTTAAAGTAGTAGGTTTATTGGTGTATGTTGACTAGAAGAGACGCCGACTCAAACTTTTTTCATTGTTTATAAGTTGCAAGATAATAGGTTATAAAGTTCTCTATTTCACATTAGATTTTCTTCCAGCTTCTTGAAGTTACACCGTGAATTGATGTATTTCGGCCAAGGACGATACATTAGGGCCTTCCAGCATTTTACTTTTCCTCGTAATTCCGTGAATTTAGTCCGCGCGAGAGGGAAATTCGCGGACGAGCAGTTTAGCGGTGCCAACTCAATAGCTGCATTTTGATCTAAATGAAATATTTGTGCAGAACAACGTCTCAACTTTTGTAAAGCATCTCATCTGAAAGTTATACCTAAAACGCTAATTAATCATTTCTCCGTATTGAGAGCGTTTCCCTGTTGGGGTTATTTATCACGGAACTGGCAGGGAGCATTGTCGAGCGTGTGTGTGGGGGAGTGGGTCGCGGTCCAGGATAATTACCAGGATGTTGAAGCTCCGCCCGGACCAATGGTGAACTCCGGAGCCTCCCTCGTGTCGCATATTGATTCCGGGAGGACGCATGCGTGCCGGACACTGGCCGGCAAGGGTCAAGGGTCGCGCAGGTAGCCTGCGCGCCCTCCGACCGCACGACCATAACAGGGCCCCTTTTGGGGCCGAAGGTCAGGCTCGCCTTCTGCACACACACGCGTGCCTACATGCATACGTGCGGCATCGGCAGGACGCCCCGCATTATCCTTGAATTAGCCCGAGCTTTCCCTGAAATCGACATGATGGCACAAAGCGTGACGTCATGTCAATGAATCGAGCCCCGTTTAAAAACTCGCGCTAATTATGAATGAGATGTCTTGCGTAGCGTGCAGAGTAGTAGGGCTAGGTCAGGGTTCTTTACAGCTTTTTCTTATTCCTTTTTGAAAAAACTTGGCTCGCACCGCGCAGAACAGCTTTTAAATTGCTGTTTAAAATTCCAACTTTGTTTTAGTGCTTTAGAGTGGAGCACGAGCTGACTCGGGAAATCTCTTTTAAAAATACACTCACTTAGCGCTCAGCTGACTGCCGCGAGCTTTATTTACAATGGTAATTTTTACACTCTCGCTTTCTCAGATGCAGCCTGCAACAGGATGCCAAATATTTATACCCAACAAACGCTTTTTGCGTGCTTAAAGCGGCACTATTATTTCTGTCCTTGGGGCGGATCTAGGGCCGTTGAAGAATAAATTGCTTTTCTTGCGTTTCATAAACGGTTGCGAAGCTTTCAGCTTTTCCTCGTTTTAGAATTACGGCAAGGTAGTTATTACGTGGGATTTCACTTAGTCGGATATTCGTCTTTATAATAAAAGTGCTTTGTTTGGTTTTATTTCGCTAACAAGCTGTATTTGTTATACTAAAGGGGCTTAATAAAGCACATCAAATTTAAAGGTTATTAATGAGATGGAATTTTTTGGCGAATATTACTACAGGACGATTCATTAGCCTCTTTACAAACTTTGGGCAATGAAAAGCAGATTTAATTTCATAAAGAAATGTTCATATAAACGTATGTCCTATCTCTCTTTGTTCAGAAATTATAGCGCTTTTAAAATGTTTAAGTTGAAAAATCGTAGTAGCCATGATGTAGCAAAACAAAATTCAGTAACTGTCATTTTAAATAATCTCCTGTCAAAAATAGTTAGTTTATGTAAATGTGTTCTGTCACTATTCGTTAAAATTTGTATTTGTGTAATTTTACAATTTTTCTAATGAAGAATATGCTGACACTGTGTTTATGTATGAACTTTGCAATGGAAATTCTCGTAATGCAGCGAGAGAATATCGAAATAGATTTCCTCATAGATGTCAATCGTCGCATCCCATATTCAGTACATCATTTAAAAGACTTCGCATGACTGGTACTGCTGCTCCTCCTAGACCCATTCGCCCGCATAATGAAAATGTTCAAGATCGTGAAAACGTAATAAATGCTGTAACTGGAGAACCGGAAATTAGTATCACATGCATAGCACAAAACTTGAGGCTATCACAAAGTTTTGTATGCCGAACAATAAATCAAGAAATCGCTGCACCCTTATCATCGACAAAGTGTACAAGCATTGCATCACGGAAATGCTGAACTGCGATAAAATTTTTGTTACTAGATATTACAACAACACGTCCAAGATAACAACTTTATTTCAATAATTCTATAGTGAATCCAATGATGAATCCAATTTTTCAAGAGATGGTATTAATAATTTCCATAATGACCATGTTTGGACTTTAAACAATCCACATGCGACCAGAACGCGTAATTTCTAGCACAGATTTAGTGTAAATAACACATTATTTCTAAATGCATTTAATGGAAAGTTAAATGCAGAGAAGTACCATAACTTTTTGAACACCACATTGTTTGATCTTCTGGATGATGTTCCACTCCACCTGCTACAAGATATATGGTGTCAGCATGATGGGGCTTCGCCTCACCGAGGAAGACAAGTGACCCAATGGCTGCATACTCATTTTCCAAATAAATGGATTGGTAACGGAGGTCCTATACCATGGCCACCTACATCACCCGACCTGACTCCTTGCGATTTTTATTTATGGGGTCACTTCAAGCAACTTGTTTATGCCGTGGAAATAACTGATCGCAATCAGTTATTGCAAAGGATTAAATATGCTGCAATTCATATTAGAAATAACATGAATTTATTACGCGTGCAAGAGAATTTAGTTCGTAGTTGCCAATTATGTATTCAGGAGAACGCACTACTCTTTGAACATTTTATTTAGGTAAATTATGCTTTCCTTTTGTTGCAATAAATGTTTTTGATTTCTTTAAATTACGATTATTTATTAGTGTTCAAAGAGAAAAATGTTAAAAGCGCTATTATAACTTCTAAACAAAGAAGGATAGGACATACGTTTATTTGAACATTTTTTCATGAAATTAAATCTGCTTTTCATTGCCAAAGTTTGTAAAGGGGCTAATGAATCACCCTGTATAACGAAAACTGACGTACAGTGCAAACACTGTTGCAAACTTGCGTTGCTTTCAATGTTTTATTTTAAGGTGAAGTCGTGCAATTTAAAATAGTAATCGTTCTCTTCAGCACCATTGTTAATACACTTTAGGAGTTAGTTCTTACAAATAATTTTAGAAAATCTGAAATCGTTCATAGTTCTATAAAATTTAACATTTGTTCTACATTCTACAAAACTGTTGTTTAAAGGGCAAGACATATGTACATATCAATAGATTAGAATAAAAACATGTTTCTTATTTGTTTCTGAAATTTATTTAATTGTTCTACTTGGTAATTATGCAACTAGTGTTGGCACTCTTGTCTTGATTTTTCTTGATTTGGCTTGGTTTCGTAAGATAAGACAAGACAAAACCAAGACTAGATCTGATGATTGTAATTGCAAGACAAGACAAGACATCCTTGGCAAAAAGGTCATGCGAGGCCTTGCAAGAGCAAGACATCTTGCGAAGGTAAGTGTTCACAGTACACAAGGCGAGAGTTATACACTTTGCATATTTATGGTGGTAGATGCTTTATTCAAGACCCAATTGAAAATATAAAATTTATTGCTGCTTGGTAACTGTATAAAACGACCAAATCAAAAATATCTGTAAGCTTCACCTAACCCAAGCCAGGAGGGCATACCAAAATTTTCATTGATGCGGCGTTCAGACAATATCTATGCTTTTTCAAAATAGAAGCTACCCTGAAAAATATCACTTCCAAGGGAACGGATGTTGCCATGATTATACCACTTCCTATAACATCAACCAATGAAAAACGGTAAAAATGCATAGTTATACATGCACTAACTTTTGATAATCTAACTGTGATAATCATATATCTTCTTGACTAATAACTGATAGTCAAATACCTTCATAAACATCGCGTTATAAATAAACTGTTCCAACGTTGTTTATTGACTAGTGATATAATCTGACCGAATGCAACTCGTATCTTCTTGATTATCAAATCATTTCTGTTTCCACCTCGATATCATGTTTTAGGAAACCACAAATTCCAATCTCCATGCAGTTCTATTTTCGAACCCGTCTTCTTCTAGTCCCCTTTCTTGCATGGATTCCTGAATTCCAGTAGCTTATTCCAGCTCTTTCTTGGTCTTCCATTTTTTCTTCTATTTGCTGGTTTCCATTTCCAAACTTTTTCTGGTAGTTTCTGTGCGTTGATGCGTTTCATATGGCCATACCACAGCAACTGTTTTCTTTTAATTGTATGTAGTACTGAAGTTTGAATTTCCATTATTTCTTTAATATTTTCGTTTCGCACATGATCCAATAATGTTTGTTACAACACCGTCTCCAGTACATCATCCCTGCTGGTCTTTCATCTTTTTTGTCATTTCCGCACTTCTCCATATGTAAGGCAACTTTCCAAAAATGAACTGAACATTCGTTGCGTTCTATATGATAATAAAAAAGTCTGGTATTAATTTAAATAGTATTATAAAAGATATCTCTTGAATCTTTCACCAAGATAAAATGTCGGTCTCTTCATTAACTGGGCTTTAAGCAAAATACTCATCGGCTTCATTTGTAAAGACGGCTTCTGTACCTATAAATCCCAAAAAGCATGCGAATGCCACGTTTTCTTTATTTTAACGTAAATTAAAATCAAATTCGTGTTGTTAATCATTATTTCGTATAAAATAAATTTTTTAAGATTTCTTCAAATTTTATAATTGTAGTTTCTTTTAATTCTTTACTTCATTTAGTAAGTCGAACGGCTTCTTTCTTGTGTTGAGGATCAAGAATCAATGAAACGTAATACCACTAATACCTCCAATTTGTTTTTTTTTCAGTGCTTCAATATCACACCCTGCGCAGCATTTAAACAATCATAATTTGCTCGTAAGTCCAAACATATTGGTCAGTATTTTGAAAGACTGTAGCTACAGCTACATTTCCAAGTTTTGCAAGATGTTTTTGTATTAGCCTTCACTAAATGCAGTATTATAGAGGCGTTCTCTTATGTAAATTATGATTTAAATGTAAATTGAATAAAATGTACGTAAAGTTGTGTAGTTAGTTAGTATTAGTTGTGGGAAGACTGATGTAAAGCAAGTAGACCTTCATAGGCCTTTTTTGCCAACCCCGTGGACAAGGTCTAGGCATGCATTGCCGAGAATAAGGAGTTCCAACCCTAGCAAGGGATCTTTTACATGCTACAAATCTTAGTAACATGGGACCCACGGCTTTACATCATTTTCGAATGATGGCATTCTGTAGAGGTTTTTCATTTTAAGGTCACTAAATATAAAGGTACCCGCCATTCCATGCCAAGAGTTTGTTCCCACAAATTAAAAATCTGGTGTGATACACGCACACAACTTCCTTTTACAGCAATCTTATAATTAGCCAAAATTTGATTTTAAATTTTTAAGCATTTGTCAAAAATTTTCAAATATTACAAATTTTACAAAAACGGTACAAAATAGAGTGTTAGTTCAAGAGACAAATTTTCTCTAGAATTTTAAGCTGAATTCAAAAATGTAATAATATATAGGGTGTTCTATTTAAAGTCGGAGTTAATAAAACAAATAGAAAAAAACAAAAGAAACCATTTTAGAAGTATTCAACTGGAAAATCACCTATCTCACATCAATACACATTGAAAATTTAATAAAATGTAAAGTTTAAAAAAAATCGTTAGAGCCGTTTTTGAAAAAATCGAAAAAAACTGAAAAATCACAAGAGTAAACAGCTGTTGAAAACTCAATTTCGAATTTTTGGGGTGAATCCAATAGCTCCTTTATTGTAAAAGGAAGTAAAAAGGGACAGCACATTGTAAGAAAGTGAGAGTGAGAGTGAGACGAACTTATGAGGAACCCCAAACTAAAAGAGACAAAAGATATATGTTTGTACTGTTGGCGGTGCCTTATAACAAAGATATGATTTTATGATTTAGTAACCTTAGTTTTCATCCACATTTGTTATTTTTTAAAAAACCTCACCGGAATCGAACTGTCGGCCCTTAGATCAGTAGCCAGAATGCTTAACCACTGAGCTATGGAGCCCGGCAAGTATGTACAGCTTACAGAATCTAGATTGACTTTCAAGGTAGGCCATGAAAGGCGCTGTGATCATATTTGATTTCACTGAATTGGCAATATGTGGAAAGAAGTAATTGTCAAAGATACAAAGTTTGGTTATATTTTAAATGACAAGTAATCAGTAGCGGTGGTTAGAGGGATTTTGAGCAGTGACTAACGTCATATGACCGATTCTTTGTATTTTAAAGTGTGAAAATTGCTGTTGCTGTTAATTTTGTTAATTCTGTTATTGCTGTTGTTATTGTTGCTATTTTTGTGTGTTGTTGGTCTGTTTTGAAATGCGCCCTACCACAATGTTTAGTACGTCTCTGATTTATTGTGTCAATTAGCTTAAATAAGGTTAAAAATTTAAAGTCAATATGATAGATGTCAAAAGTGTTACCAATACAAAACTTGGAAGTTGGAAATGACTCGAGTTTAATATTAGTTGAGATTTAGACTTTAAACTAAAACTCATAGCAAGACCATATTAGTGAGAAACGCAATTGTTTATTGCTTAAACTGGAAAGCGTCACCTTAGTAGCACTAAAAAATCTGCCCTATAAAATACAAGGTTCGCCATAAAGACTGGACGAATTTCATGAGCGAATTTTCCAGTATGCTGAGACGTACACAATTTTCATTTGTTTCGCTAAATTTCCTGCAACGTGCCATTTTGTAATATAATTAACAGTTCGTAATTATGGGGCAGTGGACAAAAGAGTAGGGCGTTTTTGTAGGCGAAGCGTAGGTATTTTAGCAGCACTAAGTCTATTTACTACTGTTCGACCTCAAAATTTAGAACGTCGCCGCGCCGTCGTGATACGGTTGTATCTCGAAATACAATAAAATGGATTTCAAATTTGCGGCAAATAATTAATGAGCTGAAGGAACGTATTCGGGATGAAATTGCAGCAGTTCCTATAGCCATGCCACAAAGAGCACGTTTGCGTTTAGAAAACTGTGCAACGTAACGAACGTCATCTACAAAATGTAATATTTCATAAATAAATGGCATACTATAGTCCTTAGTTTTCTAATATATTTTTTCGCCAATTTATACACACCCTGTACACGAATCTAGGTAAAATTGCACAAATAGCGACAAAAAAAGGGTGTAGAAAATGATAGTAACGTTTATTTTACTGTAAGATCCCACATTTAATATATTGCAATGGTTTGATCTGTGTTGTAATATTATAATGAAGATGATAAAATAAATAGAAATTACCACTACCTGCAAATATTTTTTATTTAGGTCAAATTTCGACTGACTAAAAATTCTCACTGGGTTCGTTAATTATTTATAAAGTAAACAGTATTGTGCCCTTTATTATACTTCATCCATCTGCAGTTTAATCTTAGAGAGGCTAGCTCGGTAGGCAAGATGACTGATATCTCAAGGCTGGGTTCCCTGATACGTTAATATTAAACTCGTTTGCAGGCAAAAACCTCCACTTCGTTGTTACAACATTAAATTGTTTTTTTGGAGCGTCGCTATGGGATCAACACAACCTCAAACTTGATTATGGCAATTACTGGATATTTAATTTTTGATGGATGTTAAACTCTGCCTGGGTCTCGTTCATGAAGGTTTTCTCTAGTAGTCATGCGAATTTCCGGTTGCTAACACCGTTATTTTGCTTGAAAAACTAACCTGACTTCTTTGCAGGCTGCGGTAGCTCATTCGGACTGCAGCTCCTGGTGATATCTGCCGCATGCGGGGTCCTGCGGTGCTGCTGACGTTGTAGGAGCCTCCTATACGCTATGCTGGTATGCTGCTGTTAAAATCTTGGGCTCATGAATTCAAAATGTGCCCTGGTTGATGTTTGGGAACTGCGATGGCTTCCCCTATGTCCTCGGGATGTGGTCACGATGAAAAATTAATTTTGGTGAGGAAAAATGTTCCCCACATTCTCACAGGTGCACTGACAAATTCTTGACACACTGGTGTACTTTTTATCGATATTATTAATGCTTTACTAGGTAAAAACTGTAAATTTCAGAGAGCACAAAAACTGCATGTCATTAATAATTCTTATTCAATTGTCTCTGGATACTGATCGTTAATAACAATTGCCCATCTCAGTTATACAAAACGGAAATTGACCAAATACAATACAATAACTTCTTACTCTAATATTTCTTATAACTAAAATTTTTTACACAAATACTATTTTTAAATTATTGTCCTTTCAATTCGGTTTTAAATTGTCTCATAGCACCACTACACTTTGCTTTATGTAAATTGTCCTTATCACTCACGTAATTAAACTGACTTGTTTGTTCAATCACTAATTTTGTTTCACATCCTGCTGTGTCCATTTCTTGTAATTTTCTTAACTGTTCGCTTTTCTCCAAATTTTCGAATATTGCTGTGCCATAATTATAATGGCCCTGTTCTGTTTGGTTTATGCTCGTTGCAACGTATTATCATAATTCTGCTTCAATTACCTTTATTTAAAATGCTCATAAACATATCCTATTTAATTATTCTAACATCTACGCCTCAATTAATACGCACATATTATAAACCTTTCTGTGACAGTTCTATTTATTTTTGTTCGGCTTTAATTTTGCACAAACCTCTTATTTTTGGCTAATTTAAAATTATCGATTCCAATCTATGAAAAACGAGCTCTGCCCTTTGCCTTTTCTATTCAATTCAATTCATTACTACCAGCATTTCTTTGCAAATGTAATTACGGATTGAAATTTACGTTCAATCTTGCAGTTGCATGAACTACCCCAACTCTGTGCTATCTGACTTGTTTTACTTATTTGTTGTGCTGCAAGCAGGGTTGAGTAGCGGGCTCAATACCACATCTCAATATGTGAGTCAAAATGTGTAGTTTTAACACGTTACGTTTACTGTTTAGACGCAAAATGTGGGTAATTTTATGACAATTATCATATTATAGTCAGTTTTTCCCTATCAATTAATCGTCGTTCGTTAATTGTAATTCATAGTTATTAGGGTAAATGTACAACTTAAGTTCGGGGTTACGCGGGGGCTTAAAAACAATTGTTAATTTTGTTCCATGTCAACTCGATCAATCTGAGATTGCGTTGTTTTTGCTTTTGGCAGCCTATAGAGAGCAAAAACGCGGGCTGAGGAAAAATCCGAGGCTGAATTGTTTTTGAATTAAATCTGAGCTGAGTTTATAATAATAGTATTGTTATGTGAATACTCACCTCTGAAGTTAATTTAATTGCGGCAATAATTACGAGTGTTTCTTTTCCATTATGAATGCAATTTTTATTTCCGACAAACTTTCCGAATGACCTTAACAGTAATTAACCTTAAATAAATACAAGGGAATTAACAATCTACGTTAGCATTGGATAATTGCAAATCATACCTTCGATTTGGGTATCTGTTTCCTGGATTTTGGACGTGGAAAGCAAAGTACAAGCTGCCGACAACGGTTTTCCTGGCAGCATTTTTGAGTTGATGTCGCCGTTGGAGAATCCTTGATTTCTGAGGCAGAGGATGCACTAGTGGCTTTGCTGACAAACAAGGACAGCTGCCACTGGAGTTGAACGTTTAACAGTGCGTTCCAGTGTTAGTGATTTTTTTTCGGGTTCTACTTTTTGTTTGTATATATATAAAGTGTCCTATTATTACATTGTGAGCTGATAAAATTTAAGTGAGGCTATGGAATTACAATTTAAAAGTTACGCTAAAAAGGAACTAAAACCACGCAGTGGTATACAGGGTGTCCACCTAGTACGCCGGCCTCCGATTGCGCCTTTACCTTTTCATAAAAGTTTGAATGAGCCGATCTTAATGTGGTTAAAAGCGGAATATTTAAAAATTATGTTGACGTATACAGGGTGTCCTAAAAAGTTGGGATCGAAAAAATCCCGATTAAATGAAAGCACCACTGTTTTTTATTAACAGTTTAATTTTTCAAACACCGTTTAGAATAAACTAACATATTGGAATCAAAATAAAGAACATATATAAGGGTCTATTTTCGCGTTTAATAAAATATATGGTGTTCTATTTAAAAAAATTGGAAATTTTGGAATGAGTATGTTGAACACCCTGTTTTAAAATACCACGTTTTTATAAAATTTTAGTATTTTTGTATCTTAGATGACCACACCCTTAATTTTCAGGAAAGAAATATTTAAATGTGGGGAAATGTGACGTATTAATTGCAAGCTTGATATTAACAAGAAAATATTAAAAAGCTATTTAAAACAAAAATTAGGGTTGAACGTAGAACCCATAGGAGCTAAAATCACCATAAAAATACAGGGTGTTCTGTTTAACACATTTATACGTTTTCAAGGCAAACTGTGCCCCTTTCAACCCCATTAGAATCGTCTCAATCAAGCTTTTTATAAAAAAGGTAAAGGCATAATTGGAGAGCGACGCACTCTATGTATTGGAAAATTCATATACAAATTAACGTACCGAGTTCCTTACAAAATAGATATTAATAGCTATTGGGTGCTGATGAAGGAGATACCAACTTAATGACTGCTTTCAGTTAAAAACTTCAAAACAGTTTTCACAGGAATTTTTCTCAAAGTTACATGAATTCTTAAAAGTTATATTCAGTAAGCCTCCGTCTAGCTCCAAATGGGGATAGTAGCATAGTAAAATGTTGTAGGAAAATGTATACGACTGCACTTGGCACGAGCACATTCTAGTGACACTCGCAATTGCAATTAAATAAAGCTGTTTAGGTTTATTGCCATTCTGCAGTAGCTATAGCTAAACTAGTTCTTAGTAAAATAGTAAAGTTCCCATTAAAATATTAAGATAAACATAACTTATTACATTTCTGAATCTTAATATTTTACTGTTTTACAGAATAAATGTACGGTTAATTGTTAATTTTTGAAATAGTAAATAGTCGATTTTTTTTCATTGATCTTAAATTCATAATTGTGAGCTTAACACAAAACGTGTTTGCACTAAATTCGTAACGATTTGGTTTATAGAAAAACTACTATTTGATTAATTTCGGAATAAAAAAATATTACTGACAAACTTTTTTATTAAAAATGCGTACTTTTGAATTTATAGAGCTGTAAAACTAATGATAAAAAGGAACCTGTTATGTTTTTTGTGGTTTATAAAATAATTGTCTTCACTAATAAAACATGGAAGTTAAATCCATTAGCATGATAACCATTTACGACATTAAACTGGTAGCTAAGCATTTATGGTGGAGCTAGTACATCACGGTCGAGCCCGTCAAGGCGAGATACGTAAACTAGTGAGGTCATAAACGTGAATACCGGCCCTGTGTCGTATAAAAAATCATTTCGTATACTGAACAAGAAGAAAACCATTTTGATTTTATTAAAGAATTATTTCAAACTATTTGCTTTAAAAATGCTGTGATTCTTGTTTTACGTTTGGCAGTACTGAAGTGTATTGTTGGTGACGCTGTTTATCAGGTTCGAGGTTAGGAAAAATCTACTAACCTCGAATTTGACATCGACGTTGCCATAGAAGATAGAGTACTGTAATTTTTTATACTTATTTGTACCTATAAAGAAATAGAACTCTAAGCCATAGTTGTCCACATTATTACTTTTATGGCTTTAGAGATATTTCCATTTTGATATACGTCAAGGTATATAACTCAATATAACTAAAATTTAGTTAAAAAGGTGCATTTAGTCCGATCGGTAGTGATGCAGCATGACGTATAGACTCAGCTTCACTGGCTTATATATTGCTGTGGATAGAGATCAACATGTGCACTTCAAGACTTATCTTATATTAAAAGTGGATGATAGATTCTTAATATTGTATGTAACCATTAAAGCTATTTAGGGAATCAATAACTCTACGATTTTCAATTTGCTCCACCAGAATGTTTTCTCATGGTTTTTGGGTAGTTTTGAATGGTCTTGTTAAGTAAATTGGTATTTAAAGTAACTGAAATTAAGGTGGTTTGAAAACACATTTGCAATTAATATGTCTAATTAAGATTTCAAAGAAAATTACCAAACAAACTAAATGACATTCATTGAAAAGGATAATGCTTATTAGTAGTATCTATAATTGTACATAATTAAAATAATTGAGCTATAAGATATTAGTTTTGGTTAGTTTGGGGCACAAAATATAGCTTATAATGCTAACATGCCTTTTTGTTCTTAAATTATTTACGATTAAAGTTTCCTCAGCCAAATCACATCGGAGTGGTATGTCATTTCATTAGCATGCAGTCCTCGAGCGATGTTTCATGTGCCATGGCTTAGCTCTGGCTTTAATTGTAGTTTTGCAAGTCGTAGTTGCGTAAGTACAGAACGTACCACCTGAAATAAGACTTTCGTTAAAATTTATGTTATAAATGTATTGGTAGTAAGAAAAATACATAAATATAGAATTTGAGGCGTATACGCCGAATATAATGTTAATTTAAACCTATAAAAGATTTTTATGGCAAAAATTTTGAAATAAACCTGTTTCCAACTGTCAAATCGGTTAAGCGATTATAATTCATAATTTTCAAATAGGAAATTAATATAAAATTTCACAGAGCTGGAAAATAGGGTGTGTTTAATGTCACAATAGTTTAACTAAGTTTATTTAGAAATGTGTAGTAACAATAATTGAGCGAATCACAAGTGACGTGTTAAAATAGACCTTATTCCGCAAACAAACGGTATACCATATTTTTTTAAAATTAAATAGCAATTAAGTAAGCTGTTTATTTCTTTCTTTTCCAGTTTGCTATTAGTCGTCTTTGGTCAAAATCAGTCAGATCATTTGTTGTTCGACCAATGAGATGTTTCTGTTATACGTAAAACCTAACCTGTTAAACTCGAAATTGACATAGACGTACAGTGCCACCAACATAAACAGTGCCAAGCGAATGACAAGCCGGCCTAATTTTTTGTCCGCCAATGTACCTATTCAAAAAATAGAACCTTAAACTGAAAACAACTTAACCTAACACGAAAGTGTCAATTTCCATTAGGGAGTTTAGTTGTCACAGAGGTACTGCCAACAAAATTACTAGATGGTCATACCCTCACCTGGCCCAAAAAGATCGTGAACGGCTTATATAACGGGTGTTCATAAACAGTCGTCATCCCAGTAGGTTTTGACTTCAGAAATGTATGTCTATTAAAATTGAGAAAAAATGCGCTATGACAGTACTCAATGACGTTTCATTGTGTTGCATGAATTAATCAAAGACATAACATTTTGTTTTTCAAAGCAACTGGGATGACGACTGTTTATGAACACCCGTTATTTTCTATTGTAGAACAAAATATGAAGGTACATGATCGCATCTGCTTGCTGTCCATTTGAACAAAGTATGTTTTAGCATTTAAATCATCAGCAAATAGTGCTAAAATACGGTGTTTTGTCAAAGCAGGCAGATCATGTATATACAGGGTGTAGAAATGCTTTACGCACCATAGGTATTTCAATGGTAATTGTTTTATATGAAAATATTTGCTTCTCTAATTATTTTAGAGCAAACTTGACTGGAAGTTTTTTGTAGAGAAAAAAATGTGTATCCATTTATGCCAGCATTTGTCATTTTACATTTCGGAAAACCGAAAATTTAAAGCAATAAAATTACCATTTTTAGACAAATCAGTCGTGCTTTGAAATTATTGAAGCATCTCAAAGCATCAACAAATTAGTTTGTTGTTTATTTGTTTGCATCTGTCAAATGTAGCGGCAACAATGGCACTTCTTGCACCTGATCTGCTTCCAGCATACCACCACTTCACAATTTGCACTGATTTTTGAAAAAATGGTAATTCTACTTTCTTTCATTATTAGGTTTTCTGACGTAAAATGAGAAAAATGACATAAATGGATGCAGAATTATTTGCTCTACAAAAAACCTATTTACAAGTTTGCTCTAAAATAATTAGGGAAGCAAATATTTTCATATAAAACAATTACCATTGAAATACCTATGGTGTGTAAAGCATTTCTACACCCTGTATATCAGTAATAATAGTGGCTCTAGGTTACTGCCTTGATGTACTCCTGAGGATTACTTACTTAATTCAGTATGAATAACAGATTTCAATCTATTTTGTAAAGAAAATTTGGAAAATAAAGATATGATCTCGACCATAAGTGCATCGTGTCTTCAGAAGAATACCAACCTTGTTAAAAGCCTCAGCTATTTTTTTTAGTAACGGTAGTTTGTAATCGTTGACTCAGGGAAAGGAATCGACTAAGGCAAATAAGTTGATATCTACTGACTCGCGTTTCATAAAAATAATTTTGTTTGGGGAAACGTTTAGGTTTCTACTATCAAATCAAAAAGTTCCATATGGTCTGGAAAATTCTTATGCGTTGTAAATTGGTGGCCAATGATAAAACGATCGAAAAAGGGATGACGTTTAATTACCTTAGATTGAGTGACAGAAAAGTAACGGAAGATGTGAGAGAGGACGCCATCAAAGCATCGAGAATCTCTGGTTGCATAAAAGATGCCATATGGATAAACAGATATATGACAGTGAGCAAGGTCAGGAGTTATAAGACCTGGGTAAGATCAATTTGAACGTATGCGTCCGAAACTTGTACAGAAACCTCTAATACCAAAGGAACGTTAAGAACTACACAAATTAAGACTTTGAGAGCAATAAAACGGGTAACTCTAAGAGATCACATATCTAGTATTCGAAAGCTCACGTACACGTTCAGGTAATATGTGGAGAAACACCGTCGTGCACAAACCACAGTTGTTGTCTTATTCTGATAGCCACATCACCGAAAGGGGTGCGGGTTCATATACAAGAAATTGATGATATGATTCGTCATTTACTCGTAGCGGACCAATGAAATTGGGGTTAGTGAGGAACAACAAAGATTCAGACAAAATCGTTCGACGGTCGAAGCAGAATCGTACAGGAAGGAAATATGGCACAATGAAAATAATCGTTAACAATACCAACAAGCAAAGCAAAGAGAAAGAGAGAATGGGAGGAACATGTAGAGAAAATGGGCGAGAACAGATTAGCCTGAGTTTGTTTGAATGAACGACCAAAGGAAACATGTTTTGAACAATAACCTGCAAAATGGACTTCAGAGCTGGTTCTCCTCATTCACAGAATGAGGCATGCCAAACAGGGATTATCTTTTATCCCTAGTATTAGTAGTAGTAGTAGTGGCGAGACCGAAGTCTAGCCAGTAGGCCACCATAGGCCCTTTTTGCCAACCCCATGCCATCCCCTCAACCACCTTCATTATCATCTTCTTCAATAGGTTCTTCTTCCTGATTAAACCTTATTGATTTTCTAATGAAGATCAGAATATCGGCCCAGGGTAGGGAGTTCAACTCTTCTATTCGAAAGGTAGCTGCTCCAAAGGTTATATACCTCAATCGCTGATACGCCTCGTATTCTCCCAAGTAGTGAAAGGATTATCTTTAGTCGATAGAAGCAGAAGGAGAAGAATACCAACATACATATTTACAGAAAACTTATGCTGGAATCGTGTTTCAACAAAGGTAGCTCATATGGGTTTTGTTGCGACCACATGTGGTTGTTATGCAAATGAATGGTTTGTGAAGAATTTGACCTCATCCGTAAGCAAGATATTGGCAGGGAAATTGGAATTAGCTCTTGCCAAAAACCATCCATAATCATAGCAAAGACCTAGATTCGTTAATTGTTATACGGATGCAAAAGATTTTATTTCAGAACATATTTAATTCTGGAGCAATTCTTTTAGTACAACTTTCTGGATCATTTTGAATAAGTTCAAAATGTGTCTATCAAGTTGCGGAGTTCTGACAATATCACGTCTTTGAACAAAAGTTGCAGCGTTTTTCAAGCGAAGGTGCAGTTGTGTGAAAGTATTAGAATGCGGTAATTGGTTACCTGGATAGCTGCATAAAAACGTCTTACCTTTAAGGCATAACCATTATTTGTAATAAAATGCACTGTGATACAATATCACTGTATCAATCTGAACCAACCAACATGGCAAATGAACAAATAAACATAACATTTCGAGACTCGCTAAAGTTAATAATATGTATCTCAACGATAACGCTTCGAGCACGCATGTTCTTTAGAACTTTTCTTCAGAAAATTGCTCGAGAACTTATTTAGGAAGCACCATCTACATGAAGGTATAAAATCCGGTCGCACCCAGTGGCGTAACTACCGAGGGGGCAAAGGGGGCAGCGGCCCCCGGGCCCTGAACTTCAGGGGGCCCAACGGGTCTCCTGAAGTTTAAAGCCCGGCAGGTCCAAACTCGGTCCCGTATAAAGTTTCAATGAGTCCGGGAAAAACACAAGAAACCCTCGGAGAAATCTAAAACATGTCAAAAAGTTATCTGTTTGGTATAAATTTAAAATAAAATAATTTCTGTACACCCGATGCACCACGTCTTGCACGTGCACGTAGGTACTTCGCAGTCATCTCAGATTACTGATCCCTATTGAGAAACAGAGAGCGAGAAATGTTCATACGTCAGACATCATCACATCTTTTGCTAATTAGAAGTCTAGAAGATATCTTCTTGATTAGCACATCGGCAGTTAAAGCAAAGTTATCCTTTGAATTGTACCTCTAAATGTACGGAAGTGCCGAATTGCGGAAATAATTATGTTTTTGTTTGTTCCTTTAGTGCGTAGGCTTACAGGATTTATATTTATTATTATTATTATTTTTAATAAAAAACGCGTATCTCGTTATTGTTCATTTTGCTTTGATGTTTCTGTTTATGAATTAAAAAAAAATAATTGAAAAATGATAACCAAAAACTTACACTTGACAATTAAGGGGCCCGGTGAAGATCACGGCCACCTGGCCCAAAATTTGAAGATACGCCACTGGTCGCACCTAATGTGCAACTGTATCTTACAGTGTCTCTTTCTTATCCACATTTTTTAAAATCTCAAATTTTAGATTGTGCTGGTTGGAATTTTGTTCAAATGACTTTAAAAATAGCTGCTGTCCAATTTTAGCTTAATCGAATATTATTAACCCATTATGCTGGGGGCCGAAAGTTGTACAAATACCTAAAAGGCCAATTTTGCTGATTTTAAATTACCTGTCTTTTTATTACAATATTTGTATTCCAATTCTTGCAAGATCAAAACATTCCAGGTTCTGCAACACAAACGAAAAGAGCTCGAAAACATTTATGGGCTACACGGTTTGCTGCAACTTTAGCGAAATGCACAATTAGTGAGCAAGATTATGTTCATTTGATAACGGCATTTATGAAATTTGCTTCATTAAATCCAGCTCCTTATTTAATTAATAGAATTCGTATTCGAAACCAACGTCATCACTTCCGTAAAATATATTCTAAAAAGTAGATGATCAAATTTGTGCTATCAATAAGGAAGTTGTCACTGATACACAAAATTATTACAAGCTATAAGTGATAAGCCAGTGGAAAGATTGGTTAAAATTTCTATTGGAATCAATATGGAACAATTATTAGATATTCCAGATCTACGAGCTGTTATCGATACTAAAATGGTTTCGCTTAAAGTGATTTACGAAACGTTGGAAAAGTACAAGCATTTAGTTTTGATATCACTTCTGCGAATACACGAAAAATTAAAAGTGCTGGTACGCTATTGCAGTAAAAATTATAATCATTCTTTAGATGCCTTCACCATGTTACTGACATTTTGGCATCGGTTTTGGCAGTAGGCAGACATTCCATTATCTAGAAGGTTCAGAATTCGTTCCAGGTATAGACAGCCCTGAAATTCAACAAATGCTTGACGATGATACAGAAAATATTCTGAAAAGTATGAATGATCTGAGAAATTTTCCAAAGAAGACTATCGGAAATACTGAATTTCTCCGGGTGAACTACATTTTAAGAAACCGGGTGCATATCACAGAGTCAGGTGGATGACCACATATTCTTATAATTCAAGGTTCATATTTCTGTCAAATGGGAGTTTAACATGATTGGTTAATTAATATGGCAATTTCTACATTTCACTTTATATAGAAATATTGAATTGAAGTTACTATAATTTTGATTTCATCGATTAATGAACTTACAGTTTTGTAGGTTTTCTATATTTTACTAACATTCAACCACTTTCAGGTAAGATAAATCTAAAGAGCTTTTTCTACCCTCTTAACCTATTTATAGTTTTAATTAATGTTGTTAATGGGTTTCACGTTTAACTCGATTCACATTTCCAAAGTATAAGAAATGTCCATTATTTGATAGGTGTCTGCTTTATAACATTAAACCCCTATAAATTGACACTTATAAAATTATAACCTGGTTTGTTTCACCTGGCTACTAAGAAGGTAATTAATTGTTTTATTACGTTATTATGAAGTCTTTGACTGTTGATAATATGGCCTATGCCCTTATTTGCTAGTAACTTGACATATTTTATGTTATGAATTAATTGAACAGAATTTATATTTCTAAAAATTTTTAGGAATAACCTATATACAAAACAAATGGTGCCAACAATCGTTGCCTTTCTCATCGAGTTGAACTTTATGTAACTGGTACGACCCCCATCACCAAACCAATGAAGTGGTTCTCTCTGGTAAAGTTTTTTTATTAATAACTAACAGAATTCTAATATGGTCTTCCTTTCCCGGCTGTGCCATTCGATAAGGTTCTGCTACGACCCTGAAGGATTCTGTTCCACCCTATCATGATGGCTCGTTGCTTTTAAAGAGCAAGAATTAGAGGGGAGGCCAAAAAGCTAACCCAAATATACTCTCAATTAATATTTGTATGAATTACTCTATTTATTACCTACCAGTTAACTAATAACCGCTTTTCTAGTGAGAAACTGCCCAATGAATCAATCCTATTTGCCTGAAAAATCATTATTTCTTAATATATTTTAGAACTCTACTAATTAAAACCTTACAATTGCAAAGTTTATCCTTTTAGGCTAGGATTCTGTTCTTAGCTTGGCTTTTTATGCTGATGCCATGAAGCCTAAATCTGTTTTTTATTCAAAACAGGAAGTGGTTTCTCTTTTATTATTAATCTCAAAAATATTTCCAATAGCCACCTAACCAAATTCAAAAAGGTCTATTTGAAGAGTATGCAACCTGTATTTCTCTTAAGTGCTTAAAGTTGCTAACTATCAGGTTTTTTGTGATTATTCAAATGTATTCCTTTTAGTAGCTAAACTCTGGACTGCTACATATTCTTTTGTTTCGAACAGGATTCCATTTAATGAAAGATGAAGAAAAAAATACTTTTCCAAATATCATACTTCACTGTAAAATCCTACGCAAAATGCTGAATTTATGCACCACAGGCAAGATCACTTCACATATAAACATTAAATTATTGCTGGAATTGATAAAAATGTCGTCGAAGTAGCTATTGAGGTAAGAGAGGGGCGAACAATTTGTATTATTTGATTGACGAATGTATTATATTCGCACTATGTGACGATTCGATTATCAGATACAAAACTGAGCAAACAATTTTAACAACAACCGAAAGAGGTCTAGGAGACTTATCTGAAGATGAAACAGCAATCAATCTTAAGATTGTAATTGCGAAAAGAAGGAATTTTCCAATTCGAACAAGGTTTTGACGAAAAATACTGAAGTTGTGATTTTTAAGCACTGAGCGCGACCACTATATACCCAATTAAGCTTAAGATTGTGGAAAAAAATTTCGCCCAGCACTCTGCAAGAACTAAAACTTCAAAAATAAGTGACACTCTACGTATAGCTGGATGTTGACAGATCACAACTTGAGTTTCATTATATACAGAGACGTTTTCCATTTTCTTTCACGGTAATCAAAATTAAACGTAATGAACTTTTTCAGGTTTGTGTAAGTATAGGACATTCCGTTAGTGAAGTAAGAAGAGTAGGATGTATGGGATTTCGTTGAGCCTGATTAATAATGAATGGCATCATTCAGCAAAAGATTTCTGCTGTCTAGAAGCTTCCGGCACAAAGGAAGCTTAGTATCGATTTAACACATTTAAGTAAGAAGCGATTCCGTGTCATCATCGCGTCATGCATCAGGTGCATCTTGCTCAGCGACAGCGGCCCCGCACGGGGCAAAAAATCCTACGGGGGCGGCGAGACAAAGGAGTCGAGTCGATCAGTTGCACATTTCTTAGGTGATGTGTAAGTTATTAACAATCTTGTTCATGCGTGTTAGTGATGTAGGTGCTATTGATCTACGTGTGAAGTCATCCATCAGTGTATCTCAGAGCCGTGGGCCCCAGAGACGTTCCAGCGGCCCTGGCGACTGCTGAGCCCAATTCTCGAATCGTAGGGCCGCAATCCATTTGGCCGACCGACTCGCGACAAAGACCCACCATTAGCCGCGTTTGAAGCCCGCGTTCTCGTCAAAGTTGACATCGCGTCATGGCTGCGGGCAAATCCGGGCCGCGGGCCAAGTCCCGGAACCCGGACTGTGATGGTGCCCTTCCGGGGGCCCCCCGGAACTTCACCGTCTATCTCGTTAGGCTCGCACCTCAGCCACTCGAAAAACTCAGACCAAATCAACCCTCGACCACAGCATACGAATTCAAAGTTACAGCCGCCACATGCAAATGTAACCAAATTATATACTCGCGCTGCGCATATGTAATTCACTCAGGCGCTCAGAATGTGACCTGCATGATGGCCCGCGCGGCGAACGCTCACCGTCTGCCCTTATCTCTCCACCATCTGTATGCTTAAAACTAATCGCAAACCCTTTTTTGTGATATCAGCCAGGTACACAGCTGGAAGTATGCAAATGCTGCGACAGTTACAGAATGCCCATCGACCGGAACAACGCGCTTTACCTGCGTCCGGGACGCGTCGTCGAATCCCCGTGGTTGCAAGTAACGGCATAACGTAGTACGTAGCAAAATTTTTCGAAAAAATCTGAGTATCTAATTAACAATAAACACAATTCATATTACACTTAAACATCAATTGTCTTCCATGGCAGGCAATTTTCATTGAACTTGTCGCATCATGTTCTCAACGATGAGATTATCTGTTTTCAGATTTTTTAAGTATTATCCGTCATAACTGTCCTCCATTTTCGGCTTTCCAATCATTGTGTTAACCTTTCTATTCTATATAACACAAAAATCTTCAATACAGCGTGCCTGTGACATTTGAAAAGTTATAATTTTTGGGTACAAAAAAGATGCTGTGACCCTCTAAAGCTAAATCAGGTCAAAATATAATTTCAACGTTAGGGTGTCCTGTATTCAGTGTAAATATTTGCATCTATCGCCCCACCCTTCACGTGTACGACATGAGTAGGTACGCAAAGTTCTTGCCTTCGATATGACACACTAGATCAAAACATTATCTGGGCTACTATCTTCCTCTTATTTTTCTTCTTCTTCCAATTCCTTCTACTTTCTAATACTTCCACTTTTGTAATATTGAGAGGTCATTCAGAATAGCACATCTTATAATTAACTAACAGTTATTATATTTGTATATGACGCTCAGCAATTATAGCCGTAATACTGATAAGCAAAACCTAAACATTGCAATTAGTAAGTTTTATCACAGTTTAATTGACCGAGTGACGAGAGAGCTTTCGAAACGACTGAGCGAAAGTGTATATGATGGTACCAAACTTCGGTTTCACTGCTTTGCAGCGTCCATTGTCAGGAGATCACATACACCAAAAAAATTACGAAAAAACGACAACTTTTTGTCTACAAACGATATTGCTTATTTTCACAGACGAAATTTTCCTCTTACTTATAAGTGATGCGATAACTCATCGTCAGCATCTACCCAACAATTCCAGGGCGAGTTTAATTTTAAGTGCTTAGCATGTGGGTGTTGATATGTCTCATCTTTGTTTTGAAATATAACACGTGATTCAAAAAAATATTCATCAAAGTGACTTTAGACCAAAATGTAGCCGCTAACATTTGGAACATTTACATTTAAACTGCTGCATCTACTCTGTCAGAGTAAATTCAATCACAATTGATTTTTTTACCGTTCTCCGTTCTTAAGCTACATTTCTAGTATTTGATCATCAGTGAAAACCATGACAAAATATACAATATTAAAGTATTTGTCTTATAAGCGGTTTGGGACTTGTCACATTAAGCTGACATAAAGTGACAGTTGTATTATTTAAAGTTACCTACTTTCTGAATTAATACTAGGTATAATAACAGCATTTTTTAATCACCTGTTATTAAAGAGGAATGTAGGAGAGAAGTTGCGCAAGGTCTCCTGATCGCAGAAATTCTAATAATAATAATTTTTACCGAGCGCAGTGCGGATATAGGGGCAAGAAGTAGGTCCAAAGATAAGAATATTTTAACATTCATTGAGAGACGCGTCCACGTAGGATAAAACTTCAAGCAGGCTCAGTCTAACCTGACCCCTATGATAACGCGCGCATGTCGAGTTTCTGCTTACAATTTGTGCACCTACGTTGAGTTCATGGAGTTCAGATGAAGAAATTCCGCCCTCGAAGAGCATATTTGAGAGGCCGTGTGTACAATTTCGACAGAAAAGACGTTGCACGTTGAAGTTTTCGCAAAATAATTACTGTTGCCATTTTATTTATTTATAATTTAGCGATAAATTGTGGCACATCTTGTAAATATTTTCACTAGACTAACTTTTTCCAGTGCGAAATATTTAAATCTTGAGTTATCGGAGTCTGTCTTAGTCTGTGAGGGGGTGGAAATGTCACTGTCCGCGATGCTTCTTGAATTTATGTAAGTCTTCGATTTGCGTAGGTCCGTGGATTACTTCTTGCACTCGTTCAGGGCGCGCTTCGGAACAACAAATTGTATAATTATATAACCAGGTTGTTTTACTGAAGGAGATGAAAGTTTTGTTTGAACTAAGATGTGACTGGAGTAGCCAGGCCTAACTACCCCTTAGACGATTGTAGCCTGTGTCTGGTAGTAATTACAAGTCCTTATATATACATAATTTAATGTGTGTAGTGTTTGCTGTTTTGAACTCATAACCTAGTATTGGTATAGGCACAAAACACGACGTTTGCATAAAAATACTTCGCCGGTCAACAATGTGTGTAAAATCTGACCTAGTGATAGTATTATAATGCCGCAGTCTGCATAAAGCTTCCTTATAGTATTGCAACGTAATCCAGTAAACCGACACTAAAGCTGAGTATTGTATACAAACAGTCTAATTGGCACAACATGTTGTGAACTAGTTTTTATATTCTAATTGAATGGACATTTGTGTCCGCATAATTTCACTTAATTGTTTTATCTCATGGGCAAACACTAGATTGAACAGCCACTCATTATAAAAAAAAAGTTTTAAAATATATGTGGGTGTACAACTATTTTGAAATTATTGTAGGTAATGAAAACACGTGGTTTTTAGTGGTATTTGTCGGCAATGGGAATTACTTAAATAATCAGAAACACTGTTTGACAACACTTGAGAAAGGCCTGGTTTGAACATTTTAACGTAATGGTTTGCGTGAGTGCGCGAATCCATAACAGAAAGTTAACCAGTAACACAATTAATATTTATATGTTATAAACACGCAAGAGATATAAACCTAACAGAGGTGTTGAAATGTGTTGAAATATTAAAAGACCACATAACTGGATGTGGGAATAAAGAAAATTGACAAGACAGTCGGACACGATCAGTGGTGTTCATATGAGTGCCTGATTTTGGAAGCTTTTACGACCATTGTCATATAAGTAACGAACAGCTTCAGGGATTGGATCGTGTTATTATTGAGACTGGGAAACTCAAAGTTGAGCTCTTCAATCTCAAGAATGACACGGTCCAATCCCGGAAATTTTGAATCTGTATTAACAATAAAAGTTAAATTGTTTTTATGGTTGGTCAAGGTAATTAAAGAACCTCCTTGTGTTCACAGATCTGATGGAGCCAGAGTGACACTCATCATATTGGAATTCAGTATTTTGGAGAGCAATTGCAAGGTGTTTGACATAATTATTACAGCTGGAGTTTCAAAACGTCTATGTCTATGGTAATGAGTAAAGCTAAGATATTTAGGCAAAATAAAGTCTCGAAAAAGGCAGGCAAAAAGGCAAAACAAAAGATTTTAGAAAGCACTAAAAAGGCAAAAATAAAGTAAAAAAGACAAAAATGAAAAAAAGGCAAAATTAGAAGAAACTGAGAAATACAGTCGATGCACTTCACCAATCACAATGTTAACACGTTCGAAAATTGTGACAAACTGGCTGATTCTGTAGAAAACTTTCTCCTGACAATACTGGTCCCTTCATTAAAATTAATCTCAAGAAAATAATCCTGAAAAATTTTTAGCTGGTAACTATAAAGGGTAAAACCCACTAAATCTCTAACTTTAAGTGCTTGGGAATAATACTTTCTACAATTTATTTTAGAAATTTAATGTGTGCATTTTTCTTGGAAAATTGCTTCTTTTAAATTGAAAATTTAAGAACTACATTTTTAAAAATTTTAATTTAATATATCATAAAAGGCACCAAAAGGCAAGAAAAATAGGAAATTCCTCAAAAAAGACATACACGCAAAAAAGTAAAAAAAAGATAAAATAAAATTTGCATTTTTGAATTTCACGCATTCTAAAACGGATTTATCCTTCCATTTATTAAAAAAGGCAATTTGCCTAACTACTATCCTAGCTCTAGTAATAACATAACGGTGAAGTAATATGTGATTGATTTTTAGGATTATAAAAAGGATAATAATATTCCGGGTGTTCTATTTAAAATAAGAGTTAATAAAAAAAAGACATAAAAGAAACCCATTTTAGAGGTATTCAACTGAAAAATCACCTACCTATCTCACATCTCACAAAAAAAATGAAGAATCGCAGGAGTAAACACCACTGATAGTACACAAAATTTATATATGAAGTTTCAGAAAGACAGACAGACAGACAGACAGGCAGACAGACAGGCAGACAGAAAGACAGACATACAGACAGACAGACCAATGAACAAAAACATGTTTTTTGGATTCAGGGGACACTAAAACGTGAAGATCTGTTGAAAACTCAATTTCGAATTTTAGGGGTAAATCCAATACTTCCTTTAGTATTGTAAAAAGAAGTAAAAATTATTCAATGTGTTTCCAATGGCAACTAGATGCTAATTTGTTTAATATCACCACAGCCAACGTGTTCTTCCAGAGAACTTTTGTTACATTCGTTGTTGCGGAAGAGACGCCATAATAGATCCATGCTACCTCAAAGACGGTAACTGCCAGCTACTAATTAACGTCACAAGTACATACGTGCAGCCTATAATGTGCGCCCGACGTGAAATAACAAATAAGTACCGTGTTCGTCGAACCTTCGGAACTTATAACGCTTCCAAAGCTCTTTGTGCAGGCACTAATGGATGAAACCCCACCAGTGCGGATGGTGTTTTTAATGGAAAATGTACATTGATCACACAGAGCTGCCATTCGTATATCTACTCGATTGACTGCAGAGCAAAGAATACGAGGCAAGTTAGCCAGTGGTTGTCAAGGTTTCCTTCATTGGCGTAGGTGTTCATAACATTGATAAAAACAATCTTATAATTTCTCATATTATCGAGCTTTCTCTGAAAATACTTACACATTCTGCGTGCTGTCCGTCGTACCTTCATGATAAAGCGAGAAAGTCAGAATGTTGCCGAACTTTATTTCGCGTTTTAAAATGTATAAAAATTTCTGATAGACATGTGAAAATAAAATTATACAGACAGTTATTATGTTATCTTCATGAAAGAACTAACAAGAATCAAGGATTTCAATTTCGTACAGCGTTCAGCAACCTTGCTTTAATTTTAGTTTCAAGTGCATCTTTTAATGTTATACTTTATATCTTTGGAAAAACATTACAGGTATAACTATACGACCCCCACTAACTATATGTTGAGAGACCCTTTCCTTTTTACAAACAGTTTTTGATTACAAGTTTTGAATATCACAAATCATTATCGTTACATTTTTCTAAATAAAAGGTTTATTAGTTAACAAATAAAATTAACGCGGAAATGATCATTTCAACGGCCATTTTATTAGCCGACAAACGCTATTTCCAGTGTTAATATAATTAAGAAATTTAATGGATTCTTCAAAAAGCTATGATCGGGCTACTGGATTTTTTGATGATTAACTATGTACATTTTCAGAGCAGTTCATAGAGGGTCCATTACGATGACATGTGATTACACAGATTTATCAAACCTGTTCTAGAAAAAATCACGTATGCCACTGCTTGCATTTGGAACATTAAAACTACTTAATATTGCATCTACTATGTCAGACTAAACTTACCCACAATTGACTTTTTGACCGTTCCACGGTCCTAGAGTACAATCGTGTTCATTATAGTGTTGTACAGCATTTGTGCTTTATGAATTTAAATTTATTACACAAAGTTCAGAAAGTGTTGCATATACAAATATTTTGAGAGTATACATCTAGGTTTACCTAGTTAATGATACAGTGTGAGCTTTTATTGAGTAATAACACAACCACCAATAAACTTACAACTACCTATGTACAACACATTTTTGAACACGACTGTACATTTCCAGCATGCACCGTATTTGATGATCAGTGAAAACCATAACTTTAAAATATACAAAATTAAAAAGGCTTCTCTGAAAAGCGGTTAGGAACTTGTCAAACTAAGCTGAAATACAGTGACAGTATCACAGTAGCAGTGATTAAAATGAACTACTTTCTGAACCAATACTACATAATTATACAGCTTACATCTATTTTTATCTTTTTTTGACTCTCTCTGATACATCGTTTTTGAATAACATGCTATATACATACTGAAGTTTTGAAGAAGAGTCAAAACCTTTTAAAATATATGTTGTAGTAGTGTCACTCTCTTTCTCGAATTTTTCAATTGGATGTAATGGTATGATTTCAACTTTCCCGTTCACAGACTTACAAATTAAACTCTTTGCTAATAATAATAGTAATAAAATCGTATGTCTTATGCTAGAATGCCTAGTGTAAGAGTTTTAAGTTTTCGGTAGCTTCTCGGTCGTTTAAACATCCTTGTCGGTCAAACACACATCCGAGTGCTGACCACGGCTAATTTTGATTAACCATCTAGGTGATATGTTTTTCGGACTTTTTCCACTGTCTAGGGTGTAAATCACACCTGAAGACGGGAGTAGATCAAAACTCCCGAAATGTTGTGTGATTTACACCCTAGACAGTGGAAAAAGTCCGAAAAACATATCATAATAGACCACTGCCAAAAAATGACATTCAGAGAACAACCATCTAGGTGGTTTGACTGAAACCTATAGTACGCGCCCATATAACCAGCAAATTCCTGAGATTAACATATTTCATTGTCCTTGTGTCTGAGACGTTTTATCTTTTACTCATACATTTTCCCTTGTGTTGTAGGTAATGAGTACTGGGCCAACAATACTCGAGAGTTTAAAGCACTGATCCTCTCGGTCACCACTTTGGTTGATTGCCCTCTAGAAGTAGCAACTCGTGCGTTACGCCATTGATATCGATTATCACAACAAGATCTGTGGTTAAAAAGGTAACAAAGGGGATTGACTGATTGTCATATTTACAGGGGAATATCACTGACTAGTACAAGGAGCTGTTTATATGGACGTATTATAAGAGATTTATTATAAAAGGAGTGTGGTGATGAAAAAGCAAAGTACATTCATAGAGGGGCAGGTCTTGCATGGTCTGCATGCAACAAATAATAGAAAAGAGGCACTCGGGACACATATTTTATTTATTGCGCTGACGAATCAAGTGTAGACCACAAACTTATTACAGCTTTACAGAATTTATGCGCTACAACAACAGCTACAATAAAATTAGGAAATAGAATGTCGGTAACAATAAATTAGCAAACTCATTTTTATACTTAAATATTTTTGAATGCAGCTGAATACAGGAGAGTTTTATTGTAAAATATCAAAGTGTCAAAAAATCATATGTATAACTCTGGAGTAAAGTGTCATTCCTTCCCTTGGATTCCCTAGTAATGCAAATAACTGTTTCTACTATTATTTAAGTTGGATTTTGCCCAGCCAGGTAATAATTTACCTCCTGCATTCGTATTTATGTCACCATGGATACTACACCAAAGCATGTTGATTTGGAAATTAGACAAAATGCCATCACAGAAATCTAGAGTTACCACAATGGATTTCTAAAGCAAAATTGAAAAAAAATGCATTAAAGAAATGCGTTCGAAGAAAAAATCGTATAGCCTATGTATCACGTTACCCGTCGACCATTAAATTATAAATATGTTTGTTCTCTAGCTGTATAAATATGTAAATTGAAAACAAATCGAATACAAATGGATAACCAGTTTCCCGATATCAAAGAAAATCTCGAGTGTTTGGTGCGAAAATTAAAAGAAACGTATGAAGAATGTGCCTTTGTGCATTACGATGATTTTACAGAAAACTAGATAGTTAGATACCTACTATGTGGGGACAGAGCAAGGAAGTTTATGTTAGAAGATTAGAAAGAAATCGAATCATGCCATAAATTTATATGACTTTGCTAAAACAGAGACAAATGAACAAAAATAAGTTCTCCAATTATTAAAGTAAGAAAAACAATAGTTTCCTAAACCGTATTTCATGGAATAACTAGAAGAATAAGGCTTGTTCGACGAGATTTTATCAAAAAACATTTTCACATACCTAATGTTCATACTACAATTTAACGAAATTCATTTTTTTATGCGTTTGGTTGCTGGTTGGTTATATTATCGGTTCTTCCTGCTGTACTTTTATTCAATAGTTTGGTAGAACTAGTAATTCTGTTTCCAGCAACATACATTTTACGTACTTCTGTGTGAACATAAGATCATTATATTGTATTTTTAATACAGTGATTATTAGTTAGTATAACCATGTCTCTGTAGATGGTACCATGATAATAAGTTATTTATACCGGGTGATTATAACTGCTTTTCCATCAAGTTCGCTTTGAAATATTTGTTGTATGAATAATATGTTGGTGGCACTGTAAGTATATGTCAAATTCGAGGTTAGCAGGTTAGGTTGTGCGTCAGTTTTGACACAGACTGACGGAAAACCTAACCTGCTAACCTCAAATTTGACATAAACTTACAGTGCCACCAACATATTATTCATACAACAAATATTTCAAAGCGAACTTGATGCAACAGCAGTTATAATTAATTTCAAGTGAAATTGAATTTCAATTTAAAGTAGTGGATACTAAAAGTGTACTTAAAATTATTGATGATATTAAAAGCAATGCTACTGGCCATGAGGGCCTAAATATTGAAATTATAAAACTTTGCCTACCTATACTGCTCCCCTACTTGACACATGTGATTAATTATGTGTTGCTTACAAATACTTTTCCTGACAGTTGGAAGAAGGCGGTAGTATTGCCATTATCTAAAACGTCAAATCAGGAATAATTTAAAGATCTTAGGCCAATTAGTATACTGCCTGTTATGTCAAAGGTTCTAGAAAAAGTAATGAATTCGCAACTGCGAGAATATCTGAATGAAAATAAAATACTACCAGACATTCAATCTGGTTTCAGGCCTAATCGAAGTTGTTCGACAGCCTTGCTATACATCGTAGATTAATTGTTAACTGCTTCTGATCAAGGCAAAGTGTCGATCCTCACACTACTTGATTATAGTAAGGCTTTCGATACAATTAATCACCAAATTTTGCTTTCTATTCTTCATTACATTGGTTTGTCTACTTTTGCTGTCTCGCTATTGAAAAGTTACCTAACAGGGCGTATGCAATGTGTGAAAACTTTTGGCAATGCATCCGACTTCTTACCAGTTGTAAAAGGAGTTCCTCAAGGATCTATTTTAGGACCCTTAATGTTTATAATATATACATCAAATTTTTGGAAATCTATTAAAACCTGCAAAATAAAAATGTTTGCAGACGATTTTCAACTGCTATATTCGTTTACTCCTGATAATTATAAAGAAAGTGTAAGTGATATTAACAACGACCTTAATGCAATAAGCCTGGTATCACGACAGCACTCTTTAATTATTAATCCTCAAAAATCGGTTGTACTTTTGTTTGGGAAGAAAGATGTTGTTTCATTTTTATCTGATAAAATTAGCGTGACGATTGATGATATTCCTATTCCCATTAAGCAAGAAGCTAAGAACTTAGGTCTCATCATGGACAATACGTTCAGATATGAAAAACATGTCAATAACTCTATTAAAAAAGCGTTCAAGCTCTAAAATTAATTTATCCTCACAGACAAGATTTATCGACAGAAACTAAATCCTTGCTTTGTAACTCACTGGTTTTATCTAATTTTTCCTACTGCAGTGAAATTTATGGTTCATCCATTACCCAGGATGTTGCTAATAAAATACAAAGAGTTCAAAATTAGTGTTTACGCTTAATACTTATACGGAATAAAAAAACACGACCATATTTCTCACAAATTAACAGATTTGCGATGGTTAAATATGCAAAATAGGCGTCATTTACAATTTGCTGCTCTTTGTCACAAAATTATTACAACAAAGCTGCCGGCTTACTTATATAATAAAATAACGTATAGGACTGATGTCCATGCCATAAATTTTAGATTCAAAGGTGTAATATCTCCACCTTCACATAAAACGACCTTATTTGAGCGTTCTTTTCAATACCAAATTTATAAAACCTACAATAATCTCACTCCTGCGTTTAAGCTACTTAATTTAATTACGCTTAAAGCTACTATGCGTGGCCATCTTTATAAATTGCAGATAAGATAAAAATTGTAAATAAAAATAATAACATTAATTAACAACAGTTTGTGGACTACTAACATAGCATAATCACAGAATCTTTTATTTTATTTTAGTTTTTTAATTAATTTTTTGTTGTTCAAACGTTTCTTTTTACTTTAGATGTATATTAGCATTTTTTATGAATTATATATTCTCGATTACTCCAGGGTTTAATGGAAGATCAAAGGTGGTCATCTACCTATTTGAATTAAATCCTTGCGATTTCTCAATTGTATGATAGTTCAGTTATTTGTTTTGTATATAGTTCTGTAACTATTGAGAAATAAATGTATTATTATTATTATTATAATTACCCGGTATATGGCTATAAAGCATGCAGGGTATCAAAAAGAGACCACCAACGACTAGTGGCGACGAAATGGATGCAGTAATAGACAGAGACCCAGTGCCAAAATAGTTAAATCATTTTATCCAGAATTTTTTTCGTGTTATTATATTCTCTTAACATCGCTGATAATGGTTTCCGCAGGTGGAGAGGGCTGCGGAGGGGCTCAAAGGGGTAGAGATATTTCCATTCCTTATGGTCCTTGGGAAAAGTATCCCCAGTAGGTCATGTGTAGTTATGTGAAACTGACTTGACGAAATATCAGGTATAGTTTGTAAATTAGGTTATAGCACTGGACATATACGTCAAAAATTATAACCTAACCTATATAACAAATATCAAACGTAAAATGTTTAAATTAGGTTTTAATTTTTGACGTTTAGTAAATATCAAACGCAAGAGATTGAAAGATAATCTGGAAACTACACGCTGATATTTTCGGGAAAAATCAATTTTAATTATTTAGCATACTTTAAGAGGTCCAAAATATTTTTCACACGTCATGGTTTATAATAACACTGTTAATATTTTCTCCTTTGATTATTGCACAAGATTGAGCTATTTTTTTTTTCTCTAACTATATGAAATAAAACAATTTTTTAGACTCAGTATGGGCCGCTTTACAACAGTGAAATAATGAAGATTATATATGTAATGTAAAAATATGTGACGAATTAGGAATAACGACCATCATTGATCAAATAACCGAAGACAAAGGAAAATGGGGGCAACTCCTACTCAGGATGGAAGAAGACCATCTAAAAAAGCAGTGCAAGACAAGAGAAAAAAGAAGAATAGAAAAACTTCTAATGGGATGGCAAATTGGGTCAAAACAAACCGAAGAACCTAATCGATGACCGCTGATGACGATGATAATGAAATTTATGTAAACGGAGAGTATTGAGTTACTAACTACACTGGGGTGTACTGTAGTAACAAGGCAAGAACTCAAGTAAAGGTCTACTATTATAAAGATTGAGAAAAAGACTGGAAAAGCAGGCCATGACAAAGCTATTTCCAAAACATGACGTCATGCAGTAGCAGCAGATGTCCAGCTGAATTTCTATTACAAGTGCAAAGAGACCTTCCCTCATAGTTCTACTGGTTAGTGTAGTATAATGTATAAATTCTGCAATGAGTAATGCCACGGTACTGAGCATTTAAACAAGCATCGCTTTCAACCATATAAGGTGCAGTTGGTACATTATGACGATTTTGATCGCAGGTAGAATTTTGTGAACAAATGATGGATCTTTGTAATGCTAAATTTATATTCTTAGAGCAAGTGCTGTTTTTGACCAAGCCTTTGTTTTGTTGAGATGGACATTTGGACAAAGATAATTGTCGTTATTAGGTTAATGACAATCTGTTGTGGATGGAAGAGACATATAGTTAACAGCCGGAAAAAGTAAATGTGTGGACGGGATTTGTCGTGAACAAATTCTTTTTAAAGGACATTAGATAACTTGATTGAGCTAATTAAATATGTATACACGAGGAATACCGTACAAATAAAAGCATATTTAGGTCCACTCTCCATTAACTGTTGCATACTACAGGGCGATTCATTGAGTCCAATGCTTCTTAACTTAATTATGGAGGAAATTATTAAGAAAGTAAAAAATCTGTAAAAGGCTTTACGCAGAACTTCCCTAGTTGACATTGTGACACTAAATAATTTTAAAAATCAAATTAAGTTAAGAGTAAAAATATCTTCACGTTTCTAATATATTAAATACATTTTCAAATAAAAAAATGTAGCCAGCTGGGGGGATGATTTGAACTTCATTCTATTTCAAAATTGACCCAAAAGTAAACAAAGTTTTATTTTTTTAAAGTGCTCACCCTGTATATATTTGTATGAAATTGTACCGGTTTAATGCGAGGTAGATATACAATATATATGCAAAATATCGTCTTCCTCAGACAAATAGTTTTTGAGCTATACTGCCAACAGACAGACAGACAGACGGAATTGAGAAAACCTGTTTTTCATCTAGGTACCCTGAAACGTGAAGATCTGAAGAAATCTCAGAAGGTGATTTTTTCGTGATTACAATACTTCCTTCGTCTTTCAGACGACGAAAGTAAAAAGGAAGAAGGTTATGGGATAAATAAAGAACAAATATTCGGCCAAACTGTAAACGCTGGCAACTTATCAGGAGCCCTCAACGACATCATTTGGAAGCTAAAATGTAAAGTATACAAAAGCAGCAGCAGCCTGTAGTGACACAACACGAACCAAGCAAATGCTGAAGGCATACGAAATGAAAACGCTTAGGAAAATAGTACAATGCCAAATACAACCTTCAATAAGTGGATGCAAACGAGGCGAAGAAAATGGGACGTCCATGTGACTAGAAAGGATAGAAATCACATAGTTCGAATTGCTAGAGGTCAGTCACTGAGAGGGAAAAGGGAGGTTGGTAGACGTTGAAAAAGATGGAGAAATTCCCTATAAAACATATATGCCTGTACTAGAAAAGAGAAAAAAAAAAGAAGATGAGTAAATAGCGAACTATTATTATACATAGTTCTCGTATTGTCATTATTATTTTTCAACAAAAAGATTAGATTATTTTTTAGGTGATTACATAAAGGTGTACATAAATAGACATAATAATTTAGAATGGCTTAAATAAGAAATACGAAAAGAGATTCGTAGGATTGCTTGATGTTGTTAAACATGTTATATCATAATTCTTATTCCATTATCAGGAAGATAGCTGACATCAGTGTGAACATTTAAAAAGTACTGTGTTGCATGTCATCAATTTGTTGTTAAGTTTTACTTTTATTAACTGCTAATTTGACTTATTATTGATGTAAATTTGAATTTAAAATGCGTACTTACAAAGTCAACTTGAGTTGCTACAAAATGTGTGGTTTTGTACTGGCCTACTAAGGTATAGACATATTTTAATATTCTTTAAAAAAAACTCAGTATGACAGGCTGCAAAAATTTTAGAAAGAGACAAAATAGGTCTATTTATTACAGCAATCAAATAGGCGTCAAGGCATTGGAAAATTAGTAATATCATTGCAAAATAATGATGGTGGCACAACAAATTTTTGATCCCATAAAATATAGTCAATAATATAAATCGTTACATACTTTTCCTCAAAAATATTGTAGGAGATAATGAACTGGTTCTATATTTTCTATTCTTACTGTATATGTGTGTACCTATCTACATAATGTAACAGATAAGATTCCTTTTACAGTGTTATTTTATCATTAAGGGTACCATTACTTCAGTACAATAAATGTATTAAAAATACGCATCGAATAATTCTGAAGAATTAAATAAAACAACATATAAAAACTGAACAAAATCGCTAACATATTTAATGAATCAATTAGCGATAGCGTGAACTACCAGTGAAGCGAGTGGCTTGATTTAGATTTTAAACGTCATTTTTCAGTTAGTTCTTGTGTTGAACTACAAGAAAATTGTTATAGGTTAAGCAATTTTTCATTTTCATATTGATCTGGTAAATCCTATTTGAAGAACGCGATAAAACAGGAGCTGCTCATCGTTCACGCGTAAGCCTCTCCACGACGAGCTGATGAGGTTGTCAAGTGCCAGCTTGCATTTGCTGCACGCAAGTTGGAAGCAGTTTTGAAGTTCGCGTGTCAAACCAGTTCAGAGTGACCACTGTCCAGCACAGCACGAGTCTATAGTCAGCTAATTATATCTCGTTTAACAAGAGAGGCCAGCGGTCAGTCATAAATCAAGGCACACGGCCGGTTAGGCAATGTCCACGTCCACCTCACCACGCCCCAGGGTTTACCCTGTTTACCCATAATATTTGCTCTCGGTTCATTTAAGCTCACTCTAGGGCACACGCTTATATTGGATTTTATTAACGGAGCTTTCGCTCGTGCTGTAATATCACTATGTACCTAAGTAGCGCGTCTTAAGTAATTTAGGAACTACGTTTATTAATTTATTTTTCTTGGCCCTTAGTGTTTGCCCCTTCGGTGTTTAGTGTGTGCGGAGCTGGTTTAGTTCCAGACACCATAACGAGGTTAATTATGGAAGTTATCGGGTTAGGGACTTTTCATAGCGTTTAACGTACTAATCGATGATATAGATTCTAACGAATATAATACAGTGTCCACTGTGCAGCTAGAACTTTAGATGTCTTTTGTTACTTTTAAAGTTGCAATTTTACATTTTAGGCTCACATAAAATGCATAGGGGAATATAACCTGTATCCCATATTTTGTAACTACGTTGTATCAGTGATCAGCGGTTTCCAACATTTGGGAAATCGCGGACCAGTGACGAAAAATAATGTATTCGTCGTTGCGCACATACTAAGTACACAAAAGACTAGAGAATATATTACGTCTCGTACTTACATTTATACGTATTCTTTTGTGCTGTAAAAATGAAAGCTAAAAATTAAAAATGTATGGGGTAGGTATCTCAATACAAGGTTTGCCCTTGCAGCTGTTTCTCCTGTGGGTATGTGAACCATACAAATTAATAAGTGCGAACCAATGTGTTTATTTGTTGATTTTTTATCTATCAATTAATAAATGTAAATTAATGATCCAATAAAATTAGATATTTTCCAGAAAAAATTACAGTTTTAAAAAAATATTTATATCTCTTACGACATTAGGAATAAATATCAAAGAAGTACGGTTACGCACATACACCTGGTTCAAAATAAATCCCTAGATTAGTACTTTGCTTTGGTTTTCTGCCAATATCTACGAAAAGGTGCATTCGGGAAGAAAAGTGAATGGAAATGAAAATATTGGAAATAACATTTCTAATAAGAAAATTTCGATAAAAATGCACATAACGAATTACCATTACCATTCATTCCTTGTTTCAAAACATTGTCGGGATAATGTACTATTCTATTCCACTATTGGCAATGAGTGTATTGGAGAAGGAAATTGAATAGGAGTAAAAGTATTCGAAATAAAATTGACAATAAAAAAAACCGCTTTGCACTTTTGTCGTGTGCGTCATAGGTCATTCATAATCTGCTTCAGAAGTGGGGGAAGAGTTTAATTGGAAGAAGTACTACGCCTTTTACGTATTTTTATCGAAAAACTATCCGTTTTTGAGTTATTGCACACATTTCGTGCGGTACGCTGAAACTCACCCCCGCTTCTGGAACAGATTACTCACTACCTATGACTCCAACGAAAAAAAAATATGACCTTTATTATTGGCAATATTATTTCCAATAATTTCATTTTTATTCATTTTTCATCTCCGATGCATCATTTCGTAGTTAATAGCCAAAAACCAGCGCTACTACCCGCCTCGGGGACGTTTTTTGAGACTAGGGGTATGTGCGACACTACGTGCGTAAAAAACCTTTTTGATATTCATTGCTAATGCGATCAGGGATATGAATATCAAAACAGAAACTACTATTTTTTTGGAATTCGGCAATTTCCCAGCTAATTTTACTGGACTATAAAGAAAACTCCAAGAATTAGTCTTCTAGTTGAGTAAAACAAGAATATTTAAGAGATCAATTTATTAGGCCAGGCTTTAAATGATCAAAATCTATACCATTAAATCGGTGGTCTCTTTTTTTCTTTGTATGTTTGTTGGCCTATTTCCTCCGAAGATACTGGACCGATTAAATTATATCATAGCTTAAAAGTTTGCTCATTTTTAGACTTAGATCGTACGACGGTTTTTATATACACTATATACTATTATAGCAGCGCCTTATTCAACGAAGCACCTTGGTTCAGTGGTAGAATTCTCGCCCGCCGCGCGGTCGGCCCGGGTTCGATTCCCGGCCGATGCATCCTTTTGTTAATTTATATTAATGAATCTCTCTTAGATTAGCGAACCGAAGCGTAACTCGGGTGATTTAATAGTTCAAAATAAACTATAACCTAATTATTAAGGTTAATGACAAAAGACGACAGGAGTCGACATTATTCATAAACCGTATATTACAGTATTCTGTAATAAATAGTCCAATTGCCACCCTTTCTAGTCTCTTATATACGCCACAAAAACGGTCTAGAATGTTTTGGCGAAAATTATTTCTGCGTGAATCGGTATTTTGTAGTCTAGATTGTAGAAAAAGAGTAAATAATAATTATGAAAAAATATACGTGCACTTAATGTAACCATTAGACCAACTTGCTGATCCAGTGGATAGGGTTCTAGGCTTGCAGTAAGCAAATCTTTGGTTCGAGTCTGTGAATAGCCGTAAGTTTTTTCGCTGGGTAACCATTCGACGTTGTGATATAACTAACTTCGCTATCTTTTGAAACTGGTCTATAACATAAAGCTGGTTGATAAAACGATTTAAATCAGTAATTGGAATTAGTTCTTCGAGGCAGCAAACCAAAAGAAAACTCTTTTGGTACCACCAATATTTTGAACCGCTAACGTCATGTACTAAATTAGTAATGCCTGTTTTTTGTTGTGTATCGCTTTTACGAACCACTAACCTCAGCTGTCTGTTTCTATTTTTTTTTAATGATTTGTCTATAATTGTAAACCTTGTTGTAGTTGCCTTGATAAAGGAAGAACGCTTTCTGAAATATTGAGTTTTATTTTGCTTTTCTGCCTTGAAGAACGATTCTCCATTACTGAATTAAATCATTTTAAACAGTGTCCACAGATTCTGTGTGGTCACCACTGTGTGATATGTGACTATTCCCCTTGTAATCGTGGAATTTAACATGTTATTGTACAAAATTGGCAATATAATAACAGAACCTTCAGAAAAGCAAAAGATTCATGTAGAAGAAATTATATTATCAGCACAGTTGGCCGGGAAAAACATATTGCTAAAACATTATCTGAGTAACTGGATTGATTTATTGTGTAATTTTAATATTAGATCCACGTCACAAATTTAAAACATGTAATTTAACGTCTTGGGCAACACAAATGAAAGAGTATTCGTATTCCATGTTTAAAAATATTTCCCAAACCAAAGATTATCAAATACCTGCTAAAGACAAAAGAAGATAAGTTGCTGGACAAGAACCTGAAATGCTAGAGACGGAAACACATCATGATGATGATCTGGATTTTAAATCCTTACTTGAAGAAGAAATGGTAAGCTATTATTTCTATTTAATTGCACCTCTTTAAAATGTCTTTATTTGCTTTATAGTTGGTATACTTAAATGAAACACCCACCTTGTATGGTCCTTATTTTACCTCCAAGAGAGCAATCCACCTACAATGCACAGCTCGGCCCCGTTTGTATCCTGCTGCTAACACTTACTCACTGACAGCTGGCTCCCGTTGACAGCAACCGATGACACTTGTTCACCCAGTAGCTATAAGCATCTACTGTGCCATGTACTGTTCTCGTGTCTGTCACCTTCCAGTATAGAGACCCCCTCATGTTACAGATGATCCAAATGATCCACCAGTATCACACCTTCCAATGTGCCACACTTCAAACACTTCCGCAGCAATCAGCCTACAGCTCCACAATAGTCTCGGACCTGCCCCAGCAACACACCTGATAATGGACTCCCTTCCTTCCTTGATGCTCCTCCAATCTCCACTCAGTAACACCCAAACTTATGTAATCACTTGTCCAATAGTATGTGTTAAAATAAATCTATTTCCATGTAATCTTCAATTCTTCTATTATGTAAATCACCATTTCAATATTCATCCAATTCGACTACGTACCATGTTATTATCATAATCAATAAGTCCAATGTACCGTTAGGTGTTGGACTACGTACTACGTACCATGTATCTTCTGTAACTTTTACTTATTCACCCCCACCTGTTAAATATTTCGTTTTTTACACCATGCAGATTTTGTTGTAGCCCCTATTACTATTCCAAACAGTTTTTTTTAAATAAAAGGGGTTAAAATTCTACCTTTTTATTCAGACCAAAATTCAAATGTACATGTTTCTTGAGTTGTTATTTTATAATTACTATTATAACAACATTTTCTCATAACGGCCATCTATTCTATTATTAATGCCTTCTACTTATAATTTTATTTTGATCTTTACCTACTCTACTAAATTTAATTTCTTATCAAAATCATTCTTCATTCATGATAGTACCATTTATTAATTTATTTTATATTCCAAAACACTTGCAACCTTTCAAAAACTATCATTGCAATATTATTTTGTTCAAAATCAAATCTTTAATAACTTTTTATAAACATTCTCAAATTAAATTTTTAATATGAACTTAATTCAAACAGCCTGTTTTTTAATTTTTTTAAAAATCGACTGCATTGATCTCCCAAATTCTCTTTACATATTAAATAGTCAGCCAAATCCAACTACTAGTGTACCATAACAATATTAACAGTTGAATTTTTGGCACGCCACTGCTACTGTTAGATGTAGTTTCTTAAATATGATTTCCGACGATGTTCAAGGTATTGCCTATATTACGTGTTAACATGCTCTTCAACCTTTTTCGATATCTCCCATTAATATACATTATAGCATATCAGTTTCACTAAGGTTGATTGAGAACCATTTCAAGGTTTTCGATGATTCAAGCAACAGAACGTTGTGTTTGAAGTAACCTACTACAACAGTAGTAAGAAGAAAGTGTTACAGTGATTGAAATAATTATATTTAAACATAAAGTACATTCTTGTCTTACAAGTTCCCAAAGTTCATTGAGTTTAAAGAGATTTAGTAAGCAATTACAAAATTTAAAAGGAGAACATTAATTTCGAATGAAAGCCTATTTAGTATTTTCTTTTGATCTCATTCAAGTACCCATTTTCCACTTTCTTTAGTGTGTGTAACGGGTGTCCCAAAGGTCTTGGATTCTGCTCGTGGCATGAGTTTGGTGAGGTATGCCATTCCTTAATTTACAACTACTGAAAGTTACTGAAAAATTAAATGTGGACATTGTTTGTGAATTAAGAAATGACATTCCCCTCCAAATTCATTAGCACATTCCAAGTCTTTTGGGACACCCATTACATAAACAGCTAGATTAATGCTTAAATATTCCAATGAAAGTATCATTATGGAAGCAGGTAAGCTAAATATAACCTCTTATTTAAAAAAAAACTCTTGTAATTTATACGTATTAGTATCAATTTTTAAAAGTATGGAAACATCTGTTTCAGTTTAAAATCCAATTCATTTAAAATTTTAAAAAATCTATTAGTGCTTGATGCTAAAAGTATATTTTGATTATTACTTATTCAAGTTTTTAATAATGTTTTGGTAAATAATGGGGTACAGGACTTTTCAATGAATTTTGATATTACCATGTAAAATCTAATATTAATGGCACATTCTTTATAGCTCCTGTAAATTACACCATTAAAGCACATTAATCTTTAGAAAATTAGGTTCCACATGTACTCGGTACTCATACGATACATTTTTTGTTTCCAAAATTCTTTGCCATAGAGCTATTTATGTACAGAACGTTACAGAAATAGATTCTTTAATTCCACTTGCACAGTTCGTCTAATGGTGCAGTTTTTAAATTTATATTTTTCCTGAAAGCGTATAATTTTTAATCATTTCCCCCCTCCCAATTTGACGAGTCGTTCGTTTCTTTCATTAATTTCTACCTCTATACAAAATGATTTGGTTTTGGGCAAAGTGCATTATACAAAATGCGTAGGAAATGTAGATTCAAATAAATTTTGCTAATGCCACTTTTAGTTTAGGGACCTAATTTTTATAAAGAACACTTTTACTATAATAGTTCCTCTGTTGAGGTTTTCTCGAGATTCATCCAAATTAGAACGGAAAAAACGCAGAACTTCATTTGGATTCGTATGGTTGCCATTTGGACAACAAGGAATGTTTTGTGATGGTTTCATTTGTAATACTATCAATTATTGGTTGCTCAACATATTTGTTGGTTTCTGTCACTAGTATATATTGCAATTGTTCGTCTATAAACAGAAGATAAAGGTCGACTGAGTTATGGTCTTTGAGATTATTAATATCTTCTTGACGAAATCCTGGAGTGGGAGTCCCACTCCATTTTATTTTTCTTAAAATACGGTTATCTACACCCAGATTAGAGAGTGCTGAATCATCCAGTAAATCTTCACCTTGTCCTGCTAAGGTTAAATCAGGAAAATCAATCCTGTTACTAGGGCCTCGAGTATGTTCTAACCTGTTACTTGTATGTCTTTGTGAATCGTTTTTAAATACATTTTTATTTTTTAGTATTTCGTTGTCATCACTACTATAGTAATCTATACTACATTTAACGAATAGATTCAGTAGAAGCCCCTCCCACAAATGAGAGCTAAATTTCAATAGAATATTGCTATTGGTAAGCCGGTTGTACACAGCTTAGTTTAGTTGAAATAAAAGAACAATATTTTAATTTGTAAACTAGTAACTTTATTTTTGACGCTGTTCGTTAAACCTAGTATAAATAGACTAATAATAAATAATATGGCATAACTGGTCAAAACTACGTACTCCGAACTCACTATTTTTATTACCACTCTCACAATTTTCTAGGTCGTGTCATACTTCTTCGTCTGTTAAACCTTTTCACGATATTTTCTTACCTATTTAAGCAAGCACCACACAACGATGCACTGATGCACACAGTAGAGGTGCACAATCCTAACCTAAAACTTTTAACTGTCAATTTGTTCCCTAACCAAGATGCTTTTTTACTTCGTGCAAACCAGGCCTACCTTATCCCCGATATAAAAGCACACCATCTGTGACCTAGTGAAACCCGCAGGCTTGTGCCCAAGTAGGGACTAGCGGTTTATAAAAAAAGCATCATTGTATTATATTGGTACATACGGGGTTAACGTATTAAGACATTTTTGTATCATTCTGACTTCTGACGTTTGCTTGAATTCTTTTCGCTTAAAACTGAGGAAACAATATGTAATTTATTTGCAAATGTCGTAAGACCGTAGATTTTTTTTGCATAATGATCACGAAAGTCTTTTTTAACGAAAAACTGTAAAGAAAGTGATACTTTTACACTATTTTATTGAAATTGTGATGTGCCAATTTAACAGTTGTAAATGCTGAAGTCATTTTCGACCAAACTTTGAGTTCTTATGTTTTAAAAATTGTGTTTGGCTATATTTTTTATTTACCATTTTTGTTTAAACTTAATAATAAGCGTAGTTTCGTTCTAAGTGTATGTACTCTTTTGTAGTTTTATTGACACCCTTGCCATTAAATTTTGCTCTTCGCAATGTGAATTCTATTTTTTCGATAAGCTATAGCTTTTTTATATCTAATATTTTTTTCTAAAACGTAAAATAGTAGAATTTTTTTTCTCCAACGTAGTAATACTCAAGAACATAGTAGTGTACAAGCACTTGTTTTATAATTCTGTATAGACACTTTTTAAGGCCTACGTTAAAACGAGCCAGGATTAGTATTGGAATACCTTATTATTTCTGTTTGTTCTAAACAAAAATTGCTTTCTTATAATAAAGATAGATATTGTCAATTGTTATGCTATTTATATTTTAATTTTTTTAATTAATATTCACTCATAATACTATTACTAAATTTAGTTAAGATTCCCTTTTCTGGGTCGATTTCACTAAGAAAAAAACACCGTTGGATATTATTCTTAATGTATTTTTGTTCATAATGTACAACAATTAACAGAACGATAAGATAAATAAAAGTCTAGAACTTTATACTTAGTCTCTTATATAGGGTTAATATAATTTTATTAAGGTTAAGAAGGCTTTTTAAAGCTCAGCATCCCATTAGTAACAAAAGAAATCATTTACGACAAAATGCTTACCAAACCCTTCTGATATCCACGTAGGAGATTTTTTTTATTGAATTGAATATATTACCAGCCAAATTGCCTTCGGTTGCTGCCACTGCATTGTGAACGGAAGGAATACTTTATTTCGCAATATTTTTTAGAGATAGATCCTTTACATTTCAATATCCTTTTTTGTAATCATTTTCGGCTGTGATATCCGGGCGTGATTCATATCTCTGGAGGCATATTTCTCCACAGTAATTTCAGCTAAGGTCACTGGGGATCTTCGGGGACATGGAAGCTCCATATGCAGGGGTGGATATAAGGTTTCAAAAGTTATAATCCGAGGGGTGATCTAGAAAGTGGTCGTAGCTCCGCCCTGCCTTGCATTAGCCGGGCCATTATGATGCCTATGAGGGTGGCGATGTTGATGGTCCATGATGGTCATTATTCCCGTTTCGTAATGCGCTGCTCTGCAACACAAAATGGGAGACGAAAAATAAAGCTGCCTTTCTTAACAAAGTAAAGTAGTCGTACATAATTAGCAATTTTAAATCAAATCCTATTAATCGCATCTATAACGACCATCATTACTAATCGCATCATCCTTATAAACTTCGCATAATAGATAAACGCCACTGATGAAAATTGGTTCGGTGTGGCTCAATTTCTTTTACCCTTGCACGTAATGCTGTTACCAATGCCTTATTGAAATTACATTCTTTTTAATTCAACATTATGACCCTCATCGGTATTCAAAATAACGACACCGTTACAGATTAAGGGCACGGAATCGTCGTGTGAAAAAAATACGCGGTGATTGAATATGCATTATCCTTTTACCTGCGTGTTCGGGAGCGCTATTGAATTCGATATGCAAGGAAATAGAAGGTATGCAAAAGTATTGTTATCATGTCGGATTCAACTGTAAGGAAGGGTCTTGCATACGTAAATGCTAAAGGGTGTATGTAAACGCGCCTAGCAAATCTTTAAGGGTTGTATTGAGGGCCGTATATCGAAATATCGCCATGGGTGAGTGGCACCTTGTGATTAAATCTATTACGGCGAAATGTTAGTTGCTGCTTTGGGAATTGAAATATTCTTAACCTGGTTCCCATGTGTGGAACTAACGGAAGAGAATATTTGTAAAATGCAATCTACTTATTTTACTATGTAGACACCCACAGTGGCCTAACCAAATGAATCTGTCTACCCTCCTCAATATTGAAAGCGTTGCTCGTTAATTACATGTTGTTTATAAATAATAATTAGTCAAAATTAATATCTGGTAGTGTTGTAAAGAGCAATCAGGTATCTGACTGTTTCCGTCCTCTAAATGCTTTTTTCCTCCCTCCAGTGTGGCTACTTATGAGACAAAATCATGCTACTATTGATACAACCGGTATGTTGTATCAACAGTAGCACGATTGATATCTAAGGACTCTCAGCCTTCCTCCCCCCATAATTTAAAGTTCTGATTTAGGTAAACTTGTCTGTTATATTAAATTAATTGTTTTACAATATTTATGATCTCTCAGGAGACCTCACTTCTAGAGAGCGCGTCACCCGGGCGGCGGATGGAGGAAAGTCCTGGAGACAGGGTTGCCATGAATATTCAAAACCTAAGCGAGAACAAAGGACAAGTATAAGAATATGGAACACTAGAGGTATACATGGAAAGCAGGTGTAGTTAGTAGAAGAAATTATAAGGAATAAAGTGAAAATATTGGGCATCTCGGAAATCAAGAAAAAAATGGGGGGGGGGGGGGGAGAAGGTAATGCTGGAAGGGGTTGCAACAAACTAATATACAGCAGAGTACCAATAGAAATTAGAGCGAGAAAAGCAGTAGGAGTAATAATAAGCCAAGATTTGACAAATGAAATAATACGATGGGAGAGTATTACCTTAAGAATAATGTCGGTTGACATAATGATGAATGAGATCAGATCTATGCACCCACTGAAAATGACGACATAGTAGAAAAAGATATGTTCTATACAAGGTTGCAGGAAATTATAGATAGAGACAGAGACAGAAGCAAACATGTGATGGTTATGGGGAGTGGAACGCCCGAGAGAAGATATGGAGTCTTGGGAAAATATTGCAGTGACACGATTATAAACAATGGAAACAGAATGATCGATTTCTGCATAGACAACGAAATGTTAATTAGAAATAGAGTTTTCAATCATAGAGAAATGCATAAAATTACATTCACAGGGATGCCAAAAGCACCGTAGATTATTTCGCCTACTCTCGAGGAGCTGAATAGTACGCTATATGAGCTGTGAAAGTAAAAAAAGGGGCAGAAATAAACTCAGACCATTAACTGGTTGTTGCAGACACAAGATTCTACACAAGGAAACCAGCACCGCCAAGGAAAGTTGGAACTTAGAGGAAAGATGGCAGAGACTAAAAACCCCAATTATAGAAACAACCAACGAAGTATGTGGAATAACGAAATATGTTCCAAGCAAAAAAGAACAAAATGCATTCCACCATTTTGTTCTTTTTTGTAGTAAAAGAGAAGATCAGAAAAAAAATAAGAGCAAAAAACAGAATCGTGGGAGGAATTTGGCAGAGAAATAGAGGAGAAATTTAAGGACAACCAAGAAAATGAGAAAGAGTTCTGGGCAATAGTTCATCGGAAAATACGGCAAACAGACCTAGAGCATAAAAATGAAAAAGGAAACATAATAACAGAGGAAAGTAGAATAGTTGATATCTGGAGGACGTACTACGACAAGAAGTTTAAAGCAGCCCAAACTAGACCAGAAGGAGAAAGAATGAGAATGAGAGTCATAAATAACGCAGAAGAAGATGCAAACGCAATAAGTGAAGCTGAGGTGGAAGAAGCAATAAAAAAATACACTAGCAAAATCTGCTGGAAGAGACAATATAAGCCCCGAGATGATAAAAATTGAGGAAAAAGACTAGAAAACTGGATCAGGAAAGTATGTCAACAAGCATGGGATGGAAAAGATATGCCCAAAGACTGCAAAGAAAACATAATTATACCGCCATATAAAAAAGGAAAAACTGATGAATGTGATAACTACCGAGCTATGTGTCTCCTCATGCAACCGACAAATTTACTCTAGAATAATAGAAAGAAGAATCAGACGCCACATACAAGAGGATTTACAAGAAGAACAAGCAGCATACAGGGAAAACAGAGAAACGCGGGATCATATACATACCTTGAGAACAATAATAGAGAGAAAAATAGAAAAAGGATTGTATCTCGCATTTGCTTGCAGGTAAGCAGCTTTCGATACGATTCCAGAACATACATTGTGGATAGTTATAGAAGTAGTGGGAATTCCAATCAAACTTATAGAGGCCACAAGGAGATTGTATGCAATTCGCAAACGCATATCTAAAGCAACAAGAGTATATTATCATATATAATGCAACTAGTGGGTTCTTGATTGCCAAATAATCATTTCTGTTTACACGAGATATACCCAGATTAACATGGTTGGACACTATCAAGTACATGGTAGAGAGAAAATTGAAAAGAATAGAAGAAACAAAATGGTTGGCACGGAACAGGAGAGAATTCCTGAAGTGGACAGAGGACCCGACACCTTAAGGTGTAAGGGAAAAGGAAAAGAAGAAGAAGAAAAAGTAACCTTGTGATATACCATGGTTTTGCTATGTTCGGTTTTAAAACCGGCCACCATTCTAGAAATGTCAAATTCTGGAACAACTTACAACTGACAACAAATATAAAACGTAGAAAAATATCAAAATTCAGTTGTACAAAATTTAAAATATTGCTCGTTTAACATGGACTATTAAAATCGCGTAAAAAGTGTTCTTGGCTTGCCATATAATAGTAACGACTGCAACGTACAGTAGCGGAATTAAAAATCCGGACGAGTCTTAGAGATGATTTTTGCAATTTTTGGGTAATGTAATTACTTGCATTTTTTGTTCGACTCTTAAATGAGGTATGCTGTCATATACGATTAATTATTTTGATTTTCACTAATTTCACCACGTAACGAGATAAGTAAAGTAAAGTAAGATATACATAATCATTTTAAGTGTCCGTATTTTTAATTCCGCGACTGTACATAACAAAAGTACCCCGAGTACAAAATCTGGTACTGATCAGGACGAAGCCGGACATTTCGGCGCCGCCACTTCGGCACCGCCATCTCGGCGCTGGGCCACCTCGGCGTGGGGCCATCTCGGCGCGGGGCCATTTCGGCCCGGGGCCAGCTCGGCGTCGGGACAACTCGGCGTCAGCCGATTCGGCGCTGGGCCATCTCGGAGCAGAATTGGTTTAGAAAAATATACAGTAACCACAAAAGAGTCGGAATCAAATAGAAATATTTTTTTTTTATTTTCAAAAAAGTTTTTTACGGCAATAACTCGTGCTTGTTTGATAACTTAGGTATTTAGCCCGCCAGTATTAGATATATTGAGCGATTTCTACTTAGCGAGAAAATGGCGGTTTTTGAAATTATATAAATCCCAAAAGTAATATTTTTCGGAAATTAAACAGGATTCCAATGAGATTTTAATGTTTTTTATTTTGCCTGACTGAGCAATCTCAAGGCCAGAAAACAACGTTTTTCGTAAAATTTATTTCTATCTTGGCTAGTAAATGCATCTTACGTAATTATTTTTAAAATATATATAATTTTGCTGATAACGGAAGTCACGTGACAACTTTTTTTTGGCTCATTTGTAATAACTTTTCAACCACCTCTGGTTGCCAGTGTTTGATTTTTTAAGAAACTCTAAATTTAAAAAAATCCATTTGATGCCAGTTTTTTGGAGATCACTGTGTTTATATTTGTTTATAATGATTTTCTTAAGTAGCGTACAGTGTAGTTTGTCAATTTGATTTCGGCGCCGAATTGGCTGGCGTCGAGATGACTGCGCCCCGAGTTGTCCCGAGATGACGGAGTTGAAGTGGCGGCGCCGAGATGTCCTAGACCCTGAGCAGGATAACACAAGCGAACTGGACGATAACCCTACAAATGAATATGAAAGGTTTGGATTTAAAATTTTCTCACATCCTTCGGAGATGCCTAGATATTTTGAACATCAGATGAATGATATCGTGAAGAGTTTTGGAATGTTACATAATAGACAATCGTTTTTTGGCAAATTTGGTGAACCCTTTTTTGGTGATAATTCATTCAACTACGATCCTTTCCAATTTCCTCAATTAGAAGACTACCACAAAGAAAATGATAAAAAAACAAATTGTTTTTAGAAACTGTAAGCTATGATTTCATCTATTATGTTTCTATTAGGTTTCATTGATGTCAATTTGACGTATTTGTCGTTTATCAGGGTATGGACAGATCGTTGTCCGTTCTCAGTTGAAAGCACTTTAGATTTTTTCTGTAAATCGCTTTAAATTATGTTTACAAGTTTTTATATGTGCACCTAATTTTTGTTTAAAACTTAAACTTAAAATAATTAAAAGTTGGCAAAACTGGAAAATTAAAATATCTGAATATATAGTAATAGTTCCATTTAAGAAAAACATATTTGCAACCCTAAGCAAAATATTATTTTTCTACGACCACCACTAAAAGTAGGCCTTTTAGCGCTAGCTTTTTTCACTAAAAGTGATGTTTTATAATTTAGCATGTTTAAAATGAGATCAGCAGTTTACTTTTAGCCCTGTGCTAAAGGTGAAGTGACGTTATAAAACTACAATTTCTAACTGGAAGTGAGGTTGTAAAGTTATTCTAGTTACTTCTTGCGTTAGAGGCAAAGTGTTTTTTAAATAATTAAAGCGTTATGTAATGAATAAAGTCAGATGTGTACTTTTATAACTACCTTTGATAACTGACTTTGACAGTACTGGCTCCACAAACATTCACCTGTACGTCAAGGCCATCTCTTTACTACGACATAAATTATAACTGTCATAAATGCAAGCCTTTGTTAAATCGACATTTACGGATTAATAACAGAAAATTTAAGATCGTAGAAAAAATATTGTATGCAAACTCGTGCTAAAAGTGTTATTGCACTCGACATGTTATGAAACTCAGCCTTCGGCTTCGTTTCATAATTTTCAGGTCTCGTGCATAAACATAAACTTTTAGCACTTTTTGCATAAATAGCTATTTTCTCTAACTAACAGTTCTGTATTTAAAGCAGAAAAAACAGAATTTAATTTATTAAATATGTTTACCCTGTATCTGATTGGTCTAAAATATGCCTATTTTTATCATTGGTAAAAACCAAAGCTATGTGCAGAATCTGGAGATCTGACGAGATCTTGGAAGATGTTTTTTCACGATTACAATACTTTCTGCGCTTGAGGCAAGGAAAGTAAAAAGTACATATTAATATGTAGATATTATAAATAAACACATGTTAAGAGGTTCAAATATCAAAATAAAAATACAAATAGTAGAAAAGAATAGGAACTTGAACAAAAAACGTAAAACGAAATGTTAACATGTAAGTACACATTATTATGTGTAATAATAGTTATTTACTATACAAGTGGGTTAAGTGCATCATTAATATACGTGTGTGTTTGTGCACAAGTATATTAATGCTGCATTATCCATATGTATTGTACAACATTTTATCTGCAACTGCCCAAAATTGAGAAAAGTACAGTAAGAAAAATGTCACATCCACTCACATCTGTCATTTTCGAAAATATTTTAGTATGCAAATGTCATTATGTCATTCATTTGACACTATTTCCGTTAGATAACGAAGCAATTACACCACTAGTGCTGTAATGGAAGTTTATTACACCACTAGTGATGCAATTAGCTTCATTACCTAACTAAGATAGGGTCAAATGAATGACGCAATAAGTCCTTTTCCAAGCAGTTGTAGATACATGAGGCATCTGTGATTTAATTTTTATTACCTTTTGATATTACATAATCATTTTCATTGGTAGTTAGTAACTCACTCTAATTTCGTGTTTGCTGTGAGTATGGATAGAAATCGAAATATCTATAACCAAAAAAATCTGAAGTCAGAATTTTGCGAAAATTGGTTTATATTTTTCAATAATTTTAAATAATAAAAAAATATATGATTGTCATTATAGATATATACCAAAAGCTTGGGTTACTACATTTAGCCAATAAGGACCTGTGTAGGTTTCATTTACTTAGATGCTGATTGAAAATATAAGACTATTTTTTGCGTTCTGCAAAATATTCATTTAAAATTCCCGTAAGACAAGGGCAAGGCTGCTATTACTTGTTGTTAAGTTTGACAAGTTCCTCGATTATATTTTCTTAAAAGGAATACTTTTAGCTAATACAATAAAACTTTTAAAATAGTTGCTATTAGTATTAACTAGCAACCAGTGACACAAATGTCTCATTTAATAAAACAAAAAAGACCTAAATCACGTGATTTCTCGAAAACCGGAAGTGTGACATGATTGAAATTCGGTTCCTGACCTGACATGACCATTCCAAACATATAACTTTCATAACTTTTTTCTCTATCTCTTACGGTTTGGCTGCTGAAACAGCGACCCGGACGGACCAGCGTCCCGGACGGACGGAAATCACGTGATTTCTCGAAAACCGGAAGTGTCACGTGACTGAAATTCGGTTCCTGACCTGACATGACCATTCCAAACATATAACTTTTTTCTCTATCTCTTACGGTTTGGCTGCTGAAACAGCGTCCCGGACAGACAAGTCTATCAGATAAAGGACTAGCAGTCCAGTGAGACAAATGTCTCATTTAAAAAAAACAAAAAAGACCGTTTTTCAAATAGAACGCGTATTAAATAAAAACTGTACCCAGACCTGGAAGGTGTCAAAGTGGTTGCCTAACCGATCGAGGTTTGAAGGCGCAGAGGGCATCGGAACATTCTGGAAGCTGTCAAAGTGGTTGCCTAACCGATTGACGTTTTAAGGCGCAGAGGGTTGCAGCTCCGTTTGGCTGCTGAAACAGTTTTTATTTAATACGCGTTCTATTTGAAAAACGGACTTTTTTGTGATTTCTCGAAAACCGAAAGTGTCACGTGACTGAAATTCGGTTCCTGACCTGACATGACCATTCCAAACATATAACTTTAATAACTTTTTTCTCTATCTCTTCCGGTTTGGCTGCTGAAACAGCGTCCCGGACAGACAAAACGGCGTCCCAGACAGACACGTCTATTAGATAAAGGATTCTGGAAAGTGTTTATTTGTTTTTTAAATTCCTCAGCTATTCGCTGATGTGATATTCTTCGAAATTGGTTTGATTACTATCTGTTAACTATAAAATATTTGCAATGACAAATCCCCCCCCCCCCATCCCTACGGCAAACGAGTAAATCGTTTGTTTTCCTGAAATTTGGCCCTATATTCCTAAATGCATTTAACGGGACCCCCCAGTGCGTTTCACTGCTGCAGCATTCCAAACTCGCAAGTGCAAGTGAAAACCTATCAAAGTTAGGGAGTTCCTGCAGAGGTCCAAGGAACATCATCGGCGGCGGCGTTATTCTAAACCCGTAGGGCGTATAAATTTCGATAATACAGTACTAACTCCCGGTTCTCCGCCAATTAAATTTTCAATAAAGATGTGAGAAATTAATTATAGAACATAATGCGATCGCATACCCAAACCTCCATATTCTAGAACTATTGATTTCAAATGGAGTAGGTAAACTTGCTATAAGCGGCTTGGTTCTGGCCCAGCATCTCAACTCCCCTGAACGCAGCTTGAATAATAAGAAGCCCGAGCTAGGAGCAAAGTAAAATATCACAAACCTAAAACGTTAGCTGCACGTGGACCCGCCGATTGATTTTATTTTATGCCAACGGAACATGTAGTCGAGAACTCTACGGCTTGAGGTGAAATTGAAAATCATGGACTACGGGAAATATTGTATAGAAATTGTTAGCTTCGCGGTTATTTTGTGAATTGAAAAATTTGGGGTGCCTATTCAATTTATTGGAAGTTTAAGAAGGAATTTATACAGGATATGATAGTGAATTCCGACGTAAATTTAATAAAAACGTTACTGTCACTTCGCCGATATTAATAGGCCACGTAGAACTTATTACTTGCTTGTTTCGGAAGCTGATGTTGGGGAAGGCGCGCTTTATTTTAAAGTTGGTTTTGGCTCGAGTTAAAAGCCTGTAAAGAAAGAGTGTGCCAAGTTTTTGGCTGAGAAGAAATCAGCTGGGCTTTTACGAGCGATTTATTGAATTTCTCCTTCGCAATAGGAAATCGATTACTGCGTTGAAAGTGAAGCACTGATGACAAAAAATGTTGCTGCATCACATTTTTTCAGATTATCAAAACTGATATTCCATGGGTGAAAGCAACCATTTTTGAATTTTGCTGCGTTTGCTTGTGCTCATATCTTGCTTTCAGAATATAACTGAAAAGTTACTCCGCTTAGTGAAGTATACTTTTCTTGATTACATTTTTAAAATATTGTTTGAATTCTTCATATATATTTTCAAAATAATTTAAGAACTTTTAATATAACCATGGACTCGAACGACGTCACTATTTGTTTCTTGATGGTCATTCTAGTGAGAGTGTTTGTAAAAGATTGGGCGAAATTTTATGTACACGTCAAAATAAACAAAGAGTTACTATAATTGTTTACTGGAGGTATGGTGTCACACGTTTTATTTCATACCTGCAATTATTGCATTATTGGTTTAATTAAAAAAATTATAAAACAAATTCCCGAATTAAAAATATGAACATCTATGAAGAGCGAGCATCTATGGTAAACTGTTTGTTTTGTTAAACGTTGACGATAAAAAAAATCTAAAACCATTGTTTAAATTAGGCTTTTTGATACTTATTTCAGAAATAGTTATTTACGTGGCAAGCTTAGTAAATTAGCCTTTATGGGCGAGCCGGATAATTTGCAGGGTGAGCGACGTAAGAACGCGCCCTGTAATCCGGTGAGCCCCAATAAAGGCTAATTGAAAGCGAGTCGAGCAACAACGTTTTATTTCCTCTTGCTGAAAATATTAGTGATTAAAGAAAGATGTGTTTATTAGAAAACAAAGTGCTTGTAAAGTCGCCATGGCAACATTTTACAGGCACCGTATCTGTAAAGGTTCATTTACCGAGTCAGTTCAGACGACAGCAACATTTTACAGGCACCGGACTGTAAAGACTCATTTAGTGGGTCAGTTCAAATGACCTTTTAACAAGTCAAGAGGAAACAAAGTAATTTTATTATCTCTTGACTTGTTAAAAGGTCGTTTACAGGCACGGTGCCTTTAAAGTGTTACTGTCGTCTGAACCGACTCTGTAAATGAGTCTTTACAGTCACGGTGTCTGTAAAATGTTGCCATCACGACTTTACAAGCAACTTGTTTTCAAATAGACACATCTTTTTATAATCACAATTTTTTCGATTACCGGATTACAGGGCTCGCTCCTACGTCGCTCGCCCTGCAAATTATCCATCTAGCCCATAAAGGCTAATTTACTAAGCTTGCCACGTAAATAACTATTACCTGAGTCAAATAAATAACTGCAAAATTCAATAAGTTCTTTATTTATTTTATCAGCAATATTAATATAGGCTAAATTATTAGTCCGTTCAACACGATTCTTACTAAAAAATTGTAACGTTTCGAATTATTTGTGATTGCTCATCTTTTAATTTAAATGGTTTCAGAAAGGATAATATACACACTATATCAGGAAAGTATCTTTACTGTACTCATCAGCTTAAAATATTCGGCTTGACGCGACGGCCCCCTCGTCCTGTAAAGCATCACTTTTCTGATTTGTTATATAATCTACTATTATCTTCATCAGTGTTGTTATAGACCCTTAACCAAATTAATTTTAGTATCGTTAAGAGCTTCATTACCGCACTCAGTGCGGTAATGGATAGATATTACCGCACTCAGTGCGGTAATGAACATTACCGCACTCTTTTTGTATAAAGAAATGCATTGAACCAGAATTTATTGGTGAAGATAAAATATTGAGCAATACACGTTTGCTTATGGCACTTAACGAGACTCGTGTGATTGCCGCAAAACTCGGCGTATCGCCTCGTTTTTGGCAATCAAACTCGTTTCGTTAAGATGCTCATAATCAAACTTGTATCGTTAATATCTATTACCGGACTCAGTACCGTAAAGTTTCATTTCTCGATCTGTAATCATTAACGTAAACATGAATAATATGATACAGTGTGAAATACTTAAAATAATAATTAATGTTCTGTTATAAATCAAATCAATCTCGTGGATGTTAAAATTAGTATGACCTTAAGATTAACAGTACTTTATTTTAAAAACATGTTGCTTATACAGGGTGAGGCACCTAAAGTGTTACAGAGCAATAGCACTCAAACTATTGATCACATCCAAAAATGTTTCAGACAAAAGTTTCAGTGTTCGAGAAGGCCGTCATGTTGAATCACTCTATTTTTTTATCTGTGGAGGCGCTGAAGCTACGTCAAGGTCAACTCCACTTTTTTAAATGGAACCATGTATTTTTTTTTGATGAAATTATTACCGATTTGAAGACGAATTCAGCGACCTGCAACACAAGGTCATTCTAGTCACGCAAAGTATGAAAATAGTCGAAAAATCGAAAAATGCAACAGTGCAACAAACACGAGTCAACACGACGGTGCACCACCCCATTATGCTATGTGTTTAAGACAAGTGCTAAATGAGATTTTTGGCGAAAAGTGGATAGGACGAGGCGGTCCTGTAGCTTGGCCACCTCGTTCGCCAGATCTAACATCACCAGATTACTTTTTATGGGGTTTTGTCAAAGATCGCGTAATGGCGGTAGCACCTACCACGCCTGACGACATGAAAGACAGAATACGCCGAGCATGTACCGAAATTACACCACAAATGTTGGCTGAAGTTAAACGGTCTTTTCATCAGCGAATTAACAAGTGCTTACAAATCGAGGGTCATCACTTCGAGCATCTTCTGTAGGTAGACCCAAACCAAGGTTAGTGGATTCTTTGAAAGTGATTATTCCAATATTTTTCGATTTTTCGACTATCTTTATCTTTAAACTTTGCGTGACTAGAATGACCTTGTGTTGCAGGTCTCTGAATTCGTCTTAAAATCGGTAATAATGTCATCGAAAAAAAAATACATAGTTCCATTTAAAAAAGTGGAGTTGACCTTGACGTAGCTTCAGCGCCTCCACCGATAAAAAAATAGAGCAGTCCAGTATGACGGCCTTCTCGAACACTGAAACTTTTGTCTGAAACATTTTTGGATATGATCAATAGTTTGAGTGCTATCGCTCTGTAACACTTTATGTGCCTCACCCTGTATATACAAATAATTCTATATAATATGCTAAACACATTGAAAATAAACTTGTTTGTAATCTAGAAACTGTGATAGGGTTTTAAAGTTTAAATGTCCTTAGTTTACTAATCCATAACAACGCTGTAGTTTGTGTGTGTTACTTGTCGAAAAAGTAAATTGTGAGGAGTCTTTGTTGTGTAATTTGTCCGAAATATGTTCTCCACAGTAGAAATGCTGCCGCTGTTATGGAATGTCTCGCGTGACCCTTAAACTGCTGAATTGTTGATTACAGCACTTTAAGTGGATTATTGCTCGAACAAATTGCCTCAGATTTTTTAACCTGGTTTTAACACATAACTTATGAAAATGGTTACGAAAAAATGTTTTAGCAGGGTTAAACGGTAGCATCAATCATTTGGAACGATTACTTTTAAAACAATTATTTAATTGTTAATAGAGAAGAATAAATGTAGGCAGATGTTGCAAAAACTAAAAGTGCTTGGGAATTTGAAAATGTGATAACATTGACACTGTGCTTCGATAGAAAGGGATTTCGCATAAAAATAGTCTGAGAAAATCGTTATGAATAAAATGAAATTGTTTATAAAGCTAACGACACATACTATAACAATGTACATAGAATATCTGCAGAAGGGGGTTACTATTTGGTGAAAGTTTAGAAAGATTATGATGTAGTGAGAAAGGATATATGTATTTTTGAAATCGGCGCTAAAAATGCATTTTGATAGAATGCTTAAACAAACATTTTGAAACTTGAAATTGTTTATAGAGTAAGTAATTGAATTTATTTTGGTAAATTAAAAGCTTAAATCAAGTACTGGATATTTTTAGATTATATTTTGGAATGAACTCTTTCGGATTTATTTAGATATACGGAAGGGGCCATAATTATATATAACAGCAATAAGATAACATGAACAACAAAACAGAGTGCTTGAGTAAGAAAGAGATGAGAACACGATAAAATTATTTTAGTAGGCATCGTTAGCTGACTTATGTCATAATTAAAATAAGCATCATACCTACTCGAATATTTACTACTATATTTATCTCTTTCTTACTCAAGCAATACGTGTTATTTTCTTGTTCAAGTTATCTCATTGCTGTTATACCATGACATAAAAAAATTATTCTGAGCAGGCCTTGATATGTGTTATACGTTTGGCAGTACTGAAGTGTATTGTCAGTCTATGTCAAATTCGAGATTAAAAGGTTGAGTTTTACGTCAGTCTGTGTCAAACAACAAACAAAACCTAAGCTACTAATCTCGAATTTGACATAGACTGACAATACACTTCAGTACTGTAAAACGTATAACACATATCAAGGCCTGCTCAGAATCATTTTTTTATTTCATAGTATATAATTGTGGCCCCATCGGTATAATAAATAATGTAATTTTAAAATATTTTTGTATCAAGTCTTTAAAATTTAATTTTTGAAGGTTATTTGAATTTTATTTTGTACATATCAAATGAAACGAAATAACTTGTCAGGTTTTGAAACGTTCATAAGAAATATTTTTGAGGGTACTTGAATTGATCATTTATTTTAAATAAATAATATTATCCTGATTATAATTACTGTCTACAGTGTCTACTAGAGGAAAAGTACAAATACGTAAGAATTGTTAATATAAACACATCCGTTTGTCTGGCGGTAAGGAGTCTCATTGCATGAGTCAGTCGTGGTTGGAATTAATTTCGTATTGACATACGGTAAATCTCGAAGTTTATCAATTGTAATAAATGTCAAAGTGAGTAGTTTATACGTTTCATATGATTTACTAAACAGACGTACTTTTTATTTTATAACAAAGGTAAGTCAATTTACTGTATTGAAATAACATCAATATAATTTGTCAGATGCACTGCACAAAACAAGGGTGTATTACAGTGTTGACCAACCAGAAAGGCTATTTCAAAACATGCAATACTTTGAGTAAATCTAAAACAAACTTTAAGTCCTCGTAAACGTCTGCACAAACCATCAAAATTCCAAATCACTATCTTCATGTTAAGTAAAACACACTGTATCAGCACATTACGAGTGGGAGGAGTAAACATGCGAATAGTAAAGAAAATCGAAGAAAATGAATTGCAACAGAAAACAGATTTTGAGTACCTTCTTCGAACATAGACCATCCACGGAGATACATAGGTTATTACAAGAAATGCCAAAACAAGGGCAATGAAAAATAAATGTATGAAACGATATAACACGGAACAAATAAAAGTGAGACAGTAGAGGTTGGAAGGAAGATGGAAAATTGGATACATAGGAAAGGATTATTGATGAAATTTCAGTATTTATAGATTGGTTTCCAATACTATACCGTTATTGTATTTTAATTGAACTAAACAAACACATGAAATGTAATTCATAATAGCCGCCAGTTGTTAAAAATAAAAACGACCCTTGGCCGTCAAGGACCACGTGATCTTTAAAGAATAAAATCACTCATAACGGCCGCCGGCCGTTAAGGATCACGCAATTTTTAAATTGTGTTTAATAAATTATTCTTTCTTTCTTATTATTCTACAAACAATCTTAACGACACACGGCCGATACGAAAATAACGGACTTGGTTGATTATAAACCCCGGCTATAGCCTCGAATTACAAAATTTAACAGCGTCTGTTAGTTCCTATAATTATATCGGCCTAATGACGTTAAGAATCATTATCTTCATCGGTCTTTTATAGACTACTAGCAAGATGCCCGTTCTTCGTACGGACTACAAATGTTTTTTCTTCTAAATCTTAAACGAAGTCTAGAATGCTCCCCTCCTCCCCAACTCAATGCGCTAAACTAACAAACGCTGCAAAATAGTATTTTAGGTAAAAAGCAAATAATATTCTTCCGAAAAAAGTTCTCCATAACCCTTTTATGCTTCACGTAACCCCTGGAAATGTGTATGTAGTTGTCGTTCTCCTTGTATAGATTGATAAAACTATAGGTGTAGTATAAGAATAATAATAAATGTACTTATTAAGTGTTGTATTCATAAATTGTAGCAACATACCAGTTTCCATCACGTGGAGGTGGAATTTCGGAAATCCTTCACACGAAAAAAAAATCAATAATTTTAACCTCTTTTTAACTTCATTTTACTTTTACCCCGTTTTCACTCATTTCACAATGAAATTTAGAATAAAAACTTTAAACCACTTTTTAAAGATTTAAAAAACACACATATGCCTAAAAAACATGGTCATCAGAAAACACGGGAAATACGAAAGGTTCTTTAATTCACCCCGAAGCCAGATTTGCACCTTTAGGGGTTGATTAGGGCAAAATCCTGAAATACGTTTCTAGGTATTTGCATTCACAATCTTTTGAAGTAAACACCAAGTCGCTATCTCATTGGGTCTTAGAGATATTGAGGAACTCGTAAAAACACATTTTACCCCTTTTCACCCCCGTAGGGGTTGAATTTCAACCTTTTAATCTATTTTATTGTATAATGGAAGTCACAGCGAAAAAAATTAATAATCATAACCCCTCTACCCCTTTTCAGTTTTTCCTTCTTTTACCCCTTTAGGGTTAAAATTTTCAAGTGCCCTTACACCCCTTTCTAAATATTTAAAAAATACATCTATATGCCAAAAAATAATGTTTTAACTCAATCAACATAGGAGATACGTAGGATTCTTTAATTGACCCCCAATCCAGATTTGCACCTTTAGGGGTTGATTAGGGCCAAATCCTAAAATACGTTTCTAGGTATTTGTATTGATAGTCTTTGCAAGCAAACACCAAATCGATATCTTATCGGGTGTAAGAGATATTGAGGAATTCGTGAAAACACATTTTACCCCTTTTCACCCCCTTAGGAGTCGAATTTCAAAAAATCCCTTCTTAGCACTACCTTACGTAATAAATCAAACCTTCCACCCAAATTTCAAGTTTCTAGTACCAGTGGTTTCGGCTCTGCGTTGATTAGTCAGGGTTATGACTTTCCTTTATATATGTATAGATTAACCAAATTAATTTTATTATCGTTGAGAGCTTTATTACCGCACTCAGTGCGGTAATGGATAGATATTAACGCACTCAGTGCGGTAATGACACTCTTTCTATATAAAAAATACATTCAACCAGAATTTATTCATGAAAAAAAAATATTGAACAATTCACGTTTGCTTATGACACTTAACGAGACTCGTTTGATTGTCGCAAAACTAGGCCCACCGCTTCGTTTTGATGCTCATAATCAAACTTGTATCGTTAAGATCTGTAACACCTACATTGTAGTGTATTTTAGGGACCCCTTAATTTTTTGAGTAGTGTGTGTAGACTGCTACGAGTAGATACGGGGGTGACAACACTTAATTTACAGTGACCAAGAAGAAGAAGAAGAGTAAGGTTTAGAAGAGCGTGGATGCATTCCGCCAAAGAAGATTTAAGAAGTTTGAAAATGCGTAATTGGAAAGAGATAACGCAGAATAGACATGGATGCAGAGAATTTATAGAAGCTGTGGGCCAACGTGCTTCGTAGCGGTAATACATAATACAAAATTGTGACGTGATTCATATAATATAGGCGACACTCTTAATGATTGATTTTTTTCAAAACTACACCCCACTCTCTTTTTAACATATTTTAATTGTTTTCCAATATTAAGAGATATAATAGCGCTTCTAACGTTTCAAAGGAAGTAGTGATTTTTTATACTTTCAACGACCAAGTTAAAACTTTGCTGATGGAACATTAATCTTGTTCTAGCATTAGCAGTTACAATCACAAAGTAGATTTTTAAAAGTTTGGAAACAGAGTTGATAACTGTTTTTTAGTATTAAGATTTATTTTCAGTGAAATCTATTTTACATTATCATATTAGTTGCGGAATTAATTAAATTTCATTATTATTGAGATAGTCTATTATTGTCTTCCTTAATGTTACGTAAATTAGTTTATCTTACAGTAGCACCTATTACCATACATTATACAACTGTTTTCAGTGACTAAAATGAAGTTTTACTCACTAGTGAGTATAAATCCCTTTATACTCACTAGTGAGTAAAACTTCATCAAAACAATTGTATAATGTATGGTAAAAGATGCTACTGTAACTATCTATTGTCCGTTTCGCGACATATTCTGACGACGCAAACTATTTAGGCACAAGAATTGCTACTGTAAGATAAAACGTCGTATATCACACGTGAGCGAAATTCCATTATAAGCTCGTGAGAAATTGTATCGCTCGTGCTGCGGCACTCGCGATTCAAAATTCTCACTCTTAAATAATGATGCATTTTTCTCACTTATAATATAATCTACTATTATAAACAATCCGAGATTGAATGTGTGTATGATGCTTTTATGCTTAGCATATCGCTGTCTAGCCTAACACTGATAAGATAGAAAGATTTAGGGTTAAGTAAGTAAGTATATTGCTATGTTTAGTCACCTTTTAAATTAAACTAACAAACCGCGCGCTACGCGCTGCGAGTCTTGAATCGGCGCGCACGTGAAATAGGATACGCGAAAGGTCAAGCTCCGAGCCGAGCGCTAAGATAAGAAAAACAAAACCTAAACAAATATAAACATCTGCGAAGCCGGAACGTGAGATTTTATTTTGTGCCACAGACACACATTAAGGAAATAGTATATTGTGTATCTAGGACGAAAAGCGTAACATTCCCAGACGACTGTGAATATTGTTGGGCGAGGCGAACGCCGAGCCCAACAACACAGGAGTCTGGGAATGTTGCTTTTCGTCCAAGATACACATACTATTTTTCCGCCAATCGAAACGAGTAATTAAAAAATTAAGAAAACGTGTCTTTCTAAATCCTCTATATAATAAAGGAGAACGATCTAAACGTGTGTGTTCGTCAAGACAATTACAGACGCCATGACCCTGATTGAGTGAATACGCCTCGAGGGGCGGAGCCTGAGGGCCCCTTTGGAGAGGGGCGAAGCCCCGCGGGCCCCATTGAGGAGGGTTGGAGCCCCGAGGGATTTCTTGGAGAGGGGCGGAGCCCCGAGGGCCCCCTTGGAAAGGGGCGGTGCCCCAAGGACCCCCTTGGAGAGGGTCGGAGCCCCGAGGGCTTCCTTGGAAAGGGGCGGAGCCCCGAAGGCACCCTTAAAAAGGGGCAGAGCCCTTAGGGCCCCCTTGAAGAGGGGCGGAGCCCCTAGGGCCCCCTTAGAGAGAGTTGAAGCCCCGAGGCCCCCTTGGAAAGGGGCGGAGCCCCGAGGGACCCCTTAGAGAGAGTTGGAGCCCCGAGGCCCCCTTGGAGAGGGGCGAAACCCCGAGGGCTTCCTTGGAGAGGGGCGGAGCTTCGAGGCCCCCTCTTGGAAAGGGGCGGAGCCCCGCGGGCCCCCTTGGAGAGGGTCGAAGCCCCGAGGGCCCCCTTGGGGAGGGTCAGAACCCCGAGGGTTTCCTTGGAGAGGGGCGGAGCCCCGAAGGCCCCTTTGGAGAGGGTTGGAGCCACGAGGGCCCCCTTGGAGAGGGGCGGAGACCCGGGGGCTTCCTTGGAGAGGGGAGGAGCCCCAAGGGGTTCCTTTTAGAGGGTCGGAGCCCTAAGGGCCCCCTTGGAGAGGGAATCTCTTTCATCCTTTTTTTAATTCAATTAGCGAACCGAAGCGTAGTTCGGGTGACTCACTAGTTATCAATAATTACATTCGAAAAATATTCCCTGCCTAGGCCGGGAATATTATTCCTGTACAGTTTTGTTGTAAATTACCTAGCAACGGCTGGTGTAATGGAATGTTTGACTTTGCTCCACAAAATTGTGTCAATAATGTGTCAGTTCTAGTACGATTGGCGGAAAATTATATTATAGATATCAAACAGCGAATGTTGTTCAATAACTTTTCAAAATTTTAACGGTGAAAAATACCTTACTAACTTTGGTAAATTACTAATACGTGTATTTATTTGTCACTTTTAATTAAAACGATGTCCCATATGTCTTTGAGGAACCCCTTTTTAGAATTTAGATGCATTAGCAGTTTCGCTTTTCAGCTGCAGCATGTTGGATTATTCATACTTGATACTCTAGAAGATCATTCACCCGCATTCTAAACATGTCTTTAAATAACGTTCTGTGGTTATTTGGTAAAATGTCATTCTTTAGAACAGAACCCAAAAATGTTCAGCTATAGGCTATTTAGTAGTAGAGCTGCAAGTTTGGCTACCGTTTGAATGCCAGAAAAACAGTAGTTCGGTTTTATATTTTAGTAACTGAACATTGAATGTTTATCATTTTACTATTCTCAAATACCGCATGCAGTAAAAATGTCTTAAATTGTAATTTTCTTCACCTGAGGTCTTCGTTATTTTACTGTAGCATTAAGTTGCTTACAACGGTGTTGATAATTAAGACATGACAGCTTTGAGTGCCATATTTACATATCCTTTTCCTGTATTAATAGCAGACTGAAGCGGCAGCAAATTCAGTATGTTTAGTTCTTATTTTCGGAATATCTTCCAACTGATAGCTGCGAATCCGTAGCAGCAATGCTGCTAATGAGAATTTGTGTTGCTGTTGCTATGAGAATGCGCACACTTGTCTTTGTTCAAAGCAAATTACATAAACATGTTTACGCTACCGCAGTGCAACGAAAACAGTAACAATTAATGCATTCCTCTTATCCTTATTTAAATGAGCGAGATGAAAAGTAGACTGGTATAGGTAGTATTTTTGTTTTATTAAAATAAGTATTCCTACTATGACGATGGGCACATGGAACTTGAAGCAATTTAATGGAATAATAATTATTAATCGTTTTTAAGTTTAGTGTACGAAAATTAAGGTTAGTGGTGAGGTAGTGCTGAAATGAATCAAACCATTGATAAGGGTTCGTGAATTATATTTGCATTTATAGGATAGTTCAAACACACCTGGTTTTTAAATTTAATTTACTGAAAACGTCCACTAGCAAAAGTGCTGTTTATATAAATTATTATAAACGATGGATCTGTGTATTATTTTTATACTTGCTTTCTCCAATTGCCGAACCATTGTCATTATTGCATGTTGTCGTCTATTTTGCTATCGGTGTTTCGTGCAAAAATTGCTACATAAGGATTGTCAGTTTAGATAATAAATTATTTATTATTTCTACGGTAATTGCTTAAAGAAGCAAAATAGTTTTTTAGTATATAGAGCCAGTGTTGTGTTTGTATCTGATTTTTTGGAGGTCAGTTTTTCGACCCTATTCAGTACGAAGATTATCATACACTAACTATATGCTTTCTCTACAAAAGAAGAGTTTATATCCCTGAGTAATGCGAACTGAATTATGCAATTTTGCAATTAATTCCTTGCTTGTTGTACGTATGTTGTTGAAATTACGATGCAATATACTATTAAAAATAATAAAGATCACAAATGCACTATACTTGGTGTTCTTTCTTTTAACTTGTTTTGAAAGTGCAGTGTAAATTTTAAAGGTATATAGTGGTAATGAAAACGAGACAACATGCAAAGTTGGATTCATATATTCGTAACCCGACTAACAGGCAGACGTTAAACAGTTTTAAAATTCTAGTAATGTATTAATCTAACTTGGCTAGAAGCGATTGATGAATACCAAATTTATCTGATTTTTTAAACAAAATTGCAAAAATGGACGAATTTCGAATTCCTGCAATGGTTAAATATTTATAAAAGTTTAACATCACAGAACACTTTTATGGAGATGGGGAATAGGAAGCTCTGCATATAGATAAAAAAATCTGTGGTGGCACTTTTCTACATACAGCCGTCTTTCACGTGCGTTGCAAAGAAATGGCTAAAACATGTATTTATTGTTTCATAAAAAGTCAATAAATTCCATGTTTTATGTAGCATTCACTAAATGCACTGTAGAGAGGGTCCTAGAAATAAGTACGCAAAAAAATCTATAGCATCCTGAAGGTGACAATTCTTGCAAAAATATTGTATTCTGACTATTCAATTCACCTGTCATCTGTCAAAAAGTGACCAATGAAAATCCATAATTTGATGTTTTTTGACCAATAAAAAAAATTTCAGCGAATATATCTTCTTAGAAGGTATTTAAGTGAATATTTTAAACAAATGTAGTTTTTATTAGGAAAAATCAATTTTAGTTTCCTGTTACTATAGAAATTGCATAGTTTCTTGCTAGATTTACTGAAAACTAATTTAAAAAGATAGTTTGGTTTATTGAATAGTCCCTCCCTTAGTCAGTAGATTGTTTTTGCGGTTGTCCATGGGGTTGGCAAAAAGGGCCTATGAAGGCCTACTTGCTAGACATGAGTCTCCACACAAATACTACTATTATTACTACTATTACTACTCATGTTCATTGCTCTTGCAACTAGGACTCGTGCTAGCATATACGCCGTAATCGTACCAAAGCGCAATGGATATTTGTGCTGCAAAAATAGTCGACATAACTTTGACTATTCATGGTATTGTAAGTGAGTATTTTAAAGCGAGCAGACTTCCAGAAATATATAGTTGCTAAGAAAATAGGTTCAATATTGACAAGATTTTTGTAATGTTCAACAATACTTCTAAGAACAATTAATAGGTCAACAATAGTAAAGTAAAAAGAGGAGACACACTGCATATTTTAATTAAAACTTGAATCATTTTTAATTCAGCAGTTCTCATGACTATTTTGCGAACTCAGAACACACCGCAAAATGGATCTGTAGGGACCTAGTACTCTAAAGTTGCTATGACAACACTTTAGACGATTTCTTCATTAACAATAGAATACATAACAATACTGTGTCAAAATCGAGTTCGCTGGTTAGGTTTTGGGTCAGTCTGTGTCAAAACTGATGCAAAACCTAATCTTATAACCTCGAATTTGACATAGACTTACAGTAACACCAACCAGCTCCGACATATTATTTTAAAATTATGACCGCCATTGACCAAGATAATTTTTGACATCCCGGTATTTAAAAACCAATTTTTAAATCAATTTGGTGGTTTACAGAACTCGTGCCAAAAAATCTTGTATGCAATACGTTAACAAGCCTACGTCTAAGCTCAGTGGTAGATTCCACAATGGCGTCAGCGTAAGAAGGGGTGTAGGCTTGTTAATTGTCGCCCGGAACGTGGGGCCAACCTTTGGTAGACACCAGAGGGAAGTCACGCCCACTACAATGGTGAAGTCAAGAAGGAAGGGAAACATGGAGACAACTCCGCCAAGGATCATGGAGGAACCTCAGCGGACACCGCGACAAGGAGGAAGTCTGAACAGTTCGGAAATAATAGAAGACAGCGCACCCTCATTCCCGTGTGGACAAAGGACACCGCCTCCGAGTCCCAGCCCAGTGCGACAGGAAGTCAACGAAGACAACCAACAGCAAATGGCACACCACCTTGCGAGCCTAGCAAGGGCAGCAACAAGGACAAACCAAGATGAATGAAGAGGACCAACACCACTTCTGGGAGTGGTAGTAAACACCCAGTGGCGCCCAAATCAAATTTCAACATCACCACCAACAACCATGATCCACAACGATTCACAGCAATCTCAAAGATCCCTCATCACCAGCTTTCTGGCCTGCACCGCCAATGTGCTACCAAAAGCTCAGCACCAGCTCTCTGGCCAACACTTCAAATATGCTGCCAGAAGCTCGCCGCCAACTCTCTGCAGAAGCTCCAGCACCTGCACGCAGCACAAACTCACCGAGAAGAGCAACAGGGGAACAGCGCTCGCTGAAAGGCCCAAGCCCACAACTCCACCGGAACACGCACAACAGGTCCCCGAAGCTATGACTTGCCGCCTCCGCCACCGAGGGTAAATCTGTCCGCGCCATGGATACCCCAAGCCTCCACCCGCACCCACCGCGTGCCGCCGAGGTGTATCCTTTCGCAGATCCACCCAGCACGTGAGGAATGCCGCAACACCACCATACTTCGCCTGGTCACGTGCGCCCGCTTCCGGAACATCAGGTACAGCCCCTTTTACGACGAGGCTCCACCTAGCTTCTTCTCCAGACGTCAACGCGTCCAACTAGCCCAAGCAGCCCCGACCAAAGTGTCTCCCCTCAGCCGCCTCCACGTCAGCAACCCGGGTCGCCTAGGGAAACAGAAACTCCGCGTCAAGGAGAGGACTTCGCCTAAGCACGCACTTCAAGATACCGAAGTCCTGGCGTCACGCTTACTTCTCCGCGGAGCGATCTGGTCAAGACTGGACCCTCAAACTTCGCCCGCACCAACCGCGTGCCGCCGAAGCCCGGCCACAGATCCGCCCCAGCACGTGAATAAGCTCACGCCGCCAAGGGACTTCGCTTGGACACGAGCCCAGGTTCCAGGAGTCCTGACCGAAGTTTCCAACACCCCAGGTCGACATCCGCTCCCATGAGTCCCGGCTGACGACACCTTTCATCGGAACGCTTCCATCGCCACCAAGGCCCCAACACCAGCCCTCAACGGCCCAACATCGCGCTCATCGAGATACCTCCAACCGAGCAGCGCATCATTCCACAGGGATTCAGAGACCGCTTAGTCCAAAGATGTATGACGGCCAGCGAACCCGCAAAGGAAAGATCCCCCCGGTTCCCGCAACCTGCTACAGAGGATCATGCGGCTCGCAGCCAAACATCACCATGTGAGGATTCACAAGGGCGTCTATGGGTAACCGGCCACTCATATCTCGCAGTACCACCAAGGAATCCGCCGCTAAGCCAGTTAGACGTTGTCGAGGAGAAAAATTCACGCCGACCAACTCCGCCCCTTCTTCCCAGCTCCTTAGAAAATTCATGCACGGATCGAGGACGCCAAAGGAGGGGGGAATTAATATGAACCGGTTAACAGAAAACGAAGTAATTTTCCATCGCCAAGCAGGCAGCGAACAAATTACAAAAACATCTGTTTACCAGTAAATCGACCCGATTCTACAAGAATTTAAAAGAAAACCGTACAAAATAAAACAATAAATCGCGGCATGCTCGCTCAAAGGAGCACCAATTCTCAAGTGCAATAAAAGGGCCAACGGCTCTTTAAACCTCAATAAAATCCGGAAGCCCGACAAAAACAGCGCTGCGGCAAACGAAACTCCAAACGTGCGACCAAATTATTAATCCAAGTCCAATCACTAAAACGCTCTTAAAACAGAGTGCGCTCAATAAAAAACCCCACATAAGGATACCTGCCGATAGAAGGAATAAGCCGCCACCTGATAAAACAACGCCCAAGTCTCTAGCACACATACAGGTCGATTAAAAATAACTTTTCCATCAGCCAGCAAACATATCACCGCTCGTAATGCGGACGATGGTGGCAAGAAAACACTACAGAAATTTCGAAGTACACGGCGGCCCGGCGAAGACGTATTTTTCTAACTGTTAAATCAGGACACAAAGCCGCTTACATCCGGCTAAATATTACACATTAAATTATAATTAACGGAAGGAAGCATCCCAGGAAAGCGTGAATAGTCTCAAAATTCATAGAAAATTATCGCGCAACCAATCGAAGCAAAATAACTTCTTGACATACGCAATAAGAGTAATGCTTAATTAAGTTTTACGCCGAACAGTTCAACTAATCTTTACCAAAACCTAGCAAATTGGGTGTCGTTAGAATCGACATTTCAACGACTATTGATTGCGACTCAAATCAAGTCGATAATTGATCACGCCGCTCAATTAAACGCTATAATCCGAAATACATCAAAAACGGGCAAAACATCCCTCCTACTTTGACCAATGAGCTGCGAGATCGCGTTTGACAAAGGACTGGCTCCTTTAAATAGTCAGACGCTGGCAGTAGGAAATCACTCAACCCGGCCGAGTCAAACTCAACACAGCATCCAGCTCCGAGTCCACCAGCAGCCAACTCAATCCAGGAGAGTCCACCAGCAGCCACTTCAGCTCCAGGACTCAACTCCAGCCTTAGAAGCTTCTCCAGGACCTCCAGCCTTCTAGGACTCAATCCAGGAGAGTCGAACCAGCATCAACTCAACCCAGCTAGCAGCTCCAGCCTTCCAAGGATCTACCAGCCCCAGCCCTCTCCAGAGCCTATCACCTACGTGGACTTAGGGCCAATCCTCCGCATTGGACTCTGCTGCCTTCCGTCTTCGGAAAAAGTTGGGAACTCGAACCACTTCCGCCATGGACACCCCCAGGTCTGATACGTAAGCCAGCCCGGAACCATTGGAGGTTTCCTCTCGCGTCCGCCGCCTGACATCGAGCCTTGTGTTCCAGAAAGCGCCGCCACGAGGAATTATTCGGCCCATCGCCCAAGACGCCCCCTGCCTCCCCCTTGGCCCAGATCGCCCGCGCCCGGATCCAGGAGCTAAACCGGCCCCCTACGTACTGGGAGGGACGCCTGCCGTCAGGGAGCCCACGAACGCCGACAAGGGCGCTCACCCCGGATTTCGTTGGCTTCACGGACGAGAGCGATCCGGAGCTCGGCACCCCACAGAGGAGCCCGTTGGTGCAGCACCTGCGAGACGCACCTTTTGCCCGGCTGCGCCGCCCGCCGACCCCCCAGACTCCCCGTCCACGGATCCTCAATTGGGACCTTGAGATGCGACTGACGGACGCCGAGGAAGCCGAGCTCGAAGCCCTGTGGCAGGCTACCTGCCCAGATAGCAGCCCACGTCGCGGCCCCCGCTGGCGACGGACCACCCGTCCCCGGACTCCCCTAGCGGAAGCCCGACCCCGCGCGCTGGCAACGCCCCGCTCCAGCCGCCGTCCCCGAGAGGCCTACTCGATCCGCCGACGTCCAAGGAGAACTTTCCAGCGCCCGCTACAAGCCGTGCCCCGGACTGCTTCCCGGAAGGACCGGACTGCGTCCAGGCCGCGTTCCCCGCCTCCGGCCAGTAGGAAAGACCGCCCCATCACCTCCCGCGCCCCCAGCGCCCGAGTCTAGATGACTCTTTGTGTATATATTTCTTTTCGTGTTTTTTTTTTGTATATATAATATTAAGTTTTGTTTGTATGTATCATAGTGGCCGTAGAAATAAAAGTATTAAAAGTTTACACCAATCAATTAGCAGCATCGACCAGGGTAACGCCTACACCCCTTCTTACGCTGACGCCATTGTGGAATCTACCACTGAGCTTAGACGTAGGCTTGTTAACGTACTCAAAATAGTTTTAGGGTACTTCTCTCATTAAAGACTCGGCTTTACCTACTCGAGTTTGCGTATTTGATACATAAATAGCTATAGGAACTGTGTTAACTCATTGGCTCCCTTTATGGTTTTTTGTGCTCTTATTTCAGGGACATTCTCTAGAGTGTATTGAGAAAAATATTCAAAAAAGGGCATACAATACAAAGGTAAATTTATTTGTTGGTACATTCAAAGAAAAATAAGGAAAAATAGCAAAAAATAAATTTAAAAGATTTATAAAATTAAATAAATATATTTTATGATCAATAAATTCTAAAAATGATTTTGTCGTTGACTAGCGTCAGAATGTTTATTGTAGAGAAAATCATGGATAAATACCTATTTACGGCACGAATGCCATCAAGTTGTTATAACAACGAAATAAACACAACCAAAGGTCATTCAGCTTTATTTATATTAATATGACTAGCTTTTACCCGCGACTTCGTTCGCGCGAGGTTCGTTATTTGTGTATTAAATAATGTTCCGCCCCACCCCGCCCCGTCTCGACCCTTCCCGTCCCGTCCCGCCCCTTTCCCTCCCGTCCAGTCCCGTCCCTTCCCGTCCCGTCCCGCCCCTCCTCTTCCATCCCATCCCCTCCCCTTCCATCCCATCTTTTTCCTTCCCTTTCCGTCCCGTCCGTCCCGCCCCGCCCCCCCCGTCCCGCTTTGCCCCGTCCCGTCCCGTCCCTTCCCTTCCCGTCCAGTCCCGTCCCGCTCAGTCCCGTCCCGTCCAGTCTAGTCCCGTCCCGTCCCGTTTCTTCCCTTATGTTATGTTCACCGTCTTGGACTTAAAAATAAATGCCATTTTCGCAATCAACGTCCCAATAAACCTCAATAACGACACCCATATCGATTTTTAGGCTTACTTACCCCATTTCACCCCCTAAGGGGTTGATTTTCGGAAAATCACGAAATACGTGTTTGCTTATTTGTTTTTAGGAATAGTCCTACGAAGTTTCAAGTCGAAATGTCTATTTAATATTATTTTTCCATACAAAATTGGAACCCCCATTTTACCCCTTTAGGGGTTGAATTTCGAAATATCCTTCCTTATTCCTTGTATACATCATAAAGGGAACCTCTGTGCAAAATTTCAGCTTTCTAGGTCCAAGGGTTTGGGCTGGGCGTTGATGAGTCAGTCAGTCAGGACTTTTAGAAATATATATAAGACTACTACAACTAGAATTGCCACATATTGTGATACTCGACATCGATGTAAAGCGGTAGAAAGGACACGATCGCTTCTTGAGGAAAAATGCTAATCTGTCTACTAAAGGATCCAAGGGTTCGGCCAGTCTTGTTTTTATTTTCTTGCGAATCTGCAATATATCCCTCAGCAACTGCATCGCTCTTCCAATCTCCATGTCTTTTGAGTTTAAAATATCTCCATGAAATTTTGGAGAGGTAATAAGAAGATGGGGGACATATTTAAACATATCTTTGACATTTGCCCCCTCTCTCCGTTTTGAGGGATGAGGGTAAATTTTGGAATTTTAAATAGGATGATGCATTTTTGTTTATAAAATTCAAATCTACGTAAAAACTACGTTTGTGTACAAGAATTTTTTTTATTTGCTCTTGACCAAACCCGCTTTGCCTGCTTATTAGTGGCACCTGAAATGTTATAGCGGGTAGGTGCGTAATTCATTTAGAAAACGAGTAAGAAAGTGGTTGAAAGTTGAAGGGGGACATTTCGACCAACTTCTCATTCAGGACAGACTATGAACAGAGAGAGGGGGTAAATATCAAAAATATATTTAAATATGTCCCCCAATTTCCCTATTACCTCACCAAAATTTCATGAAAATATTTTAAACCGAGATATCGCCTTGTAACACTTTAAAAAACTCAGCTAGTAGAATAAAATGAACTTCTCATTTTTACAGTTTTTGGTCTTCAAAGTTCATGTATTTTTTATAAGATCAATATAAGTCACTGCGGTATAATCATTTAAAATCGTAAATATCCTAGTCCTGTGAGTCTTTGTGTCCCTGATATAAACGACCAGTACGGAGCTTTCCTCCTTGACATCAGCAACGCATAAATCACTAACTCTGCACGTCGACAAGCGCCCTGAAACTTTAATTTTTATATATATAGTTCAGGAAAATTAGTCAGCTAATTATCTTCTTATAATAATATTTTTGACGTTTCGTCAGCTCAGCTGACTTCCTCAGAAAATACACAACACGTTGAAATACAATATACTTATGTAATGTCGATTGAAATTTTGAGATAGTGAGTTTGTACAATGTTCTAAGGTTAATTCTTACAATATAGCTTGAAAAGAATATTTAAAACGGTTTCGTAGATGTCAGATGTTTTTTGTAAAGTTTTTGTGCCAGATTATATAAATAATTTTGATAGTAGATAACGCTAGAAAAATATAAAATTTACATGGGAAAATATAATTAGACAATTGAAGATCTTAACATGATAATTTTAGGAAATATTTTAAATGTGCACTCAAATCGTTTATTTTTTTCATACGACCGACGTCTATTAAGTCAGATTTCCAGCTTTATTTTGCGTTGAAAAGTACAAAATATAATGACGTTAAATGCGATTTCCTATGATTTTAAGTAGCGCTTACTCATAAAAAAGCTGTGTATGGTTACTATTGCTCATATTTCGTAGAATACAAGCAAAATGTGCTCGCTCCATAAACTTACATTCGAGTTGCTATAACGCAAGTTGACGTTTCATACAGTTCCACATATTCGCAGTTTGAAACAAAGTTTCAAACGTAGGAAATGACTCGTTCAGTCATGAAAATCTGCTCGAATTTCCATACATATCTGTCAACAAATTTGCGTTTAAATCAAATAACCTCCGTTCCAACTGACGTATACACGTCAGAAATCCGGTCAAAATCCAGCTCGTTGCAATCCGATTACGAAGGATAACTGGATTCGTGCAAAATGTATCTATTTTACGATCTAGACATGAAAAGCCACGGAAATTATGTCTGCGCGCATCTGTAACCTTATTTATACACGATATTGCATTGCTGATGCCAGGTAGATGTGCCGATGTGCCCACTTTTTGACGCATGACCGGTTCTTTTGCTCGCACACGGGGCTTTGATATTATTAGATACAAAGTACTGAACGGAAGGGTTGATTTTATTATTTTGTCAGATTTGAATATGATGGGGGAATAATAAAGATTTTCGACGCGGAAATGCAATTTAAGGCATTAAATGTATTGATGCCGAATGCAGTCATCCCGTTCTCTGCAATTCGTTATTAATTTTAAAACGTTAGACTACCTTAGATTGGACTTCAGTAATTATTAAATACCAGGGACGGACTAGTTAGATCGGTTTAGGTCAGGTAAATCGGTGTTTATCTAAAGGGTTTCCCAATAGGAACGATATGTTTTTAAAACGTTATAGCAACCATATCAAACATTTTAGAAATCTCACTAGCTGTCATTTGTTGTTAGTATAGTTTGACAATTCATCATGTCAAAATACACGATTCAACAACGTTTGGTTATTATCCAAAAATTTTATAAAGAGAGAGAAACGTTTGGTGAGTCTGTAATCTACAGAAATGGAACTGTTACTTGGCCTCCAAGAAGTTGTGATTTAACACCTTTGGACTTCTTCTTGTGGGGTTATTTAAAGTCGTTGGTCTATGCCAATAAATCTCGAACTATTGACGCTTTGAAATTGAACATCGAACGCTGCATTAATGAAATTACACCTGAAGAATTGCACAAAGTTACCGAAAATTGGGTTCATCGGATTCGATCCTGCAAACGAAGCCGAGGTGGACATTTGAATAATGTGTTATTCAAAACATAATTGTCATAAGATGTACTATAAAATAAAGAAAAAGTTTTGCTTTTGTCTCAAATATTTTGTATTTTATTTAATTTTAAAAACATATCGTTCCTATTGGGAAACCTTTTAGTTCTGATTATTACAATATAAGCGGAATTGTGCACGATTCTAGTAAATGTTCTTATCCACCCTAAATAATAAACAAAAATCTATCTTCTCCAAGTAGACTATGCGTTTTTTATTATTGTTGTTGTATCTTCACAATGTGAAGTCAGTTTTATTTTAAGTAATATAATAATCAACGTATAACATGAAAATAAGAACACAATTTTTTGTTTTTTGGACATCTTAAAAACTGAGGCGGCTAGGTATAATTTCTTTTTTTTAAAATATTATTAGCATTATAATGTACAACTTTACCCTAATTTAACCGAGTTTGTATCTCTTACAGTTTTGGAAATCTGAACGTTGAGCATCGAAATTGTATAACCTTGTATATAAATAACTGATTTCTTGGAAAATTATATTCTCGGACGTGTTCTCGGGCCGCAAAATGTATGATTCCGGTTTGTTATCGTCATTACTAGGCAGGCAAAATAACAATTTAAAAATATACTCGTTGCTAAGACGACAAGAAATAGCAGTTCGGGAATAACTTTCCCGGCCTAGGCCGAAAAAACGTAACGTAATGTAACGTAACCATAACGTTATGTATTTTGCTTTTATTTCGATCAGCTGACAACTAGTATGTGTAACGCGTAGGAAAAGTGGAATTCCCGGCCTCATCAGCAATGTCCACAATCGGGCGGGAATATATCACTTTTCCTACTAGTTACAAAATATACTATTTCCATTTCCAGCAACGAACACTCTAATATCAACTTCACTACAATTTCGCAATCGAGCTTTGACAACCATACGGTCTTAACGCCTAAACCTCCTCAAAGAGGAGAAGCCAATTTGTAACTACGTATAATTATTCAATTCAGACATATCTATAATTACAAGGGGAGTATAGATTTAGCCAGAACTTTTTTCTGTACCAATAATAAGAATAGCACAAGGTTGATAAAACGACAATTATTTTTCAAAATAATACCCTAGCTTTAATACATCCTTATCCCAATACTCAGGCAACTTCAAAATGCCGAGGAAACTTTTTTTTTTTTTTTTTTTGGTTGCCTGGGCACAATTTTTTTTACTTCTCACGTAGTTTGGAGTGTTTGTAAAAACTACTAAATAATTCTCTGATTTCAATATTTGAATTGCACATCAAGACTTAATTCTAGACACCTCAACATTATTGATATACACTGTGTTGTGGATTTTACGCAGTGGTTTAAAATAGTAAATGTTATTCTGATAAACCAAACTATATGAACTCATTTTTTCCACGTTTTAACAAGTTATACGTATCATTGTTTTCTTTCGTTTTAGTAATTTATTTTTGAAAATCTACTCCACTGAATTACGCCAGTTAACTCAAACTTTTATTTGGTTATAAATTTGAGTAGAAATCTTAAAAGAAAACCTGAAACAATTTTGTTTTAAGTTGTAACTTTAAATAAATAAGTACGGGAGAAAAAGCGGGACACCCTAAGAAGAGGTTTTATTTTTAATTTCCAGGCATTTTTCTTTTATTTTTAATTTCCAGGCATTTTTCTAACTGTCAGCCAGATTTCTGAACAGCTAGCAAGTAAACACTCTGCGACTTAAGAAAATGGAACGATGTAATCTACAACTCATATAAATAGTGAAAATTTACTAGAAATATGGTAACCATATTTTGGAGACGTGTTATTTTACAAAACAGAGACACCAAGAATTGATTATTGGCAGCCTAGATCGTGCAATCTGACATCGCTTAACTTTTTCCTTTGGAGCTGCGTCAAGGACAAAGTCTACGCTAATAATCCCCAAACGTTTGAAGCCTTCAAAGGCAATATTCTAGTTGAATTATGCGAAAACGTGATGCAGAACATCCTCATAACGATTACCATTTGTCACATGAATCGGAGCGATCACTACCAAATTATCGTGTTCCACATTTAATAGTTGGCTTTGCACTGTGAATTGAAATAAAGGTATGGATACTTTTTTAATAAATATGATGTTTTTTAGTACTTTAAAATGACACCTCTTAATAAAAAACCCTATGTAAGACCAATAATAGTTATTCATGTACCCAATGCTCAAAACAGGCATTTTTGGCCCGCGGTATCAAGATTATAGCACGATTTGCGAAGTAGTACGCAGGAAGGTCTCAAATGATTTCGTTTTAACTGTTTTAAATTGGAAATTTTTCATAAATAAGTTTTATTGCCAAGTAATTTAGTAGTAAAGCTGATATTTAAATTATTTAAAAATGTACAGTTACTATCATAGCGAGTATAAATAAAAATATCTATTATTTTTTATTAAAATGTAAAGTGCGCCATAGGGAAAAAAAGATGCAGTTTGGCCATATCTTAAAGCATCAAAAGCGATATTTTTAAATTAATATTTGCTCTTACCAGCAACTGAATTCATTTTTAATATTTTATAGAACGAATTGCTTTAAGATTTCTTACTTCGAATATTCCTTAAATAGAAATGAGTATTTCTGGTATTGTTATCATCAGTTCCTTTCATACTTTGTAAAATATGCAGGTGTTTGTAATTAAAATAAAATAGGGCAAAATCAATTGGAAACCATGAGAGATAATAAATGACACAATTATGACGTGATTGGATAATGGTTCGATATTACATCTACACATATTTTTAGAGAATATATAACATTATAATAGCTCTCGGAACATACGAACTGCTGCTATAAAATAACATATTTCTACGATCAATGAAAATTCTATAATTTAGTAGACGATTAATAATAATTAATTAATTTTTAAACTATTAGCAGCAAACCTTGGCATTATAAACTCCTCCGACGTATATAATATTTTTACACCTTCAAAAATATGTATTGCAACAAAATATAAATTGCAAACGGTAAAGGAGCAATGTTGTAATGTACTAAAGCGAACAGTCCAAGCATTAAAATCGGCGTGAACAGCAAAAGTAAAAATATACTTTATAGTTTATTTTGAATAGTAGCGATCTTTCAATAACATTTTACAGTTGAATATTTGTATGAAGGGGTCGAAGATTAAAAGGAAATAAAAAATATGTAGACTAGCTTGTACTAATATATAAATATCCAAAATGTCAAGCGAGAATAATTTGTAAAGTATGAAGGAAAATCTCAAACGAAAGTGCGGTATTTGGTACTATAGGGAGAAGAGAACGATTTTAATAATTTTCAAAAATAAATCTTGCATTCCGTTTCGATCAAACTCATTTATCCGTATGCTTCGAGCATACTTAAGCTTATAAAGTCAGTATTACAACATTAAAATATTCCATAAAATGTGTACTGGAGTCGTTCATTCTTCTATGCTGCCAATGGTATAACCTGTAGAATTAAATTTGTGTTAAATAAGTATTGATCTCCCCCTTTTCTTATATTATGTTTTTAATGAAAACCCCTTATACTACTTTAGAAGTTCGGTGTAATAAAATTTAGCAGAGTAGCAGTTAGGGCATTAACAAATTAAAATTTTCGTTTTTCCAATACATGTTATGTCCCTTACTTTGGAATCAATTAAAAGTAGTGGAGGCAGCAGTATATGTTTGCACCAATTTTGATCTTCATAAATGAAGTTTTCATGTAACCTATACTTCTAGCAAGATATCAATAACCTTCTTTCATTTTCTAAAAGCGACTGAAAGTTTTTGATTTTTTCTGGTATATTGCAGATGTGAAAATTTTAACGTTGGTTAAATTTCACAGTCACAGGAATAACTTTAGGATCCAAAAAAATACATTTTTGGTGATTGGATTTTTTGTTCGACATTTTTCGCTGATCTTTTAAATATTATTAATGTGCATTATTTAGTTAAAAATAGGTTCTACATTATTTAATATTTACATTTACCAAATGACCACGCCATTTAAAAATGGCAGAAACTATTAAAACATCATTTTAAAGTTCCATAATTATTGCTGACGATCAAGCAGTATAGAAATCTTCGAAGACAACTTGCAAATAGCAGAGTGCATAAGTTAAATATGGTGTCCAGGAACTATTTTTTAGAAAGTATTTGCCTTCAGATCAAAGGAACCAATATGAGCAAAAGTTATTATAGAAAACAAATCATAGATCAGATCAATAACTTCAATTATTTTATTTTTAATGTTTTGTAAAGTAAGTACATCTTCCTCAAATTATGTATATGGCCATAATTTCTTATTCTGAGCAAATTTCATTAGTAAAATTTGACGTATCATGATCATAGTGGAAGAACGGAGCCATTACTACGAAATGGCATCTGAACTTCGCCATTTGCATATACTGTTAATTTTATTTGCTTTTTCTTTTGTAATTTTCTGAATGCAATAAAGACCACTTATTATTATTATTATTATTATTATTATTATCAAAAATGGTAGTTACCTGAAAAGAAAATAGTTTCCGCTTCACTGTCAAGGCCCACTTATTTTCAAAAACTGAAAATATTCTTCAAATTCTCTTCAATTGAAGCAGGACTTAATACCACAATCTTAAAATAAAATTCAAAAATTTTTAGTCTATCGCAGCAATATAACATGAATGCTTCGACACACTGTATATAATAAATTAAATTTCACGTGTGGTGCCATTAAAAGGTACTCTAAAACCACTAGTAGACAAACATGTTTGTAGTTTTATAAAGTAATGGCCGTACCAGTACTACTATATGGATCTGAAAACTGGACGCTAACGAAACAAAGATAAAACAGATTGAAGGAACGGAAATGATATTCCTGGGGCACGTGGCAGACTATACATACTAGATTAGAAAATAAATGAAGATATACGACAACAGCTACAAATATTTAGCTTAACAGAACAATTAGACCAATACAGAATAAACTGTAAGGAACACTTAGAAAGAATGAGCGAATCCCGTATAGGTACCTAAACAATTATTACACTATTGGACTGCAGGAAGAAGAAATATCGGACGGTCAAGGAAACGGTGGAAAGACCAGTTTGCACGAGAGCTGAACAGACCGATTAGGTTTAAGCCATGAAGAAAATGATGAATAAGTCGCACATTATACATTTCTAATGTGATCCATAATACGATTTTTTAGTGTGTTCTATAGTTTCAATGTAACAGTTTTCTGAATTTTTGTATTTACTTCTACAGCACATAACAGTAGTATATGAAAAGATAGGGGCAAATCCTTATATCTTTGTTATATAAATGCGTGTTGTGCCTAGCTGTGTGAGTGCCTGCCGACGAATGCCATGTTTTCATCGTTAGCAAGCGGGGCACATCGTCCACGATCGGCAATACTTACTTACTTCGTGACCATGTCCTTCATATTGTAATAATAAGCAAACACTTTTCAACTGTCACTCCATCTAGCAAAATTGTTTTCCTTGGGTTGCATCTCTTGATTAAAGACTGCAAAACATTTTCTTGTGCAACTTCTTTATTTACAATTTAACTTGAAAAATGCAAAACATTGTTTTATTAAAATGAGTTCTTTCAGAATCACGTCTAACTAACACTATTTTGTAGTGAATTTTAAACCAACGAGTATACAAAATGCAGAGAAACTACAATTTTTTTATTTTATTGGAGTACAGATGTTCATTGTACATCGTATATATGTGATCAGGAGCTGTACCATCAGGTAATCTGTTTAAATAGACCCTATACTGTATTAAACTGTATTTAAATAATTATAGAACAGTATGAACTATAAGAATAGTTATTATATATCAAGGGCATTATGAAGACATATGTCCGTTCGAGGGCGATGAGTGTAACGCCTCGTTTTAATTTTATTTCAAAAGCGCGTTAATGCATTTAACACCGTTTTCGGACTAACTTGTAGCTATATTTTATAGCAAAAGAATTCAAGTATATCGCAGCAGGCGTTTGCATTCAGAGATAAACACCTGCAACATTTTCGTGTCGCGGCTTGTTTGTCGCATTTCGATTCGAGTGAAACGGTGCAATAGCTCGAATAGTATTGATTTTTCCAAGAAGCCGTTCTTGTTTTCGATCAAGCGACCCGCTTACAGCATGGTTTTTCGTTGTCGCATTCAACTATGGTAAGAGTTCTTCTAATTTTAGTTTTTGCGTATTAATTGCTCTGCGCCTTCCGATCATCGAAATCGCTGCTATGCGTCTTCTACAATAATTAGGCCGTGGACATCATCGGTAAGAATGCTTCTGCGAGTTTATTTTCGCAATCTCATTTTAATATTTAGGTCAGCCAATTTGATTCTAGCTGTTTTTTTATTGGCGACCTTGAGATTCTGAGAATGATGCAGTCAAGTTTGACTTCAGTCGTCATGGAAAAATGCAACGAACAGAATCTCCACTGCCGATCGCTGGACTTCATCATTAATTAGTTGTAAGTACATGCCCTTATCAGCACTTTTAAACTACAAAAGCATTATGCCGCAAACTATGTCAGTTCCTACTAAGATCTTAGCAACTCAAACTGAGCTTGCCAAATCAATCTTTTGGCTCAATTGTTTATTGCCGCTAAAGAGCGAGTACTTAAATATTTAGGAATTTTTGAAATAAGTTTGTATACTATATCTCAAATGTCAATCGCGATTGCACAGGTGGTAGCTTGAAGTTTTAATTTAAGCTATAACTAGCGAGTTTAGAATGTTACTTTGAATTGAAGTTTTTAACAAGTTTGTTCTGTCAGTTTTCTCCCGATATACTTTTAAATGTGTGGTATGTTGGATGACGCTAACTTTGAATTATTTGTTTTTATTTGAATATTAAATATTCTTTTGACTGTTACTGTTTGTATTTGTTGTTGTTCGCATTGCTATATTTAGATTGAGGTATGCAGAGAAGCTTACAAGGTAGGTGTTGATTTATTTTGATAGCTAATATTGTTTTATTTGTCGTGAGTAACAATCTACTGTTCAATTTAAAAGCCAGAAGCATTTCTTAGCCTATCCCTTACACCACGCCATTTTCTGCCGAGAGTTAAAAGAGCTAGCCGAGGCTTGGTCAACCTTTCGTTTAAGGGCGCACATGAGCTTGTAAGTCGCCCGAGGGTTATAGAGATCAAGTAATGCCCACGGTGCGTAACACATTTTGTGTTTTAGTAGTGTTTCATAATAATCAAAATAATGGATCATAAAGTTGTTATTGGGTGATTAATCATTGCTTTGTACGCATCGATGCATTGAGGTACGTGATTGGTCAGAAATGAGACGCTAACGATGAGCGGGCGCTATGAATTACAATGCCCACTCATAATGCCCTGATTGTTATGGACTTGTTTATACAGGGTCTACAAAAATTGGAGCAAAAGCTCCAGGTAGCGATATTCCTTGTACAATGTCGACGTACTTTTATGAAACCGTATGCATTAAATGAAGTACCTACTTTTGCGGTAACATGGTTTCATAAAAGTAAGCCGATATTTCTGAAATTTTGCATGAGACCATAATTTTACATTTTGAGCAACTCTTCTTGATGACATTTTGTCGTATTTAAAACAGAAGAGGTACTTACGTGAAAAAACAATGGTTTTTATCTACCGCTCGTGAAGGCTCATGAAGAGCAATCCAACATTTTCGTATTAAGATTTTTGACTCCAAATTGTACAAGGAATATCGCTACCTAGAGATTTTGCGCCAATTTGTATACACCCTGTACATTCCGTATCACAGGTCTAAACAACAAATAATGTACTAGTAAGAGAAATAATTTTAATAGTGCGATCTATTCTTTAGGCCTATGACGTAAGGTTATTCATGCATAATAGTTTAAGAAGTTTCGTTTTACAAGATTTGTCAAAATAACTGCTAGTATCCATTTAAATTACACTTTGAATTATTTGTTCTATTTCAAACAGTATAGGTATTCTTACAGAAAGAAAATCGGTATTATATATAACTATTTAATTTCTCATGCGTTTACTTATAGATATAATTGGTTTAAATTGGACTGCTTCATTATTTGTAGATCAGAAACACATATTTTTGTAGAAAAAACTAATGTCAACAATATATCTCTGAAATCATATGGAAATGCTGCCTTTTAGCAATAGAAATCTTTTGATGGTCTCCATTGTGCCTTGCTCAAACCCACATAGTACATGAATGGCTGCTGTAGGCATATTAATGGTTCACTCATAATTCATCTGAGTTGTAGAGATTTTTCCCTTGATATGTAAGCTTTCTGCCACAGGCCTCATTAGTTTCGATATAAAACACTACGCTGAATCATGCACACATACGGTTTGACCTAAAAAATATACATTTTATATGTCCTAGTTTCATTCGAGTACATTTGCGAAAGTGGACAAGATTATTACGACCTTTGCTTAGTGAGTTTCTGCCACATCAACCTTTCGATGTTTCAAGTTTTTCAAGAGCATGTAGGCAGTACACTAAAATATGTTTCACTTTAATTAAAGCAAGTTTGTGAAACTAGAAATTGCAGCAGTTGCAGATCTTTTTCTGTAACGCGTATCCCTGTGTGTACAATCCTTTTAATAAATGCCATTTCAACAAGTATTATAATGTGATAATGTGATCAGTTTGTACTTTGTTAAAAATTTAAATGATTGCCTTCGGCCTCTTTGGATATTAAAGTAGGGAAAAGTCAATGTATTTTATCTTTATATCTCTCCCCTGATTCTGATTACTTGTTCCAGTTCGTATCAGAATTTACGTTGTTACTTTACCACAATATATGTGCAAGAAATTCTCCAGATTGAACGGAAACTACCATAACTCTGATAGTTCAGTGATAAATCTTTTTGGATAAACTAGATAATAAAGTTTTACTTCACCTGTCTCTCAATATCACCAGATTAATTCGTCAACCTGTAGGAAGTTCCGGATAGTCCCTATAAAAATCCAAGTCCTCGAGATAATTAAAAAGCAAAATCCTCGTTCAATCAACTTGTCTTTTGTAAGGGATTTCCCTGAGTTTTTATTAATTTCCCCGTCCGTTTCACTTCGCATTTCCCACGCTAACGCTTCATCAGCAATGGGTTTCTGTTTAAATCTTTAAAAAGGTTTTACGCAAACGTGTGTACTAAATTATCTTCGAAGTTTACAACTCGTCCGCGGATAAATTTGAACTGACGACAATGGTGTCTAAGTGTAATTGTAAAGTGTCAGAATGCGATATACAAAAAAGGTACAAAACAAAGTTCGTTAAACCGCTATAAAAAATTCTAATAGCAAAACCACTAATGATGGTAGCTCCACGGGTGTTACAGCGTAAATAATCCATCTTGTGTACTTCAATAGGATGAGATTTTAATCCTGTCATTGTGTTTGTTCGCCCAAACAAGCAGCGTTGCTGCTAGGGTGTTTTCGAGGGGTGCTTCGCCACAACTGCACTGACTCGCTGCATAAACGTGCTCTACTTGCAGTTTTCGAGCCAATAGCTTTCGGATATTGAAAAAAGTTTTGACTAAACACATAAGTAAACATAATTATATTTTGCTAGTTTTGAGCGCAGTTCTTTAGCGAACGAAACTGCAAAGTTAAATTTGTATATTTTTTAAACTCCTAAAATATGGAGATTAGCTTATGAAAAGAACTCAAATATTATTTGAGAGTATTTATATAAAAAACTAGTCGATTTCGACTACTGGAGTGCAACGTATACGTATACAAGATAATAATAGCAAAATAAAATGTATGCAGTATTGTGTGACTGTGACTTAATGTAAACACAACGCAAAGCACTGTTAAAATAACTATTTGTTCAACAAGTGCTAAAAGTGGATGTATATGCACGAGTTTGCACACAATAATTTTTCTACGGCCTTAAATATACTGTTATTAATCCATAAATTTCGATTTAACAAAGGTTTGCATTTATGACAGTTATAATTTATGTCACAGTAAAAAAATGGCCGTGACGGCGCAGGTGACTGTTTCTGCAGTAGGTAACGGTCGAAGTTAGTTTAAAGGTAATTATAATAGTACACATTTTACTTTATTCATTACATAATGCTTTAATTATTTAAAAAAAAACACTTTACCTCGAACGAAAGAAGTAACTGGAATAACTTTATAACCTCACTTCCTGTTTAAAATTCTAAATTCAACACCCGCTGTTTACTTTTAGCACATGTGCTAAAAGTAAACAGCTGAAAATTTATTGTAATGGTAACCTTTACTTTTTAATAGGAAAATTGCCTGCTTTTGTCTTAAATGATTTTGTGCACTTGTATAAGTACAGAAGCCGTCTTTGGCAATTTTCTAAGATTATCTCAGTCTGCAACCATATCTTCATTACTACTAGCAATATTATGTTGATTATAGCATCGCTTTAAATATTCTGACTTTTCAACTAGCCTAGATATTTTCGAGGGGTTATTGCATAATATTCAATGTGTGGAATGAAGACACGTCCTATAGGAAAATTGCTTTTCTATTAGGAACAACATATTTCCCAATTGTTGTTCCACCAGCTATTTATACTTTTACCTGTTTATAATCTTTGCAACTGGCACTAGTGGTTTCAAAACGGTGATATTACAAAATGTCTCTTCACCTAAACGGATAAATTGAGTAGTATGTCAAAAAAAAAAAGTGTTTACAGAGTCCCTTTCCCCTATCATGGTGTGTACATTGGCGAAACTGGACATACAATACACACAAACCATGTCTCAGTTCAGGTGTCGTCTCACTATCAAACATCGCCGAACATCAACGTGATACTGGCCATAAGAACGCTTTCAACAAAACTACAAATTTTCCTTTTTTATTGTGTTATTTTTCATTAAAAACCCTCATTACTGGGACCGTCTTTTGGTGTCTTCCACATTTTCGTTTTCAGTTCAACTGATACTGTTTCTCTCTAACCTTCTGTGTCATCAACGTGTGTTCACCGAAGGTCACAAGGTTTTATGGTTTTCTTTGCATTTTATCCATAATCACAGGCGGTTGTTCTGAGACACTAACACATTGCCACATTATAATTTTTTCCCAGAAATGGTAATCAACACCTACTTGTAATGACGCGTTGAATTGGAGGTTATGTTATTGTACGTAGGTTATTCACTGTCATTCATTTTACTGAATTTATGAATGCACTTGATTAAAAGGAGGTAATACAGCACGTTCTTATAAACAGACACAAGACTACTTTCGTATAGTAGAAAAACGATACGTCAAACTAAAGCGATGTGAATATCAAAGGCAACGACTATCACAATTTATTTAAAAAACTTGCTCCACATATAGTACACAAGTCAATGTCTTTACCGAATTTTACATTTTCCCTCTTTACAGATTAAATGGAAGAATTATAAAAAAATTGAAAAATTAATCTTTAAGGAAAAGCGACAAACATATAATGGAATTAATACAAAATGTTATATGTTCGATTTACTGTGTGTGTGGTGTTGTTTATGTTTTTATTATTTAGCTCTCCAGTCAATACTAGAACCTTCAAGGAAAAAAAGAGACATAAATAATTATTTATTTCCCAAGTTAATACATTTTCTAACATCTCTTACCACTTTATTGATGAAAGACAAGCATTTTTGGTTATACTGATGCGATGGGGCCAAAATTATATATAACAGCAATGAGATAACATGAACAAGAAAATAACACGTATTGCTTGAGTAAGAGAGAGATAAACGTAGTAGCAAATATTCGAGTAGGCTTGACGCTCATTTTAATTATGACATATGTCAACTAAACATGCCTATTAGTCATCTCTTTCTTACTCGATCATTCTATTTTGTTATTCAAGTTATCTCTTTGCAGTTATCTCATTGCTGTTATATGTAATTATGGCCCCATCCGTATATACCTACCGGTTTGAAGATGTTTTTTCTATTATTTTTGTTCATTTAAATAATTAGAGCGCATAAAACAATCGTTTTAGAATATTTCTCTCCTCTCTCTTTAATCTTCAGTATTTTGACTGGTTTGTCGTAGATTTCCATTACTCCCTGTTACCACTTTTTGTTTTCGTTTCCACGTAATTTTGGTCTTCTTCTAGCCGTTGTATCTTCTATTCCCCCTTATAACACTGTATTGAGCCATCTTCCTCTTTTTAAAATATGTCTTGTCAATAAAACTGATAGATAACAAAATTACAGTAACGATATATTCATTAAATCAGCATGGTGGTAATCTTTTTTGTAAACTGTATTATTTGTTCCTAGCAACTCACACAATTTAAAAATAAAATAAGCTGAGACACGACGCGTCATTTACATACATGTAGAAGTAGAGGTGGTGGAGGCATTGTGTGCATCTTTATTTTATTTACAAGCCATAATTCGTCCGTTGCTGGATCCATATTAAAGTCTTTTCTAATTGTCTTTGTCTTGTGCCAGATGGAACCATATTCTGCCTGCTGTCAGCTGAATATCTTCTACCTTTTCATGGGTCTCCCAACACTTCGGCTATTTTTCCATGGTCTCCATTTAAGCAGTTTCGTTGTCTTAGACACATGCCCATTCACCAGCCCATTGCTACTTCAGCTCATTTCTAACGTGTTCTCTCAGATTAATACCCAACATGTGTCTTTTTATGGCTCGCTGAGTACATTGAGTCGCTGGATGCTATTTTTTGTAAGAGTCATGGTTTCCAGCAAATAAGTGCTAACTGGGAGTATACAACCGTCATATACTTTTCTTTTCAGGCTCATGGAAACATTAAAACTGGGATTTATATATACTAAAGAATAGAGGCGTCCTCAAAACCCCATGATTATGATCATATTTATATACTACAATTTCTTTTGAAGTAGTCTTTACGTTATATATAACGCACATAATACAATAGTTTAAATGGATCATTATTAGTTAACAGTTTAGGTCTAGGAACTATTATACCTTTTGTTGATCAGGAATCTGAAAACTATGTACATAAAAATAGCGTAAAATGATACTATAAAATGAGCTAAACTCGCTGAATACATTATTAAAGTAATAATTACACTGCAGAATTAATCGTTATTAAAAAATATGTTTTTATGAATAACATATAAAACTCACAGTATAAATATTCAGTTTATTCTTCTTTTACTACAGTGCTTAGGATTATTCATAAACTATCTTAACCCTCCCGTTATAAGACGTACCTTCAGTCTTTCTACTTCTACCACTTTAACGGCCGGTCTTATAAAAGCCACTAATTTGACGTTAACTTTAATTCGCTGTTAAAATAAACAAAAGTGCATCAAAACGTTGGCCCTTATGACATTTGATTCATTAGTAAATAAATTTGTATGCGCTTTTGTTTATTTTAATAGCGATTTAAAGTTAACCAGAGACTAGTGGCATTTATAAGACTCACTGTAAGTCTTTCTGTTAGGCTGGATGGTGCACTTACGTTTCGGTTCTTTGGATATGTTCCTGTATTAAAATGAATAATAGTTAAACAAAGCAACTAGCAATGTATTATATTAATTCGCAAAAAATGCAGCCGGATTGGGAGCGTTGGTAAGACGTTGAAAATGATGTGATTTTATAGAAACAGTACTATTTTCAATGCTTATATATACAGAGTGTCTATAAAGGATTGTCTGGTCAAGAGGGCTATGAATGATGACGCCCTTTAAGCATGGTGGAATGTATGGAATATGTCGGTATCTGTATTACTGGCCAACGAATTTCTGACAGTTTTAAATAATTTTATTTATTGCATTAGTTTTAACTGGAATGGTTTGAAGGATTGTGTTGGTTACCTTAGAGGTTAAAAATATATCCTTACAGAATGGTTTAAAGGTTATTTTGGTTAATCTTAAATTAATTAGTATTGGTCATAAAACAATGTTATGGCAAAATTTTCCATTACATATACTTTCAGAGCTCTCTTGACCAGACAATCTTTTATAAACACTCTGTATGAACGTATGCTGTGCATGCGTGCTTGCGTGTGTAATTTTGTTAGCGCCATCTAATGGCATGATGGCACTTTACTGCTACGTGCCAGCCAGCATGCGATCTGTCATTGCATCGCTAAACAACATATCCACCTTTATTCAATTTCGCAAATTTTTGCTAGTTTTTACGATGCTACTGTATCGAATTTATTATTATTTTTATTCTCAAAGCGAATAAGTCAAAATTAACAAGCTATGTTCATAGTTCATTTCATATAGATTTGTTATACCGGGTGTCCGTTCTCAAAGTCGAACATAGGCGATTAACATTGTATTGAACGTTTTTGCCGATTCCTGCTCGCCAATACAACTTACAGGGAAGGTAATGGTATCAATGGAAAGATAAAATTATTACGCATCAAATGATACCAATAATAATATTCAAGATGCGATTTTTATTTTAAAATACTAATTTAAAACTTGGGAATTTTTAAATATGCCACGCCTTGCTTTTCAAGTTCGATAGCATTTGTCAAAAAATTGGTAGTTATTTGACGTAACTCAGATATTTTCTGTCAACGTCTGTTAAAATTATCTACAGAAAAATGAATTATTTCAATGAAGAACGAGTGACTGCACTAATGTTAATTGCCTATGTTCGACTTTGAGAATGGACACCCGGTATACAGTCCAACAATAATGTTAAGAATGCTGGGAATCTAATATTCTTTATATTATTTTTCCATTTTCGAGTTTTTTAAGAAAAAAACCTACATGCGATGTAATCTGTGCCAGATATACACGTGTATATAGTATCGTATGATCAAAAAAAGTTCTAATTAACTAATTGATTCGTTTTTTAATTAATTAATTGCTACAAATAAACCAACAACACTAAGAGTAATTAATAAATAGGTAAATATATAATAATAATAATAATAATTTTTTTAAGAAAAAACATTCATGCGAATTAATCTGTGTCAGATATACACGTGTATATAGTATAGTATGCGCAAAGAAAAGTTCATTAAGGGTGTCTTTGGAATTTTGAAGTCATGTGTATTATAACATCAGAAAATATAAAGCTGTCATTTGACATTTGTTACAAAATGAGGTTATGATGTTCTTCTGTAGGCTTTGGAAATATGTCCATTGCGTTTATTACACGAAGTCTTGATCACGGTTATGATCACGTTGCGAAATTAGCCACTGTATATAAAATGCCAGTGACAAGGGTTAGGTATAATTTTCTGGTGTTGTAATACACATGAGTTGAAAATTCCAAAGGCATCTTTGATGAGCTTTCGTTTTCCTCATACTGTATATTCTTTGCATCAAAAGTGTGCCACGCCATTTGGTGTCTATTTCGTAAAGTAATATTTTGTACAAAGATGTAAAACTCCGTTTATTGTGTAGGTAAAAGTAAATCACATACAAATGGTTTGAAAATTTGTGAAAATACATAGAAATCATCTAAATTTCTAGGGTAAGCGATTTATATGTATTGTTTTTGAAGAACACACTTCATTGTTCTGTTTTGTATCATATTACAAAATCACAATTTCGGTTACAATTACTACCGCTAGTTTGTTCTTGTTAACTTGAATCAAAATTCCATTACATTAATTGGACTGTAAAATACTCGTCTGAAAGTATGCGCATTATTCAAAATAGTAACATCAGCTTACGGAAGCAAATTTAAAATGTCACGAGAGTTTGATGATTTATATCGAACAGGATCTGCAGCGAATCTCGATAAAAGACAGAAAGAATCAATGGCCGTATCAAACCATCAATTCGTCATTGATTACCATTCAGAGTTATGACAGTCGTATTCGTGACTGTGAATACATCTAGTTAACCATTCATACACGTTAACAAAGCGAGAATCCCATATATTAAAATCCCGCGGACGCAGAGCGCGCAGCATCCCTACAGCTTGGCAAATAAGGGCGAATTTATTTTTGCATACGAACCTTAATATATCAAGTAGATACACAATATGAGCCGTACCCTTTTTTGCATATTTTTTGGTGTGTATAACCCTTTAAAAAATTCCCACCCCATAATAATGCATGCGCGTCACCCCAGCCCTGTCTTCAGGGTGTTTTTTATTGTATATGGTAACCCTTTCACCCCAGAATCTGACACCAGCCTATTATTTCGCATCACAAAAAACGGAGCAAACGAACTGTGTCAAGATTTTCTTCAGCTTGCGACCCTGACCTTTAAATTACAGCCCCCGAAAATAATGTGCGCTTCCGTTAAAAGCAAAATATCTGTCTTCAGTTTTTTACCTTCAGCTTCTAATGTCTGTATATAGGGCAGGAAGAAATATTTTAGCATGCCGATTAAGGCTTTGAAGGGAGAGTAATTTGGTAATCTCACGTAACTTTGTTTAGATGGGAGTTGCGAGACTGATTCAATATTCAAGTGAGAAATTGTGTGGGTTTGCAATCACTGTGCAATTTCCTAATTACGCCACCGAAGGGCTTATAACATTTATTGATAATTATTTATTCACAGGCATTTACTGTACTGACACATGACTAGGTCGCGTTTATAGAGCGCAAATAAATTACCTACACATCCATTCTGGAGAGGAGTTTGAGAGGCGAGAATTATAACAACTCCTTTGCCGCTAATTAGGTTTCTACCTTATTTACGCATCTAAAGACACTCGGGGTCGCTGATTCTTTTATGATAGCAAAACTGTGGAGACTAAGATTTTGCTGATTAGGGAGACGTTTGGAATTTTCTCTTGATTTCATTATTTTACCCGAACTATTGTTTAAGTACCAAGTATTTTGTTCATTGTGTAACAGGTTGTAGCCATGATCGAGATCAAAAGAATTACCTTTTTTTTTAATTTACTTTATATTACTAAAGGACGTCATTAAACGCTACAAGCTGCTTTGTAGGTGCAAACTAATTAATTTCTCTTTCAAATAAGTAATTGCAACAAGGAAACCAACAAAACTAAGAGTAATTAATAAATGGGTAAATATATACATACGTTTTCTGCTTTTCTTTAACATAAGAGTTTTTTTTATTAAACATTTTAATAATAGCGTCGTCTAGCTTGGGGTGGCAAGCCTGGTGTCAGAGTTTTCAAGTTGCGTGAGCGTAACCTAGCGACTGTCGCCGAAATAACAACAGATACCAAGTGACTAATGTGCTCTCCGAAATATAAAAAAAGGTGGGGGTCAGCATTTTGATTGCATTGACCGCTATGCAATATCAATAATAGAAATGTATCAAATAATTATACGCGTGAAGTACTGGAAAAATCTCTAAACGCATATAGCTTTTTAAGTTACTCGCTCGCTTTGCTCGCTCGTACTCAATCAAGCTATATTCGTTTAATAAAACTTTACTTTTCTAAACTTGTTGTGTAATATACTACATGCAATTTTGAAAGAGAACCCAGTTAATATAAACTATCATTAATTTATGTGGTTTTTACTCGTCAGTCGCATTAAATTTATTTTAGGTTCTGTATGTGCACAAACGACAACGTTACTAAAAAAATATTTAATAATTTGTA